>OX940801.1:27753670-28000780 GCA_954870605.1 Acer campestre
ATATGCCTTATATTGATACACCTCCAAATTTTGGATTTGATCCATAGGAACCGGAAGAGCAGGAAGATCTGATACAGAGGCAGAGCAAATATAATCTCTTCATAAAACATATAAAGAAAATTAGGCAAGAAGATGGGAGCTTTGCAGTGGCTTGCAATTACTGCAGCAAAGTATGTAAGTGGCATAAATATGGAGGACATGGCACTTATCGGAAGCATATTTTAGCTAAACATCCAGAAGCAGAGACCAGATCAAGGTCACAAACACAAATTCCCAGGTACGCTACTCCTAACCAACAATTATTTCGTTATACTGATGAACAAAATAGAGAAGAATTAGCAAGAATGGTAGCAGTAGAACACCTATAATTTAGTTTTGATGAAATGGTTGGTTTTATTAATTATTGTCGACGAGCATTAAACCCCTGCTGCATACCGTGTTCCTAGAACCACCCTCACATCAATACTTGAAAAGATTTATTTAAAAGAAAAAAAGAAGTTAGATATATTATTTGAAAAATATAACGGTCGTGTTTCCGTATGTGCCGATATATGGACTGACCATTGACGATCGCATTCATACTTGGGTGTCACTTGCCATTTTATGGATGATACATGGAATATCCAGAAAAGAATTCTTGCATTTAGAGTTTTTGATGATGCACACACTGCTCATAATATTTTTAGACAGCTTAGAATTATTTTTTCAGAGTATAAAATTGAAAACAAAATTTTTGCAATTGGTTTTGATAATGCTTCTGTCAATACCGCTGTTATTCCATCTTTACTTGATTTATGCAAACCTTATCTTGGTGGTACATTTTTCATCAAAGATGTGCATGCTATATTTTAAATTTATGTGTTCAAAAAGGATTAGAAACTCTTGAACATTTTATTCTACCTATTAAAAAAGCCTTAATGTTTTTGTGGAAACATTCTTCTACAATGAATGCATAGGTAAGATATTGTAAACAAAATGGTAGACGTGTCGTTAGATTTTCTTGTGATGTTCCA
Source organism: Acer campestre (assembly GCA_954870605.1). Classification (NCBI taxonomy): domain Eukaryota; kingdom Viridiplantae; phylum Streptophyta; class Magnoliopsida; order Sapindales; family Sapindaceae; genus Acer; species Acer campestre. The sequence goes on from OX940801.1 coordinate 27,754,684, forward strand.
ACACGTTAGAATTCTACTTATAAATTGATTGCTCAAAGTTATGACTATAGGGATTTATTAGTTCTTTTATTCAATTTCATGTTACCCACCTTCAACTTTATCAATCATATTGGGATGCTTGTTACAACATTTTCAATTTGTTAAGAGTCTTTAATAATGCTACACAAAATTTATTTGGTGTTTATTATCCTATAACTCATTTATTTATTATTGAAAGTATTAATATTGTTGGTGTATTTTCTCATTATGAATCCGACATATTAATAGGGGGAAGCAGTTCATGCTATGAAGCTAAAATGATTAGATTATTATGAGGAGATTCTAAATATTTATTTGATTGCCATGGTTTTTGATCCACGTTGTAAATTAGATAGTATGTCTTATTATCTAGATGGTTATTGTGGTAGCCAAAAATGGCTCATGGGCCCAAAAGTGCAAAGCCTAGGCTTATATTTGCGTTGGCCCAAGTTTTGAAGAGCCCAACTAGAATGTTAACAGCATGACTTGGTCGTCTGAAGACCAAGTCAGCCAGGTATATCAGATAACGAGATTCTGGGGAGAAAATCTCTCCAAGAATCTCGCCCACGATCAGCCCATGATCCTACCTACCTATTTCAAACGGTGACCTAGAGTTTCCTATAAATAACAAAGCATTTTTTCAGTAAAAGATATAGAAATAAAAGCTTACTAAAGCGTACTGAAACTCTGCCTCTAAGAATCACGGCCACCGGAATCCAAAGTCCAAATCTTCACGATCATTGTTGCTCAGCCCAAGCATAACTAAGGCTAACGATCCAAACCATCTCTTTATTTTATTCCGTTCATTTTTTATCTGTCCTTCAATTTTTGCAGGTTATTCGGTCGATCGACCAAGTTCATTTGCAGGGTAATTCGACAGACGGCAACAACATTCATACGATTCAACTCAAGTTGCATTGGGCCTAGCAACATACGACCCGATCCACCTTGATTGTAGGTCGACACCCTACAATTATTATGGGGTCAAAGGTTTAAAAATGGAATAAGATATTGATGCATGTTGTGCTAGAGTTAAGAAATTATTGTATAATTTATATGATGAATATCTTACAGTTTATGGATCGTCACTGAACTTAGATGTTACACGTACAAAACTACATCTCAGCCCTCAACATCCTCCTCCTTCGAATTTATAGAGTTAGGGTATAGTATGTTTTCCAAAAAATCCAAAAAACCTAGATGTTCTTCTTTATCAAACACCGATAAGTATTCTGAGCTAGAATCTTATCTAAATACTCCTTTTGAGTTTATAGAAGATATGTCAGGGAAAAATTTTGAAATCTTACAATATTGGAAATAGCACGCAATGTACTATCTAATCATGGCTATGATAGCCAAAAATATTTTTTCAACACCAGTTTCTACGATGGCGGTGGAACAAGAGTTCAGTGCCGGAGGAAATATTCTGGATGAACAGCGTTCTTGGTTAACTCCAAAATCCCTACAAATGCAAGTTTGTGTAGATGATTGGACGAAAGCACAATACAGACAACAAGAACTTCAACAAGACTCAACATACGACTTCTTCAAAGACGACGAACCTGATACAGGAGCAGCGGGGCCGAATTAGCAGATCTACAGTACAAAATACAGACTATAGATGGCACCAAACATGCAATAAAAGATAAAAGAACTACGTGACCTTTGATTCCTCTAAATCCCACAAGAGGATACGTAGACAACTTAATTGTGGTAAAAATTAAGTGCAAGGCTAATAACTTTACATTTATTTTTAGTTTTGTTTTAATTTAATTTTGTAATTTGTCATTTATTTATTATTGAATTTCGGGTGACCTAATTTCCAAATACCCAATGAAATGTAATTTATAATTCGTCATTTTGTTTATTTTTATTTTAATTTAATATTGTAATTTGTCATTTTGTTTATTTTTATTTTAATTTAATTTTGTAAATTGTCATTTTGTTTATTTTTACAATACAACTATACTAATATACAAGTCTAAATTATTATTTTTTATTAACAAAGTAAAAGAAAAAAAAATTCGGTTCAGAACCGCCGGTTCCACTTGAACCGGAACCGGAACCGGAACCGGAACCGCTGACTCGAAACCGAAACTGAAACTGAAACCGAAACCGAAACCGGAACCGGAACCGGAACCGGAACCGGAACCGGAACCGGAACCGGAACCGAACCGAACCGGAACCGCGCCAGGCCTAGTGTCAATTAGCCTTAATAAAAAAAAAAAAGGAATAGCCATTGGCTAAAGCCGACGGCCAAAAATAATTAATTTAATTTCTTTCGGAAAAAAAAAAAGTGGCCCGCTTGTTAAGCCTGTAGGCCTCACTTTGTTGCCCGAGCCTGGGCCCGCTTCGTATCCAGGCCTTGACCAGGCCGCACCAGGCCCGGCTTATCCCTTGGACCGGTCCAGCCCATTTGGCCACCACTAGCAACAGTACCATTTAGTTAAAAAAAATAAGGCTAATTGGCACAGATACCCCCTGAACTCTTCAAAACTTTGCACGTTGCCCCCTAAACTTTTTTTTTTCGGCACTAAACCCCCTAAACTAATGGAAATTTGCAAAAACTGACGGAATGGCAACGGAAACCACATTCCGTCCGTTTTCTAGTCACATGCGCGTCACGTGACAAGAACTAATTACACCAACCTCCCCTAAGGTTTGCCCTAATACTTTTTTTTTTTAATGACAAATAAATATATTTTTTAAAGAATATAATTAAAATCAATTAAAAAAAAAGATGGATCTCCACCGTCCATTCTCAAAGATGGACGGTGGAGATATCTCCTTTTTATTTTTTATTTAAATTTAATAATAATAGTAATAATAATAATAATAATAATAATAATAATAATATCTTTACTTAAATTTATATATTCCCAAATCTGGAAAATCATTCCAAACCCAGAATATCATTCCCAAATCTAGAAAATCATTCTAATAATTTCTTTACTTAAATTCTAATAATTTCTTTACTTAAATTTATATATTCCCAAATCTGGAAAATCATTTCAAACCCAAAAAATCTGGAAAATCTTTCCAAACCCAGAAAATCATTCCCAAATCTAGAAAATCATTCCCAAATCTCTTCAACATAAATTCTAATAATTTCTTTACTTAAATTTATATATTCCCAAATCTGGAAAATCATTCCAAACCCAAAAAATCTGGAAAATCATTCCAAACCCAGAAAACCATTCCCAAATCTCTTCAATATAGATTCATCTCTTCAACCTCTGCCAAACCCAAAAAATAACCATCAACACACCACCAAAACCAGACCTTCATCACCATCATCACCATCATCACCATCACACAGCCAGACCCATCTCACCGAATCCATCATCAAGCCAAGAAACAAATAAAAAATTTATCATCATCAAGCCAAGAAACAAATCCCAAATTTAAAAGTTTGATCTCTTCAACCTACAACCATCAACATCGATCGATCCAAACCCAACTCACGATCGATCCAAACCCAACTCACCATCGACCTTCCTCGTCGTCGCCAACCGCTGCCGCTGCCAAGAGAGAAAAAGAAGAGGAGATTGACGGCGACCCACCACCAAATCGATCTTCCTCGTCGTTGCCAACCGCCGCCGCCAAGAGAGAAGGAGAAGAGGAGATCGACAGCAGAAGAGATCGACCCACCACCAAATCGATCTTCCCCGTCGTCGCCAATCGCCGCCGCCAAGAGAGAAGGAGAAGAGGAGATCGACGGCGGGAAGAGATGGTTTGGTTGGCTTTGGTTGCCTCGGCTGGGTCCTGGGGTTGGTGTTGGCAATGGTGGTTTGGGTTTTGTATGTGAAATTGTTAATGTTGTTGGTTTTGTAAGATTTGTAGATTTGTGTTTGAAATTGTTGAATGTCTTTCTTGACAGAGGTTTTGTAAGATTATTTTCACCATTTATTTTGTTTTTGGAGTTGATTGAAGAAGATGAGATTTATGGATTTTATTTTTGTGATTTCCTTTTGGAATTGATTGAAGAAGAAGGAAGAAGATATGAATTATTGAATGAGATTTGTGGATTTTTTTTAATTGATTTTTGATTTAATTTTGTTTGGAATTATTGAATTATATGAATTAATGAAGAAGATATGATATGATCTTTATTTTTTAATTTATTTTTTTAATTTCGTTTTTTTTAATTTAATCTAATATATATAATATGATTTTTAAAATTTTTTTATTCGGTTTTTTAAATTAATTTGATCTCCATCGTCCATCATGGTGATGGATGGTGGAGATCAATCTTTCTTTCTTTTTTTTTTTAAAAAAAAAAAAAAACTATTTATTGAAAATAATAAAAAAAATTATTATATCCTCTTAAAAAAAATTATTTGCCATTAAAAAAAAAGTATTAGGGCAAACCTTAGGGGTGGTTGGTGTAATTAGTTCTTGTCACGTGACACTCATGTGACTAGAAAACAGACGGAATGTGGCTTCCGTTGCCATTCCGTCAGTTTTTGCAAATTTCCATTAGTTTAGGGGGTTTAGTGCCGAAAAAAAAAGTTTAGGGGGCAACGTGCAAAGTTTTGAAGAGTTCAGGGGGTATCTGTGCCAATTACCCAAAAAATAAAATAAAATGCCATAACTTTACCATTTAATGCTTGATGGTTTTTGTTTTGTATACACACCAAAAATAAAATAAAATTCATCACTCTTTTTTGTTCTTTTTTCTGCTATACAAACCAAGACAATACAATGCATTCTGTCAACCTTTGGAACTTGTCATCAACAGATTGGGAACACAACTGAACGTGTTCCGTCTTTTCCCGTTGCTGATCACAGGTGGGTCTTCGGTCTTCCATTTTCTTCTCCCACTCCTTGTCGTTTGAGTGTTATTGAATAGGTTTTTCATGCATGAATTGGGCTAGTGTTAGTGGTTGTATATGTAAAAGCATGTTTTTTTTTTTTTTTTTTTTTTTTTTTTTTTCTTTTCTTTCTGGGTCGTGATTAATTTGCATGTTTAATTCGCTTTTTGATGTTTGATTGGTTTACTTGAACAGACTATCCTGTCTTTTTATTGGGTCCTTTGGCCTTGTTATTGATCTTTGGTGCTGCTTATGAAGTTGTAATTGTGGTGTTTTAAGCACTTCTCCAATTTTTTTTTTTCTTGACAGACAGTGTGCGTAAGGATATTTATTTATTTATTTTTACCATTCTTTGGATATCTCATTGTTCTTTAGGTAGAAGTTTTATATATTCTTTAGGGTTTCGCCTAAATATATTCCCCTATAACTTTTTGTTGTTAAGTTTTATTATTATGAGCCTTTTTGTAATTCATGGTGTCAGATTACATTGCATCTACATAAAAAAATACTCAGTGACAGTATAAATCAAAAAGCTAAAAGTTTAAATGATTTTGAGCCTGTTTGTAAGATATAATGGTTTTAATCTTTTTGATTTTATTTTCCTCTTGAATTATCCCTAAAGCATGGTGACAGATAGATGTTGGTACTGGGAGTCAATTTGACTTCATAATGAATGTGAATTTTTTTGGACAAAAGTTGGACAGCAATTTGGAATTGCACTGCATTTGGAAAATTGTGCAACATGTAATGTCTTATAATGTGGTAGAGATGAGGGCATGCAGTTTATATATTGAGAAATGCAGGCAGTTTTTATTTTTTATTTTTACACTATACTTTATTGTGTTGTAGTCTATTTTTGTTTTTATTCTAATTGGAAATGGTAAGAAATCAAAAGTTATTCTATTTTCTTGATCATCACTTGTGACATATAAATTGAGCTAGATGGTTATGTTTGTTTCTTCATTTTTTTTTATATTGTTCCTTGCTCTTTCATTGCTGACCTTCTTTTTTTTTTTTTTTTTTTTTTTTGTTTCTATTTTTTTATAATGAATCTTCATTCTAATCTTGGTTTTTGGACAATCTTTTAGATAGTTTTCTATAAATGGAACGGGGCAGACTCAATACTAGGGCTCGCTGCTCTGGTTCAACGCCATCAGAAGAATCAGCTTTGGATTTTGAGAGAAACTGTTGCAGTCATGCTAATCTACCTTCATTAAGTCCACCAACGCTTCAACCTTTTGCTTCAGCTGGACAGCACTGTGAGAGCAGTGCCGCTTACTTCTCATGGCCTACCTCAAGCCGACTAAATGACGCAGCTGAGGAAAGGGCAAATTATTTTGCTAATCTACAGAAAGGGGTGCTACCTGAAACTCTTAATCGATTACCGAAAGGGCAACAGGCAACCACACTGCTGGAGCTCATGACCATAAGAGCATTTCATAGCAAGATATTACGATGTTATAGTCTTGGCACGGCTATTGGGTTTCGTATTAAACGTGGTGTGTTGACAGACATACCGGCTATTCTTGTTTTTGTTTCCAGGAAAGTTCATAAGCAATGGCTCAGTCCCATCCAGTGTCTGCCAACCGCCCTTGAGGTCAGGAAAGGATGCTCATCATTACATTTTATTCTCTCTCTCGTTCTATTGCTTGTGTGTTTTTTTAGGGCGTGGGGAAGGTGGTTGGACTTTTTCGCAATGTCCATCTTTTCTTAGCTTTAATTTGAAGCAATGATAAATCCCTGAAATTCTTTAATCAGGGACCAGGAGGTGTATGGTGTGATGTTGATGTGTTAGAGTTCTCGTATTTTGGAGCACCTGAGCCAACTCCCAAAGAACAGTTGTACACTGAAATTGTAGATGATTTGCGTGGGGGTGATCCAAGTATTGGTTCAGGCTCTCAGGTATTCATTCTCAAGTTCTCTTGCAACCTTTCCATTTTTGATGTACTGGCTATAAATGGGAATGGTAGTTTAATAAGATGTCTTTTCTATAAATCTCAAACAGTCTGTAACTAGTTAAAAAATTCTGGTTAATTCATGATACGTTTTGGCTCTTAAGTTCCTTGGTTGCTGGGTATTTGAAATACATAATGTGGAATTCTGAGGTTGAGAATATATTCTCAGGGCCAGGGCCAGCAAATGTGAAGGCTACTCTTAGAATCTAGGAGGTGGTTGTGCTCCCTGAGTGTTTTAGTTGCATAGATGCATCCTCTTTTCCTTAATTTTGCTCCAAAATTTTTGATGAATAGAACTATATCTGATTACATTAAGTGTTCATGTCTTTATTTTGTAGTTAATTTCTTAATTTGTTTTGTTTTGTGTGGATACATCACTAAGATAGAGTTTTGTACTCAGTAAGACATAGGAAAGATTTAAAAGAACAATGGGAAAAACTAAGCGTAATCACTCTGAAACTCTAGACTTGAGTAAACTCCTTGTGTATGTGATGCATGTTAATAAGTGCCTGATGGATTTTTATCTTGTGAGCTTTTGATAGAATTTGTTCTTTCTGCTGTTTCAACAATTCTTTTTCTAAGAAAAAAAAAAAAAAAACTTTCCGAAGGGAACAATATTGAAAATAAGAATTTTTTTTTTTTTTTTTCCTTTTCTTGTGATGAAGTTACTAGTCATTCGTGACATACTTCTTATTATCAAATACCAATAAATCTTGGATCCAGAAAACTTTAAAGGGTAAGGATATAATATTATGTTGGTAAATCTTGGATTACTAATATTATCTAATTACTTTAAATCTTGGATTCAAAAAACTTTAAAGGGTGAGGATATAATCTTGGATTCAGAAATGAGTTTTAATATTGGTAATGTTGTATATGACATGTTGCGACTATGGAGTAGCATTCTTTTGTTAATGATTCAAAAATATGTAGCTTAAAAGTAAATATATATCAATGTGAATAAATTATTAGTAACAGTAGCACAATATGGCAATCTTGTGTCGTTGGCACTTTTTATTAGTTTACCTAAATGCTATTGTTTGAATCTTACCTATAGCGTTAAGCTTTTGGGTGTAGTGGTTTCTTGAAATGGCAATAAAATTAGTTTTATGAGGACTGCTTGTGTTCAAGTCCTTCCATGTGACTAAATTTGTTTCTGTTTTTTAATTTGTTCTGCATTTGACTCCATATTTATGTTTGTGATCGGGCCTTGTTTGGGTTTACACGTGAAGGGGTGTGTGTGAGTACTTAAATACTATTGTTGCATCCCTTACCTACAAGTTTAAGTTTTGGGTCTTATAGTTACCTATCAATTCTTATCTTTACTTACATTTTGGCAAATTAAATCATTAGACACATTGATGAAACCCCTCTCCCCTCTTTAATTGCCAAATTCTTTCTTTCTCAAAGTCCTTTTCTTCTAAATTTAATGAGTTTTATTGTTACGAGGCTCAAGATTTCACCATTGCTAAAATTCTACCAAATCTCCTTAAGTTTAAAGCAAAATTGATCGATTGTGTGAGACTGAGCATAGGTTTTTTTATTTTTTTATTTTATAAAATGGACTAACTTAAGGGGAAAACGCATCACAGACGATTATATGCTGAAAAACCCCTAGGCAGTATCCGAAACTATATAGATAAGAAAAGAAAATATGAAAGGGTATCAAAGGTCGAACTAGCCACAAAAAACCAAGAGAAAAAGAAAGAGAAAAAAAACCACATCAGATAAGAGACGCAGTTTACAAAAGAAAACATCAAGAAAAACGAAAAGATTATTGGCCCATGTAGTCCTTTCCCACCAGCGAAGAACAGAAAGGAGGGGTAGAGAACCATCAAGAGTCAACCTCTAACCCTAAAACATGCTTGGAAAGAGCGTCTGCCACCTGGTTATCCTCCTTAAAAATATGTGACACCTGAAACTCCGTAGTGGAGATCTGAAAAATGCACCTCTACCAAGCCTGCCGCACATGTCAAGGAACGATATCAGAACAAGAAAAGAGCAACTGAACCACATAGGAAGAGTCACTCTTCAGCCATATCCGACGCTAACCAAATTTCCAAGAAAATTTTATTGCTATGGAAGTCGCAAGAAACTCAACCTCAAAGGCAAACACCTGACTAATGGGGACACCAAAACAGCCCTTAACAAAAGACTGACAAATACGGAAAACACCCCCACACCCCTAACACCTGGAGAACTCAAGCCGGCCCTATCAATGTTGACTTTGATCTAACCTGGAGCAAGAGGCGACTAAACCACACTTTTGATAATCGGAGCCCTAGCCGGTCAACCACGGATACCAAAGCGCTGAAAAATCAGAAGGTTGTCCACGTTGTTATACATATATATAAATGATAAAAGAAAAAAATAAAGAGTAACAACAACCAAATAAGCAAAAAAACAGGGGGAAAACAACCCCAAACAAAAAGTGGCACGTAGGCCATACCGAAAAGAAACAAAAAGCATCAAGAAAACCGAAAAGACTCCTGACCCACGCAGTCATTGCCAACCAACAAGGAACAGAATGACAGAGTGGAGACCCACCAAGAATCCGCCTCCTGTTCCAAAGCATGTTTAGACAGGGCATCTGTAACCCGGTTCTCCATCCCTAAAAATATGGGACATCTGAAAATCTATCTGCGAAATTTGGAAAATACAAAGCTGCCACGCCTGAATAACCCGCCAAGGAACCTGCTCAGAGCAAGAAGAGATCAGCTGAACCACATAAGAAGAATCACTCTCAAGCCAGATCTAACGCCACCCATACTTCCAAGCAAAATTAATGGCCAGAGAAGCCGCAAGAAGCTCAGCTTCAAACACAAACACCTGATCAAGATGTATAGTAAAACAACCCTTCACAAAAGGTCGACAATTACGGAAGACTTCCCCACAACCTCCAACTCTGAAGAACTCAATGTGGCACCATTTGTATTGACTTTGATCCAACCAGGAGCCAGAGGCGACCAAATAACACTCTTAACAACCGGGGCCCTAGCAGGACGACCACTAAGACCAAACCGTCGAAGAATCATAAGATTACCCACTCAATTAAGCATACAACCAATCTCCAGGCGATTAGCATCAAAAACCGTACGCCAAACCAGAGAAAGAGCAAACTTGAAATTCGCTGACTTAACTTCAAAGATCCACTGATTACGGGCAAACCACTGCATGAATAGCTGCCTTCCACAAAACCTTGACCTGATCACTAAACGAAACAGACATGGCCTGTATGAAAAAGGAATTCCAAGAGTCATTAGAAACACGCTATTGGAAAGCCGAGAAACCAACTTCCTTAAGAGCAGCAGCTAGGGGGCACCGGAGGAAAAGATGATCAACCGACTTACTACTAACCCCACAAATACTGCACCGGGAAGCCAACTTAAATCCAGACCTACACAAGCGATCCTCCGTGGGGAGTCGGTTCAACAAAAGACGCCAGGTCAACGTTGAATAGGAAGGTGGAATAAAACGAAACCAAATATCTCTCCACCAAAGGACCTGAGGAGAGTCACGAATGAGCCGGGAGTAAGCTGCCTTGTAAGAAACTTGACCATCCCGAGAATGAGCCCAAACCAGAGAGTCTGTGATAGGAGCAATCACAATCTGACCAATATGAAAACAAAGATCTGAGAAGCGGACTCGAAAACAATCGTCAAGAACCCACCCACTATCCTGAAAAACTAGCCAAGTAATCCATAATCCCCAAAAGCTCCAATATAGGAACCTCATCCAATTATCACGCCAAAAATCCTGCTGAGAGTTCTCATCAATAAGCCAACTACCTTCCTTAAGACAAGTTGAAAAATCAAGTAAAAACAATATTTTTTGTTGTTAAATTAATTTACGTTGATTTTTGCTAATTAAAAAGTATAAGACTATATATATATATATATATATCTTTTCTTATATTTTTAGTATAAGACTATATATATATATATATCTTTTCTTATATTTTTTATTAAAAAATCAATTTAAATTAATTTAAAATTGATTGGTGTTTTTTCAAAAAAAAAAAAATATTATGATAAAAATTACTTTTCTTAATAATAAAAAAGAATAAATATAATCCACACACACACATATATATATCATATATGACTTTAATCTCTAGAAGCTTTAATAATTTTGTTATTCAATAAATGGAGCATATTCATCTCATATTCTACTTACCAAACTAGTAAAGATAAAAAAACAAATGTGCAACTGCTTGGAAGTATAGATGGCGTCAGATCAGGCTTGAGAATGACTCCTCTTATGTGGTTCAACTGCTTTCTTCTCGCTCTAAGCATGTTTGTTGGCAGGTTCGGCAGGCTCTGCAACGATGTATCTATCAGATTTTGCAAATAGAGTTTCATGTGTCTCATATTTTTAGGGAGAGGAATCAGGTTGCAGACCCTCTTTCTAAGCATGCTTTGGGGCTGAAGGTTGATGCTTGGTGGTTCTCCACCCCGTCTTTCTGCTCGTTGCTGGTTGTCAATGACTGCATGGGTCGAGAGTCTTTTTGGTTTTCTTGATGTTTCCAGTTTCTATTTGGGGTGGCCTGTGTGTCACTGTTTTGGTTAGGGCTATTTCCCTTGGTTTTTGTGCTTTTTCGGTCTTTGTTACTCTTTATTATTTTCTTTTCTTATTTATATAGACGGATACTGCCTAGGGGTTTTCTAGCATTTGATCACTTGTGATGTTTTTTCCTTAGGTCAGTCCAATTTTAGCCAAAAAAAAAAAAAAAAAAAAGTGCAAAACATTGAAAATGTCAAAATGACATTTCCGGTGTTTGTTCAATAAAAGCAAAAATGCATTTTTTGTTTTTCTCGTTTTCTTTCAAAAACATGACTAATGGACACGTTTCTCACTGTTTTTCATTTCAAAAAAAATAAAATAAAATAGAAAACTGTCAAAAAAATATAAATAAATAGAAAACTCATTGGTAAAACGATAACAAACAATCTCTTACTTTTCCCCCATCAGGTACTACTTTTACATTATCTATGCTTCTCATTTGATATAGTGATTGTCTAATACCATAAATATTGCTTTTGTTCAGGTGGCAAACCAGGAGACTTATGGAACTCTTGGTGCCATTGTCAAGAGCCAAACTGGCAACCGACAAGTTGGGTTTCTCACGAACCGGCACGTTGCTGTTGACTTAGATTACCCTAACCAGAAAATGTTTCATCCTTTGCCTCCAACACTTGGACCTGGGGTATACCTTGGTGCAGTGGAAAGGGCAACTTCATTCATCACAGATGACCTTTGGTATGGCATTTTTGCTGGAATAAATCCAGGTAAGAGGGTTTAAATAATTTCGAGTATGTAGACTTGGCCTTCGAACAGACATCAATAGTTTCTTATATGGATTTTGCTCAATCATGTTCTCATAACTTCAGTTTCCAATTGTTTTGTTGTCAAAGCTGTAGACTGTAGTTATTGAAGTTTAGCAAACACTTTAAGATTGTGTTTAAACTAAAATTGAAAGTTATGATGGTTAAAGAGAATGCTGCTCTGTCAGTTCTAACCTGTGCTTGGACCAGACTGTTTAGTTGCAGTTCAACCAGTCTAAATTATTTGGTTTCATTTGGCCAATGTTTGAACCAGACAGACAGTAGATTCTCCTCAGGATTGCTTCCTTAGGTTCATTAGTATCACCTAGAAGACACATCTTTTAATGCAGTTATGGTGGTATAATGTATTTAAGGATTGGATATCACTTATCAGCATATTCATAAATTGTTTTTGTTACCCTAGTCTTTTTTGTTGACCCTTTCTCTTCTTTTATATCTTTGACCTCAAATGATATCAATAATCTGGTAACGTTTCACGTCCTGACCCCTAACACTTACTATGATTTGGTTGACTTACAGAGACATTTGTAAGAGCAGATGGGGCTTTCATCCCTTTCGCAGATGATTTTGACATGTCTACTGTTACTACATCTGTGAAAGGTTTGGGAGAGATTGGTGATGTTAAGATTATAGACTTGCAGTCTCCAACAAGTAGCCTTATTGGGAAGCAAGTAGTAAAAGTTGGAAGAAGTTCTGGCCTTACCACAGGAACTGTGTTGGCATATGCCTTGGAGTACAATGATGAGAAAGGCATTTGCTTCCTTACTGATTTTCTCGTTGTAGGTGAGAATCAACAGACTTTTGATCTCGAGGGAGATAGTGGAAGCCTCATTCTGATGAAGGGTGAGAAGCCACGGCCTATTGGGATTATTTGGGGTGGGACTGCTAACCGTGGCCGACTTAAGTTACAAGTTGGGAAGCCTCCAGAAAATTGGACTAGTGGAGTTGACCTTGGGCGCCTTCTCAATCTCCTTGAACTTGATCTCATCACAACTGATGAAGGGCTTAAAGGTTTGTGTTTTCTAACGTACCTACCTATTTGCATGTGCAGTCTTTTTATCTTACAAATATGATTGCATAATTCTTAAACCATTATATTAATGTATCTTCTACATGGATTTTACATGTATATGTTACAAATACTTACAATGATTTCATATGGGGGTTTGGGAATTCTTGCTATATTTCCAATGTGTATTAATTTATTTTGCATGTTAGATGAAATGTTAGCCATGGAAAGTGCATAGATTGGAAGTTTAAAAGTCATGCTATGAGATATAAAAAGAACAAGGATTTACTGACCCAAGACATGATGATAGGAAAAAAAAAATATGCCTACATGGATGGGGATTAATATATTGCTGAACTGGCTGAAAAGATATTAGCAGTAATTATACAATATAACTGGTCTGTATTTTGTCATTGGTGGGTAATAATTGCATGGGCCTGGGAGCTTTTCGGTTTAGTTAATGCTTTTCTTTTCTTTTGTTGGGGCCTGTGTGCCTTTTTCGTATGTCTGGGATTCTTGTCCCTTTGCCGTTGTTGGCTGGTATTTTGTTTCTTCTGGACCTTTATTTTCTTTTATCATTTATATATTTCTGGATACGGCCTTAGGATTTTTCTGCATGTGATCGTGTTTGTATTTTTTCGCTATTATTAGTGGCAGTTCAAGAACAAAGGGCTGTCTCAGCCACAGTAATTGGCTCTACTGTAGGGGATTCCTCACCAAAAGAGAAATCTGAAGACAAATTTGAGTCGTTGGGTCTTCAGATTCAGCATATCCCTTTGAAAGTTGAACCCTCCAGCTCAGAAACGAATATATCGCTAATGGAAACTGAGTTTCACTTGGAAGATAGTGTAATGGCGGGTCCCAGTGTTGAGCATCAGTTTATTCCAAGTTTTTTTGGACAGTCACCACTCTTACATCGGAACAACCTATCCGATAAGGCAGTCTCAGAAAGTCTTGCTTCCTTAAAGAATGGCTGCGATGAAGATATCTGTGTTTCGTTGCAGTTAGGTGACAATGAAGCCAAGAGGAGGCGTTCTGATCCTTCAACCAGTAAGGAAGAATAAAAAGAAATTGGATTTGCAATTGGTAAAAGTGACCCTTTTTGGACCAAATTGGTATGATATGCTTAGGCGTTAGAGCAACTAACCTTGATGGTCTATCATCATGTTTCTACTCTTCTAAGTTAAACTTCACCAGAAAATTGGATGTTAGTTTACCTTTTCTGCTGTCTTCATCTTTACTTGGTTAAGATGAAGAGACTATGCTATCTTCTTTTCTGTTTTTATTTTTGGATACTGAGCAATCCCCAATGTGTAACTCTTAAAAATATTAAATATGTCCGACAGAGCCTGCCTGGTTTTTGGTGAGAGCTGCTCTTTTGAGAGTAAATTTATGGTTTATTTATATATTTAGGGGAATTGCCCAAACATCCCCAAGGTTAGTTATAATTACAAGGATATGGCACTTTAGGGGTATTGATGGGAAACCTACTCGACGTTTGATAAATATTGCACATACATCCTAATTATATACTGTTAACTTCTTAAGGTCAATGATCAAAGTGTAAAAGGATCAAAATACCCTTTATTTTCATTGTTTAAAAATAACTATTTCAAAAAATAATCAAATCCACACGGTTGGACCCGTAAAATACGGAAAATCTTAGAAATACAAATTCCATAATGAGATTACCAATCGACAAATAAAAACAACCAAATATAGAAATTTACAAACATGTAATACATACAATAAAACGCACAACCACATTCAAGAATGCCATCCCTTAATTCTAATTCCTAGAACATGTTTCTAAATGTATGAATATGCAAAGTAAACGTGTGTGCAACATGGAATTTTTGCACAACGATACCGGGACACAAATTTATGATGTGTGTATGTGCATTGACAAAGGTTGTTTGTGTGTAAAAATTTGTTTGCCAAAAGATATTTATAAAACCTCAACAATGCCTAAAAATGTTTTCGAAACACAAATATGGTGGCAAGTGGGGTGTCATCCACAAGGATTAGAAGTTTGCAATGACTAAATTGACACTCTAAGACTAGCAATGTAATAAAAGTAACATGATGTTTGGATTGTGAAATTATAAACTAAAGATGCAATTTAACAATTAGGCTAAACTAAAAATGCAACTAAGTTAACAAGAAGTGGGTGTAAATGATTATGAGATGAATGCGAGAGTTGACACAATCACAACACAAATAGTGGGAAAACCATTTTTATCTATTTAAGAACAATTTTATCATTTAGGGCCACATATACCTTTTAATGTGGATTGAGTGTGATTGAGCTAATCTTCTACTACACAACTACAATGGTCGGTTTATGAGAGGTTTCACTCAAACACTAAGTTCTCTACTACACAACTACTATGGTTGGTTTATGAGAGAACTTGCTCTTAAGCATAGATAGATTTAAGATAGTAGAGATGGTTTGTATTGGTATTTTCTCAATCCACCCCTACCACTTTTAATTGGGATGTGTCAGATTGGTATTTTCTCAACACATCCCTCCCATTCAAGATAGCTTGCTTAGTCACCTAACCATGAGTATCTCTACTTAAATTGAGAGTTGGTATTCCTACTCAATCTAAGGAGATATCTAATCCCAACTTGAATTGAGAGTTGGTATTCCTACTGAAAAAAAAAAGAGATCAATACAATTTAAAACATCAAATTAATTTGACAATCAAACAATGAGTTGAGAGTGGGTATTTCTACCCAATCCAAAGAGATATTCAAATGCTTTTAATATCGATGAATGGAACTAATTAACCAAATACTTCAATAAATGGTGATTATCCACAATTCATGTGTAATTACATCAACTCCCATGTAGGGGATTAGCTACTCAAGGCAAAAATACAAAGATGAATTAAAGAAGCAAGGGATAGGAAGAAACCCATAGGTATTTTTTGGTATTTTGTGATTTCCCCAAGTCTTCAATCTCCTCTCCTTCTTTAATGTGCAGATTTTGAGCTCATTGAGTGTGGTTGTTTGGGTTATGATGAATGGAAGTGAGGTGAATGGTGTAAGATGAGTCTTGGTGATGAGGTTTTGTAGGAAAATGGTGGAAAGTGTGTTTGGATGTAATGGGAGTATATTCCTAGATCTAGATGAGGTAATATCTCTGAAAAATGTAAGTGAAGGCGTGTGGCTGACCTAAGGTAAGGATGTATATATAGGGTTCCCAAAAATGGGTTTGAAAAGCTGATGTAGCAAATACTGACCCACGCAGTGCGCGGGTAAGAGACTTGCATAGTACCCGCACTTTTGATGCCCGGGTGGGTTCATTGGTGTGGACTGACGTAGATCTGTGGGTGGAAGTGCGTGGGTAGTGTATGGGTAAGGACCTGCGCAGTGACATGGGTACTGGGGCTTTAAGTTCCTCAAGTTTGATTGGCTTATTTCGGTGACAAACCACAATTGGGGTTTATGATGTAAGGGTAGCTTAGTGACACGGGAGTGTCCCATTGCATGACCTCGGTTCAAGACACAAAGGGATTTCAAATTCTCACTATGGTTTGTTAAGCATCAGATTCAGTTCGCATGGGTATTTTTGAGACTTCATAACTTTTGATTCCGGAAGATTTAGCTGATGTGCTTTATGTCATTGGAAAGATAAGCTTCTTAACTTCAATTTCGTATCTTAAAACAAGTCATTTGAAGGTCCCAAGAGAGTTATGACTGAATTCGTTTTGGTGGTCAGATTCAACTAATCTCGGGATTTGAAGAGTCCAACTTTAATATCTTTAATTTCTTTGTTTAAAATGCTTTGAAATGTATTGTTATCTTTTATTTTCGTTCCTTTTCTATGCATGGAGGGTTGTTCCTTGATTAGGCTATATAATGAGCTTTTATCCTTGTAAAAAGTAAGTTAATGAATATTGCATTTCAGAATATTATCTCTTTGAGATTTTATCTTTCAACTTTGTATCTCTTTGGTGGATTTCCAATGAGTGGTGAGTTTTGCTTTGGTTATGTATCCTTGGTTAGTTAAGAGGGCGGTGTTTCTGTATCCGTTTTGATTAGTCTTGGAGGTGAGCCGTTTCAGCTAGTTTACTAAGGGTGGTGATATCTGTATCCCTTGGAAAATTAGTTAATCTATCTTTAGTTGTTCTTGTGTGAGACGGACTGGTTTGTGTTTCTTTTGTGCGTGGGCTATCTGTGAGTGTGTTTGACATTAGTGGAGATTGTTTAGGGCTGTCCGACACTAGATTGGTATCAGAGCATTTGGTTTTCAATGACGAGTCGTCATTATTGTGCATCGACTAGTGAAGAACAATCAGCTCCTCAAGTGAATCAACGGAACCTTATTATGGATGATTTGAGGCAGCAAATCCAACAACTCCAACAATGTTTGCATTTCTACAAGAATTGCGGTCATGATGAGAATGAAGGATTCGAAGATGATGGTGTTGATGTTAATCCTTTCCATCAAACGCGCAGCCATGTTTCTAATGATAGTACTCCTCCTCATCCATGTGATTTGAGACATTATGTCTTGAGGGATCGTGAGACACATCGTGCTTTCAATGTGAAAGTTGAGATTCCAGAATTTGAAGGAATGATGCAACCAGATGAGTTCATAGAGTGGTTAAATACGGTAGATCGTATCTTTGATTATCAAGAGGTGCCCGAGAACAAGAAGGTAAAGCTTATTGCCATCAAGAAGCATGCATCATTTTGGTGGATACCTTCTAGATAATTATCGGTAAGACATTGAAACAAATAACTTGGTGTGTTCACAAATATTAATCGGGGGGGGGGGGGGGGAATAGATTTTAACAAATTTTACCCAATTTTCGCATTAAGTCAAGATTACGAAAATACCCCAATCTAGTCAATAATAATAACAAGTGTAATATGGTGCGGAATTATAAATGACACTTGATATTTACATGGAAACCCTCACGGGAAAAACCACGGGCTAGTAAATGCGCCACACTCGAACCTCGAATCCACTAATTGTGATAGCGTATACAACCTAATCCTGGTTTGATGGCCTAATCCCGGCCAATATCCCGCTACCACTACCCGCAGGCCTGTAAAAGTGGATCTAGTCCAATTTGCTCATGTGACCACCTAATCCCGGTGCACAACCCAATCCTAGTCTATCACACAAATTTAACAAATTTTAACAAATTTTAACAAATTTTCGCATTAAGTCAAGATTACGAAAATACCCCAATCTAGTCAATAATAATAACAAGTGTAATATGGTGCGGAATTATAAATAACACTTGATATTTACATGGAAACCCTCACGGGAAAAACCACGGGCTAGTTAATGCGCCACACTCGAACCTCGAATCCACTAATTGTGATAGCGTATACAACCTAATCCTGGTTTGATGGCCTAATCCCGGCCAATATCCCGCTACCACTACCCGCAGGCCTGTAAAAGTGGATCTAGTCCAATTTGCTCATGTGACCACCTAATCCCGGTGTACAACCCAATCCTGGTCTATCACACAAAACTTACTTCTTCGAAGAGATCAACACCCTAAGTGAATATGCAGTGATATCCAAATATGCAAGATAGAGCTAGGGTACTCTAGATACTTACCTAGGATTATATGATGACAATAAAATTAATCCTAGATATGAAAATAACTATATGACATGTGGCATACAACTTTAGCTAAGTAAAGGATAACCAATCCTAGATACAAAGCTATCACAAATAATCTCAATCATGTTAATGATCAATTAGCTAGATGTTAGATAAACATGAACAATCCTAGCTATCACAAAATAACCCAATCAACATATAATCTCAATCATGTATGTAGAACTTAATCTAAACACATACAAGTAATATAAGAGATAAAATTGATAAGTAAAACACTAAAATTAGATGAGATTAGTGTTCAACAAATCATACCATGTGTGTTGAAGAAGACCCATGCTCAAATGATGTTGAATGATGCAAGATGGAGATGGGTTTTGGGTTTAGAGAGTTAAAGAAGCAATCTTGGTGCTTTCTCTCTCAAGAATATGGAGTCTCTCTCTCTAGGGTTTCATTTTGTGGCTCTGCCCTCAAAATGATGAGAAAGATATGTATTTATATTGCCCAAGTGAAACTATGTCGTTTTGGAAGAAATAGAAAAACTATGGGCATTTTCGCGGTACTCGCGATAGTGCAGTAGCTCAAGATTCAAGCTCTCCGAAACATGATCAAACGATATCAAAACCTTTCATATAATATATCGTTGGAAAGGTATGGATGTCTACTTTCTACTAATTTTTACAGAATGACATTTAAATTTCTGTAGAAAAGGTTATGGTCAATTGAGTGACCAAAGGTCAGAAACGGGCAACAACATAGTTGCCCTGTTTTGGTGGTCACTTTGGAGATTTCAAAACCAATCCAAACGGTCATGAAATATTACGAATAATATACCGTTGGAAAGGTATGGGTGTCTAGTTTGTACATAAATTTTCAAAACTCATTTTAAAGCTTTGTATAAAAAGTTATGGTCACATGACAATACAAAGGTCAGTTTTGAAAATCATTTAAATCATTGAAATCCAATCTTTTGAAACTAGACACTTTACTCCAATCAACAAAACCAAATCTAACACTTATCCAAGAGAAGAATGAGACCTTCTCAAGTGGTCAACCATCGTTCTAAGACATGCACACCATCGTGCAAGCGCGAACGTTTCCGATCACACAAACGGAAACGAATTACACCACACTAAAAGCTAACAAACATGAAGTGCAAGTGTGGGAATTGAATGCAACCTAATGCCTATCATGTCATGGCATTATCATAGAATAAGATACAATCAATTCAAACAAGCATGAATAAAATTCATTACTTTGCATCCTAATGCCTAATCATGTTATGACATTTCAATAAACTAGATGCAATCAAATAAACATGCATGAAGAGACATTCAAAAATTAAGAATGCACACATATAAAACACACAACATACAAGAATAAGAGATATGCATGAGTTGTGTGTGTGTGCAACTAGATCTCTTCAAAGCAAGTAAGCACTAGAATATACCTTTTGTGCTTCTTCTCTTGAGGTCTTGAGAGGGTCATTGGATGATCACCACTTCCTAGGCTACCCTTACATCAACCCTAACATGTGGTTTGTCCACGAAACAAGTCAATCAACAAATGAGAATCCTTACAGACATCTTCTTGACTTTCGACAAAAAGACCTTTCGGTAGCAAAATATACTGCTGAGTTTGATAATCTCATGTTGAAAGGGGACGTAGCAGAGCCGGAAGAATAGTCCATGGCACGTTATCTTGGTGGTTTAAATTATGAGATTTCTAATGTGGTACAGCTATAACCATATTGGAGTCTTAATGATGTGTGTAAGCTTGCTCTTAAGGTGGAGAAGCAACAAAAGGAGATGCGTAGCAGGGGTTCTAAGTATGGTTCAAGGGAAGGCTTTGCTAATAAAGGAAGTATTTCAAGTTCTAAGCCTACTACAGCAACCAAAACCAATACAAAAGTTTCGACATCAAAAGGAGAAGGTGTGGTATCTAAGCAACAACAACAGCCTAGTTCTTTTAATACAAATTCTCGCAGGTGTTTTAAATGCCAAGGGTTTGGGCATTTCGCTTCTGAGTGTCCAAATCGCAAGATCGTTTCATTGGTTGAAAAAGACAGTGATGAAGATGACTTAGCAACAAATTTGAAGGAAGATGAGTATGGGAATGAAGAGGTTGCAGAAGATGTGACTTATGGAGATAAAGGTGCTTCTCTGGTCATTCAAAGGAGTTTGAGTGTGGTTCGAGAAGAGGAAGAAGAGGATTGGGTGAGAAAAAAATGAGTTCCACACCAAGTGCACTTCTCATGGCAAGGTGTGTGTTGTGATTATTGATAGTGGCAGTTTTGAGAATGTAGTGTCTTCTTATATGGTTGACAAGTTAGACATCAAAACAGTGCAGCACCCACATCCCTACAAGCTTTCATGGCTTCAAAAGGACAACGAGATTAAGGTGAATAAGCGTTGTCTTGTTTCTTTTTCAATTGGTATAAATTATAGAGATGAAGTTTGGTGTGATGTAGCTCCTATGGATGCATGCCATTTACTTCTAGGGAGACCTTGGCATTATAATAGGTGTGTGTTGTATGATGGTTTTAAACACATGTACTCTTTTGTTAAAGATGGTTGTAAGATTGTGTTGGGCCCTAGTAGGCTAGAAGAGGGTCCCAAACCTTCTAAAGGTGAGGGAAATAACTTGCTTACTCAAGTTGGTTGTAGGAGAGAGTTGATGCAAGGGGGTGAAGTTTATGTGTTGTTTGTGGTGGAAGAAAATGAGGGGAACAATGATCCTCCACTGATTATGAAGACTATTCTTGAAGAATTCTTTGATGTAGTTTTGGATGAGTTACCACCTGGTTTACTACCATTGAGAGACATTCAACATTGCATTGACTTTGTTCCAGGCGCAACACTTCCAAACAAAGCAGCTTATTGAATGAGTCCTAAAGAGCATGAAAAGTTGTAATGTCAAGTGGATGAATTGTTAGCCAAGGGAATGGTGAGAGAAAGCATGAGTCCATGTGCAGTACCAGCTCTTGTGGTGCCAAAGAAAGATGGTGCGTGGCGTATGTGCATTGATGGTAGAGCGGTGAACAAGATTACAGTTGATTATCGCTTCTTGATTCCATGACTTGATGGTCTACTTGATCAACTACATGGTGCTGCTATCTTTTCAAAAATTGATCTACGTAGTGGGTATCATCAAATCAGAATGAGACAAGGAGATGAGTGGAAGACAGCCTTCAAGACTAGAGATGGCCTTTATGAGTGGATGTTGATGCCATTTGGGTTATCTAACACTCCTAGCACTTTCATGAGATTCATGAACCATATCCTCAAACCTTGTATTGGTCACTTTGTTGTTGTTTACTTTGATGATATTCTAGTATATAGAAAAGATGAAGGAGAACACCTAAATCATCTTGAGCAGATTTTTTGCATATTGAGGGAGCAAAAGCTTTATGCTAATTTGAAGAAGTGTAAGTTCTTTACTAGCAGCCTTATTTTCTTAGGCTATGTTGTATCTAAAGATGGAATCGAGATGGATCCTAGCAAGGTGGAAGCAATTCTTAGTTGGTCTGAACCAAAGTCACTTCATGATATTCGAAGCTTTAATGGACTTACATCTTTTTATCGACGTTTTATCAAGGGGTTCAGTTCTATTGTGGCTCCTATCACTGAGTGCTTGAAAGGGAATGGTTTCAAGTGGACGGAAGAGGCTAAAAGAAGCTTTGAGCTGATCAAAAGAAAGGTAACCGAAGCTCCAATCCTATCACTTCCAGACTTTGCAAAAGTGTTTGAGGTTGAGCGTGATGCTTCAAATGAGGGTATTGGTGCTGTTTTAAGTCAAGAAGGGAAGCCGATTGCATTCTTTAGTGAGAAGCTAAGTGATTCTCGCAAGAAATACTCTATATTTATGACAAGGAGTTCTACGCAATCTATAGAGCTTTGAGTCATTGGAGTCAATATCTTCTTGCTAAATCATTTGTTCTTTATTCAGATCATGCAGCCTTGAAGTTCATTAACAGCCAACACAAGCTTAATCGAAGACATGCGGTAAGGATGGAATTTCTTCAAGCTTACAACTTCACAATTAAGCACAAAGCGGATGTTCAAAATGTGGTGGCTGATGCTTTGAATAGAAAGCATTCCTTACTGTCCATAATGGAAGTTAAAGTGGTGGGGTTTGAGATCTTGAAAGATATGTAGCTGATCCATACTTTGGTAGCATTTGGCAAGAGTGTGAAAATGGTCCGTTTAAGCGGTTCTTGAAGCATGATAGGTATTTATTCAAGGCCAATCGTTTGTGTGTGCCTCAATGTTCACTTCGGCAATCCATTATTATGGAAGCTCATGACAGTGGGATAGGTGGTCATTTTGGGAGAGACAAGACTCTTGCTCTTGTGGAAGAAAAGTTTTATTAGCCTAAGATGATAAGGGATGTAGCTAGACATGTTCAGCGGTGTAGGGTATGTCATGTGGCAAAGACTCATGGACAAAATACGGGGTTGTACACACCGCTGCCAGTAGCTCATGCTCCTTGGGAAGATGTTAGTTTGGATTTTTTGATGGGTTTACCTAGAACTCAAAGGAACAAAGACTCTATCATGGTGGTTGTTGATCGATTTTCGAAGATGGCTCATTTTGTTCCTTGTAACAAGACTAACGATGCTTCTTATATTTCAGATTTATACTTCAAAGAGATTGTAAAGCTTCATGGTGTTCCAAAGACAATAGTTTCAGATCGCGATTCAAAGTTTTTGAGTCATTTTTTGCGTACACTTTAGAGGAAGCTTGGTACTAGCCTTAATTTCAGCTCATCTTATCATCCACAATCTGATGGACAAACAAAGGTTGTTAATTGTAGCTTGGGAAATCTTTTGAGGTGTTATGTGGGGAAGAATATTAGGCACTGGGGTTTGATCTTACCTCAGATCGAGTTTGCTTACAATTGCTCAAAAAGCCAAAGTACCAATCATAGCCCGTTTGAGGTGGTGTATGGTAAGAATCCTATAAGCCATTTGTATTTGGTTCCCATTGGTTCTGTATCCTTGATTAGTTAAGAGGGTGGTGTTTCTGTATCCCTTTTGATTAGTCTTGGTGGTGAGCCGTTTCTACTAGTTTACTAAGGGTGGTGATATCTGTATCCCTTGGAAAGTTTGTTATCTTTACTTGTTCTTGTGTGAGACGGACTGGTTTGTGTTTCTTTTGTACGTGGGCTGTCCGTAAGTGTGTTTGACATCGGTGGAGATTGTTTAGGGTTGTCCGGCACCACTTAGGCTTCTATTTGTTGGTGATGAATCACGACAAAGGCCCTTTCAAGACCTCAAGGTGTTAAGCACTCCAATGGTAAAACTCTTGTGCTTACTTGCATTGAAGAGATTTTAGTAGCACACATATAACTCATGCATATCTATAAGTCTTGTATGTTATGTGTTTCTTGTATGTGCATTCATGTTTTTAACTCTTCATGCACTTGTTCATTGCCTTTTGTAGCTAAAGAATGCATGGTTTTTCATTTAAGCATTGCATGGCCCTGGCGACCGTTGTTGGTACCATTATCGGTTTCCGCAGTGGTAGCCACAGCGATACCCTGTCTCGGCCACTCATTAACTGCTGTGGGTTTCTGTAGCAGGTGGCATAGTGGTTTTGTGCCCAGTGTGAAACTAATTATGCCAGTGTTCTAATATTATCTAGATGGGGGGTGAATATATTTTAATTCTTTAATTACCAAATTTTCGCGATTAGTCAATTTTTTTCACGGGCTGTTACATGCGCTACACACGATCCTCGAAATCACTATTTGTAATGATGTCCACAACCTAGGTTGACCTCAACCCTTTCGGTCAATAACCCACCACTACTACCCACATGCCTTTAATAGCAACCCTAGATCAATTTGCTTGCGGCCTAAGCAATCTTAGCCACAAGACTTACTTCTCAATGAAGAAATTAAACAACCTATGTGAATATGTAATGATATCCAAATAAGCACTTAATGCTAGGTTACACTAAATGCTTATCTAGGATTAAAAGATGTCAATTTAATCAATCCTAGATATCAATTACTATATGTCATGGCATAAAGCATAGCTATATAAGATAAGCAATCCTAGGTTATAGCTATCACAATACAACACTCAAACATTCAACACATAATCTCAATCTTGTAAGTAGAAATTAATCTAAGAACATACAAGTTATAAATGAGATAAATTGTTAAGTAAAAACACTAAGATTAGATGAAATTAGTGTTCAACTTACCATAACATGTGTGTTGAAGAAGACCCATGCATGAATACATCCTAGATGATCCTAGATGATGTGTTAGATGATGTTTGATGCACATGGATATGTGTTTAGAGAATCAAAGGAGCAATCATGTTGCCTTTTCTTTTTAAAATCTTTCTTTCTATTTTAGGGTTCTTGATAATCAAAGAGCTGAATGAAAGAGAGTGACATAATTATGTATTTATAGAGGCCAATAAAAAGCTTTGTGAAAATTCAAGTTTGCCCCAGAAACGTGCTAATCGCCAGTTTCATTCGGCGGCCACCAATCGCCGATCAAACTGCCGAATTGATCCCGAGAGAATAGAGGAACAACATCGGTTTCATAGCCGTCGAATCTAACCGCCGATCTAAGATTGAGATATTTAAATCAATCAGATCTTATCAGCGGTTTAGATCGGCGGTCAGGGCCGCCGATCATAACTACATAATCATTCTAGTGACTTCTGGAATCAAACAAAGGTTTCATTCGGTGGCCAGGCTGCTGATCACAACCGTCGTTTCACCAATTGTGGTGAAACCAAAAGAGAAGCCAATGGCATTCTCCAAAGGCGATCCTCATGCTAAACCAAGCACACCATTGTGCATGTGTGGACGTTTCCGAACAATATTCGGGAAACGAATTACTAGACACACTAACACACAACAAGATATAACAACAAAGTGCAAGTGTGAAATGTGAAGTGAATGCATCCTAATGCCTAAAGTGACATGGCAATTATCAATCAAGATGCAATCAAATAAAACATGCAAGAAGAGAGTTCAATAACATGAATACACAAACATAAGATACACAACATACAAGAAGTATAGATATACATGAGTTGTGTATGTTTGCAACTAAGATCTCTTTAATGCAAGTAAGCACAAGTATTTTACCTTTGGAGTGCTTATCATGTTGAGGTCTTGAGAGGGCATTTGTTGTGCTTGATCACCAACAATGATGCGCCTAAGCTACCCTTAAAATACAAGCCCCAATTGTGGTTTATCCACAAAATAAGCCAATCAAAACTTGAGGAACTTACATAGTGCATACCACTGTTTTAACCGCTGTGGAAGCCACAGTGGTCGGCGTAGGGGTTTATTGACCAAATACGTATTTTAGTCCACCGCTGTGGCTTTGATAGCGGTACCCGCAACTGTCGACCCCTGATTTTCAAAACGGTGTTGCATTAATTTGGACACCTATATAAACATTGCTTTCTCAGGTCGTCCCAATGACTTAAAAAATCATATTTTTAATTGAGAGCATTTTCAAAGAGAGATTTTCATTCAAGAACTCATCTTTGATCACTCAAATCATTTTCCATATGCATAAATCGTTATCTAAGCATCATCTATGGTATCTAGGATGTGCTAATGCATAGGTCTTCTTCAACACACATGAATTGGTAAGATTAACACTATCTTTATACTTTTTAGTGTTTTTACTTAGCAATTAATCTCTTTTATAACTTGTATGCTTTTAGATCAAATTCTAAATACAAGATTGAGATTATGTGTTGATTGATTGAGAGTTGTATTTTGATAACTAGGATTTCATGAATTTATAATTACTAGCTAATTTATCTCATTGCTTGATTGAGATTGTTTTTGATAGCTATTGCCTAGAATTGATTTATCTATGATAGCTATGTTGTATGCCATGTCATATAGCATGATTGATATCTAGGATTATTTTTATTGTCATCTTTAATCCTAGATAAACATTTAGTGAAACCTAGCATTAATTGCATATTTGAATACCATGATATTCACTTAGGTTGTTTAATCTCTTCATTGAGAAGTAAGTCTTGTGGCTAAGTTGCTTAGTCCGCAACCAAATTGATCTAGGTTCACTTTTAAAGGCTTGTGGGTAGTAGTGGTAGGTTAGTGACCGTGTAGGGTTTGATGTGGTCAACCTAGGTTGTAAACACCATTACAATTAGTGGATTCAAGGATCGTGTGTGGCGCACATATCATCCCGTGGTTTTTCCTTGTTGAAGGTTTCCACATAAAAATCAAGTGTTATTTAAATTCTGCACTTTACACTTGATTTGCTTATTTGAGTGGTTGGGGTTATTTTCGTAATATTGACTTATTCAGAAAATTTGGTAATAACGGATTAAAATCTGTTCACCCCCTCTAGATAGTTTTATTCACATCGTTATTTGTTTCAATTGATATCAGAGCGGGTTCCTAGATATACTTAGGTGATCCTTGCTCATTTTTGGTGTGTTTTGCATTTTATGTGATTTTTGATTATTCATACATTTGCATTCATTTCATTCATTCATTAAACACAATGAGTGGAAACGGTGGTGGCAACGAGGATGCTTCTAGCACGAGGCCTCCCCTACTCACTGGGATTAATTATGCCACTAGGAAAGGCAAGATGGAATCGTACATATGCCAAATCCATAATCGGGCTTGGGTGGCAGTTGAAGACGGGTACGATCCACCAATGATGACTCCTATTGGTGGAGGAGAGGAAGTATTGAAGCCTAATCCACAATGGAATGCGCAAGACTTTGAGGCTTCCAAATGGAATAGGAAGGCGATGCAAGCCATCCTATGTGCTATGGATGAGAATCAGTACAAATTGATTCAGACCACTAGGATCGCTAAGGCGGCGTGGGACATCTTAGAAATGGCACATGAGGGAATTGAAGTGGTTAAGGACTTTAAGCTTTAAGTTCTCCAAACTCAATTCGAGATGCTAAGGATGAAGGAGAACAAGTGCTTCAACGATTTCGAGATCAAGTTGATGGACATAGTCAACCAAAGTCATCAACTTGATGACCTATATTTGGATAGGAGAATCAAGCAAAAAATTATGAGATCTCTCCTCGAAAGATTTGAGTCCAAGGTAACGACTTTAGAAGAGAATAGCGGTTACAAGGATATGAAACCGAGTAAGGTGATTGGGAGGCTTCTAGCATATAAGTCTAGGAAGGGTTCTATCTCCACACCTCCTAAAAAGTAAAAGTGAATTGCTTTGAAGGCCTCCAAAGTTGAGAAGGAGGAGAATGATGACTCGGACAAAGACATGGCCTTGTTGATGAGAAGGTTCAAGAAATTCGTCAAGTCCGAGAAGAAGGGTTTTGGATCCAAGGGCTAAGACTTGAAGAAAAAGGCTCCATTCAAGAAGTTTGAGCCTAGGCAAGAAAAGAACGAAAGGAAAGGGATCAAATGCTATGAGTGTGGTGGCATAGGACACGTTGCCCCCGATTGTGGAAATTTGAAGAACAAGAAGAAGGGAAAGGTGATGGTTGCCACTAGGAGTGGAAGTGATGACTCTGATGAAAGAGATGAGACTTCGGATGATGAAGATCTTATAGCTAACTTCATAGCCTTTGCCTTCTCTCATAAGAGCAAATGTGCTAGTGAAGAAGATGAAGAGAGTTAAGAGGAAAATGACTCAAGTGAAGATGACTCTTTATCTAACTCCACAAATGGAAAATTGGAGAAAATGGATCTTCAAGACTACATCACTAAGTTTGAAAGCTCAATGATGAAAAACAAGAGAGAGATTCAAAGGTTGAAAGAAGAAAACCTTGACCTGTCAACCCAAGTTGACCACTTGAGTGGAGAAGTGGTGAGAGCCAAGAAGATTGAAGATAAGCTAAGAGTTGAGTTAGACTTAATAAGAGGAGTTAAGAGGAAATGAAGAGGGAGCTTGAAGAAGTTAAAAAGTCAATGACTAAGATGACTTCAAGTACCGAGAAGTTTGACCACATGTAGGGAGTTGGAAAAAGACATAGTGACAAGATTGGTCTTGGGTACCATGATGACATGAAGGGGTCCTCCTTATGCAAGACTATGTTTTTCAAGAGTACAAACATCAACGGTCCTCCACCTTCACAACACCCTAGGATGAAAATTGATCTAGGAGAGTGTTCAAGGAGTGCCCAAGTGAAGGTGGCACCAAAAGGACAAGCTCTAGCTCAACCTTGAAGAGCTTCTCAAGCTAACTTTCCTCAACAATGGCTCACTAAGGAAAGAGGCCAATCATGCAAGCTCAACCGAGGAAGCAACCAAGTCTTGGTCAACAACAAATATGGAGAGATCCATACCAACAACCAAGACAAACATAAAGACATGGGAATGCTCTAATGCATGCACAAGGGAATGGTATAATTCCTAACTTTATTCCTACATGTCATTTTTGTGGTATTTATAGTCACATTAGACCAAATTGCTTTCATTATATCAAAATACGTAGAGTTAAAAGCATGATTAAAAAGAAAAAGAGTAGAGCCAAGATGTATGTTCCTAGGAAGAGTAGGATAGATTTGCATGATCCTAGGACATCTAGAGCCCATGTACCAATGACCACTAGGAAAGAAAATGTTTCACCTAGGTGGATTAGAAGAGATGCTTACTTTTTCCATGTTGCTTAAATTGCCTTAAAGGCAAATTCTTCTAATTTTTGGTATTTAGATAGTGGGTGCTCTAGGCACATGACAGGAAATAAGAGTTTCTTTGAGACTCTTGTCATGGAGGAAGGTGGATTTGTCACCTTTGGTGTTGGGTCTAAAAGAGAGTTGTAGGGAAAGGAACCGTCTTCATTCCCGGTTTACCCTCCTTGTCCAATGCTTTATATGTTGATGGCTTGAAAGCTAATCTAATAAGCATTTCCCATCTTAGTGATGAAGGACTTTCTATTTCGTCCCTTGATTCGGCATATCATTGGTAATGGTATTGGTACTTCCTTGTGGTTTGATAATTGGCATCCCGATGGCCCTATTCTTTAAAATTGGAGCTCTAAGGCAATTTACGACTCAGGTCTTCCGAATGAGGCTAAAGTCAGTTCTATTATTCTTGGTGATAAGTGGGTTTGGCCTTGCTCTATGTTGATTGACCTCCTTGAAATCAAGAACCACATGCCTTCTTACAACCCTAATTCTAGTTTGGAGAATTGTATTAAGTGGCTTCCTACACCTGATGGTATTTAAACCATAGCCTCTACCATGGTTAGTCTTAAGGCTCCTTATCCTTTGCTTCCTTGGTTTGAGCTTGTGTGGTATTCTCATAACATTTCATGGATGAGCTTCATTCTTTGGTTAGCTATTAGAGGGAGACTTTCAACGTTGGACCGTGTTCATCCTTATACTCCTCATGTTGGTGCTCTTTATGTTCTTTGCTCTGCTTTCCCTGAGACTCATGCCTACCTTTTCTTTGAGTGTGCTTATAGCAAAGTCATATGGTCTCAATTGAAGGATATGTGTGGCCGGCCTTGGAATGGTCAGATATGGCCTAGTTTTATTACTTGGGCTTTTCAACGTTGGAGGGGGAATTCTCCTTCCATTGTTGTTAAGAAGGTTTGTCTTATTGTGGCGGTTTACTCTATTTGGAGAGAAAGGAACAATAGAATATTTGGGAGCCATCATTAGACCAGTATAGTCGTTACCCGTTCCATTATTGATACTATTCGTAGTAGGTTCTTATCTGTCAACTTGAAATATTGGCCTCATGTTGCTTTAAAGTGGAATATTTCTATTAGTTGATTTGTTTGCCTTGTGTTTTTGTTTGTTTGAGCACTTGTTTAGCTCTTGCTTCTTGTTTTGCTCGTGTGTTTGAGCTGGTCTGAGCTTTTGTTTTTGCTTTTGTTTTTCCTGGGGTATGCCCCTTGTATTTTGTACATTCTTTCTCTCTTTCTATGATACTATTTATTTACCCAAAAAAAAAAATGATTGCTCAATCTTATTGCCCGATGGACTAATCTTGTTGAAAGGGATGAGATCTAGTGACAATTGCTATTGTCTTAAAGCTAGAGTTGTCTCTTGTAATTCGTCAAAGGATGAGCAAATTGAGTTGTTGCATGAAAGATTTGGCCACATGAACTATCGGGATTTACGAATCTTAGATAAGTTCAATGTTGTGCGTGGCCTTCCCAAGCTTGGGAAGAAAGTCAATAGTGTTTGTGGACCTTGCCAAGAAGGGAAACAAACTAAAAGCATACACAAGAAGGGCAAGTATCTCTCCACCAAAGAGCCCCTAAAGCTTCTCCACATGGATCTTATGGGTCCTATGCAAATCGAGAGTTTATGTGGAAAGAGATACATTTTTGTTTATGTAGATGATTTCTCTAGGTACATGTGGACATATTTCCTTATAGAAAAATCCGAAACTTTTGATAAGTTTAAAATGCTTTGTACTAAAATTCAAAATGAAAAAAACTCTAATATTAAATGCATTAAAAGGATTAGAAGTGACAATGAGAGAGAGTTTGAGAATGCCTACTTTCAAAGCTATTACAATAGCTTAGGTAGTTTTTGCCTTCTAGGACACCTTAATAAAATGGAGTTGTTGAGAGGAAAAATAGGGTCTTCAAGAGATGGCCCGTGTGATGTTGCTTAGCAACAATGTCCCTCGGAACCTATGGGCCGAAGCCATCAACACGGCTTGCTCTATGGGAAATAGAGTGATGTTAACCGAAAATTCACTCTAGATTGGGAATTTCAATTAACACCCTCAATTGCTACTCGGTAGGCTGCAGTGGGATAGGTACCTCTAGGTACCCTGTTTTGTATGAGTAAAAATTCTAGAGTGAGGTGTAGCAAGTAGGAGAAAAGATCACCCCGCTGGCTATCACTCAAGTGACACTCGAAATAGGACGAGGTCGGAGAGTAGCACAATAGTAAGTAAAGTTCGTTCCCACAGGGATCGAGTGACCGATTACCGAAATTGATTAGTCTATTTGCTATTCAAACAAACAAAAAGGTTGGTTTTCCAATTAAGTAAATTAAACTAAACTAAACTAAAATAAAACTAAATGCTATTGCGAAAAAGAAATAACACGAAAATAAACACAAGTGTAATAATAGAGAGAAATATGCTAGGATTTGACTACACCCCACCCTATGTCGATTTTCGTTCTAGACTAAATTATTCACCCAAAACATGCTCATGTAATTCATAGATTCATGCACCCTAATGTTAACCCACAATCTCGGTCGAGTAGAATAGATCGCACCCAAAATCATACCCAAGCCTATCTCTCGATTACTCGGAATATATGAATGAGTTCATTAAGAACCTTGGCACACTAGGGAATCCTATACGCTAGCCTAAGTAGGTCTACTTTTCTAGACATGTATAGAAGGCATTTTATCGAGCACGTGGCGTGCATCTCCGGTCAGTACATAACACACCACAAAAATTCATTCAAAAGGAGATCAAACAATTGAAAAGCATTAAGCACACAAAAATACCCATACAAACAACAATCTTGCACATAAGGGATAATAAACAAAGGTCAATACATATAAATATTCATGGGTGGGGTTCATCAAATCCTAACAATGAAAGTTTAGCTCATATTACAACTAATAGCCATACAACAAATAATCTCAAATAAATACATGGCTATAACAAAGGATAAAAGAGAAAAAGTTAGAGAAAACTATAATGGAGAGCTTCCTCTTCTTCCTTTTGCTCCTCTCCTTTTTCAAGCTCCTTCAACTTTCTTTCTCCCAAGAACAAGAAAAGATCATAGATTGGTGTCAAGTGTCTCTTGGATTGTGTAGGAATTTAGGAAAGATGGAGTCTTGGAGGAGTGGGAGAGTTTTCTCTCTTTGGAGAGTGTTTTGTTTCTTTTTGTGTGGCTCCTCTCCCCTTTCTCTTTAGATGAAGAGATCTATATATATGGGTCCAAAATAGGGCAAGAAACTCGTCCAAAACGACAAAGAAAGTGCCCAAAACGACCAAGATACGGACTGCCGCGATCTGGGCATTTTCGCGGTTGGCGAAAGTGACAACTGAACCGCGGCAAGCTCGGAAGGTTTCTGTCGCGAGGGTGCCGCGGCAAATTACTGTCGCGAGGGTGCCGCTTGCATGCCGCGGTGGAGAAAATGGAGGTGGAAACAATGGAGGCTTGAAAGAATTGGAGGAGATGGAAAAGTGCAGCATGGAGGCCTAAAAATGGTACCAAACGGACCGGAGGAGCACCGGCCGTCGATCTGGGCGGAGAACCGCCGGAAAACAGGCCGGAAAATGGTCGGACGAGGCCGGGTTGACGTCGGGTCGACCCGCGCGGGTCTGCAGAGGTTGAAGACGATGACGTCATCGTGACGTCACGCTGAGGTGTTGGGGCGCACTTAGGTGAAGCTGGGGTGTACTCAGCAGCTTATGTATATCCGGTTTGGGCCTGTCGGATCTTGGGCCGGGTCGGGCGCGACCCACACATGAAACGCCCCGTTTCATTAATGACGTGGCGAGCTGCTGTGCGTTGTCTGGAAAATTACAAAAGGCACCCCTCAACTATTCTTTGATCACAGAATCTTCAATCTATTCTTCATATTTTCACTTTGACCCCTAATTCTCCAAAAAGACACCAATGCCCCTGAACTCCAAAAAAAACCTGAAACACTTATTTTATCATATTAAATACCTGATTTTACCCGAGAAACGAACTCGAAATGATATGGAAATGGGGCTACACTTAATGTAAAAATGAAGCAATCACCCGCCCATCGGGACTTCATGCATTGGAGAAGATATGGCGTTTGGGGTTCCCATGTTGGAGTAAGGGCTATGATCCCTCTTTATGAACCCTGTATCCCATCCCTTATACCAAGTATCCCGAATCCCGCATCCCGTACTGTTTTCTAGATCTCTATTGTGATTCACCGACCCAGATAGCAAGCAAGCAAGTAGGATATGGGATAGGAGCTCTTCAATGATAAACTCACATACATGTGTAATAAAATAGATACGAGAGAGAGAATGACAAGTCTTTTTGATAGAAGGTGGATTGGCCTAGGGGAAAAAGCATCACGCATGATCATATGCTGAAAAACCCTTAGGTAGTATCCGGTGGAGAGAGATCATTTATATATTTATCAATAAGGAATGCTCCGTGGAGCTTACACAAGTAGGAGAATAACACAACATAAGTTCTCCAGAGAGCTTACAATAATATGTGGGCATAGGCCATTTTCTCTAACCAGTAGAAAAGAAGAAGAAAAGGAAGCCTTGTTGGGGAAGAAGCCGCAGCTTTTCCTGGGAAAAAACCGATCCCCTTCATCGAATCTCATGTCATGTATATATAGGTCTTACTTATTGTTGTTCACTCCCCTCAATTCAATCCAATATCCTAGCAATTTACGGGGTGTTCCACGTTGATAGGCGAGAAGATCGTGGGATTGATTCCCCAAAATCAAGTGATTCCTTTTAGAACTGAAAGAGTTGACTCCACTTTAATATAGGACTCTTGAATGGCGGGAACAAAGCAATTTCTTTGTTTACTTAAACACTGTCAGATTCAGTCTATTATTTATAACTTGATCTTGGTGTAGTCTAGCTCTTCCTTGGTAATCTGACGGATGGTGCCTTATGACCTCCTTTGTTGATGCCTTCTATGTTAGGTGGCCGGGAGGAGTTTGGAGGACCAGTTACAGGGTACGTGGTACTGCGGGGTACTGTGGAGTCCTGCGGGGTCTAGCGGGGTCCTACGGGGTCCAGCGGGGTCCTACGGGGTCTAGCGGTGTCCTGCGGGGTACTACGGGGTATTGTGGGGTACCGGGGTACTGCGGGGTACTGCGGGGTACCACGGGCTTCAAGGGTCCCGCTTGGTACTCAGGACCTTGACTTCCATATTTCTTGGTACCTAGGGAACCAGGAGACCTCGATCTAGACCTTGATAAAAAGATAAGTGTGTTGATCTTGGTTCCTTTCCGAGGTAGCTAGATGCTCCCTGAGGCATCCCTCTACTTGGCAAGGATGGAAAATTCTTCCTTGGACCCCTGCCAAAAAAAGCGGTTAACAAGTGTTCCTGAGGCCTGGTACTAGACAAACCTCCTATGAGTTATGAGGTGGTAGAAAGCCAAATATTAGCTACTTCCATTCCTTTGGAGGCAAATGCTACATTTTAAATGACCATAATCAACTTGGCAAGTTTGATGCTAAGAGTGATGAGGGTATCTTTATTGGCTATGCCTTGAATAGTCGTGCCTATAGAGTTTTCAACTTGAAGACTCTTAGCGTCATGGAATCATCTAATGTTGTCATAGATGATAATATGCCTAAGACTAATGACCATGAGGAGAAGGTTGTTGTCATAGATGATTCTCCCTTGGAAAAGGTTGTGGAGACTCATATTGATGGGAGGTCTAACCTCCATGAAGAGGACACACAACCCCTTGATAGAGTTCCTTTCTTGGACTCAAATGAACCCACTTCATGGGTTAGAAAACTCCATGATAAAAATGACATCATTGGAGAAGTTAATGAGGGTGTTAGAACTAGACATCAAATAGCTAATCTTATTAGCTACACTTGCTACGTCTCTCATATTGAACCCAAAAAGGTCGATGAGGCCTTAATTGATGACTTTTGGGTTCTTGCTATGCAAGAAGAGCTAAACCAATTCGAAAGGAATTAGGTTTGGACTCTAGTTCCTAGGCCTAAGACCACTAATATCATAAGCACCAAATGGATATATAGGAAAACATCCGATGATGATGGCAACATTGTGCGTAACAAGGCAAGGCTTGTTGGACAAGGGTACTCTGATGTGTTTGTTTGTGCACAACAAAATGATGTTTTTATGTGTTCTTTTAGAAAACCAATTTTTACCACTAGAAAATCCTTTTAGGATGAAAGATTAGTAAAACAGTAAGTAGGATTCGTTCCACATGGAATTAGAGTGATTATGTTGAATTAATTAGCTAATCTATATGCAATAAAATAAATCGTAGATAAATGAATGAGTGTATGGTTTGTCAAACCATCAAACATACATAAAAAAAAAAAAAAAATAATAACTAAAAATATGGTGATATGAAAAATAGAAGACTCAACAATCTTGATAAGATAAATGGATGTAAACAATTAATATAGATGCTAGGGAATTGATTGATTAGCAAGTGGGTATGGGTAGTGCTTTTTAAGCCATTTTAATGGACCAATCTCTGCATGTTAACCATTTGAGGTTTAGATTAGTGTGGTTGATATACCCTCCACTAATCTATCATATTTATTGGGTTCTTAATCACACAAGGGTGTCAATCCAAGGATGATTGCATAACATATTATTCTAAACAAGATTGTAATTAACAAGTGGATATATAAGTCAATCACATAGTGAATATAATCTAATGAATAAATAAATAGAACATATATAGAGATTCGTTACAAAGCTTAAGCAAATACCCACAACCAAATGTTCCTCATATCTATCCTCTAGATTAGGGGTTTAGTTACACATAGTTGCAATAAAATAGAAAGCAAGTAATAGGTAAGAAAATCACCCTTTGGCCTCCTTCTTTAGTGCTTGATCCTTCTTTTCCATTAGATTGCTCCTTGTGCAAAGAATGGTAGAAGAGGGATGTGTCTTGGTAGATGATGTCTATGGTGAGTGACAAAGGAATTGAAATGGAGAGAATGGTAAGGAAGGAATGATTTAGGGAAGTAATCAATATTTAGAGTGAGTTTTTGGATGGAAAAGATTAGTTCAAGTATAGAAATGGAGGAGTTTGGGAGATGATTGATGGTGATCCTAGGTTGAAAAGGAGATAGGTAGGAAAGAATAGGATGGATGATCTGTAAAAGTTGGTGAATTTATAGGCTAGGAAAGCTAGGGTACGAAATGGGTATGAAATGACAAGAATACCCTCTTGAATGCCAACACTGGAATTCCTACACTAGAATTCCAACGTTGTCGCCACTTGTCCTTCTATATCGCCATGGCGACATCTCATGGTGACACCACTTGAATTCTTCTGTTTCCATGGCAACAATTTCCAACACTGGAATTCCTATGTTGGAATTCTTACATTGTCACCATTTGTCCCTTATTGTCGCCATGGCGACAACACATGATTGATTTTCTTCTTGAATTTATTTTTCTGTCGCCATGGCGACCTCGTGGCGACATTGCCTTATTTCACTACCTTATGCTCTTTGTTGCACCAAATTCCTTATCTTCACAAATGCCCTTGAGGCCTAATAAAACCTGAAACACTTGATTTAATGTCATTAAATATGGGGAAATGCCCGAGAATCAATCGTAAAGAGACGGGAATAAGGGCCAAAATCATACCAATTTTGGCTTGATCAAATACCCCCAAACATATCTTTTGCTAGTGCTCATGCAAAACAATCACAAATCAACCCCCAAAGACAAGCATCAAGCCATTTCAAAGATTTTCAATAAAGTTCTAACTTACTCTATCAAGGATCTACTATCCAATGATTAAAATGCGAAACCAAAATGAAGAGATTAACACAATGATGCATTAGTGAAGACTTAAACATGTAAGATAATGTCAAGTAAAGATTAAGTGCATGCCACTCTAGATATGATTGTACATAATGCGACCTTACATTCAAAAGCCAAAGCTTCAAAGCAAATGTGCTGTTCGATTTAGAATGTAATTTGCTTTGATCTAATCCTCACTGGATTCTCTCTTTTCTTCTCTTTGATACCTAGGTTTCGCTCAAAAATACATATGCAATATGAGTTTATGTCATGGATATCAAATTGATTGCATATGATGTTATTTAAACCACAATTTCTGAAAATGAGGTCTTATGAATGGAATTGCAAATCATGAATTAGAAAGAACATGCAAAAACAAAAATTCACAAGTGGACATCCCTAAAGATCGTGAAGGTCTTTATTAGGTTGTAATGGGGCTTTAAGTGAATGGTGAGTCAAATAGATTGGGGCAATAGATAACAAGGAACCCAATGATTACACTTAAGGCATACATTCTAATAATGAATCCCAATTGCTTTCACACATTTGTTCACGCCCTTGGCGCCCATTGCTTATAATATCATTTCAATTGTATATTCACTACCCAACTTTTCTTGAGTAGCCTATTCAATTATTAACCCTCTATCTAGGCCACCTGTGCCTAATTCATGGTTCTCTTTATTTATTTATTTATTTATTTATATTTGGCTTTGCCCTTTCTTTTCTTTTCTTTTGCATACATCTTTTATTTCAATCTTTTCCTTTTCTTTTTTCTTTTGCTTTTCTTTTTCTTTTTATCCACTCTTGCATTTCAATACTCTTTTATACAAATTTACATGCCTAGGTACATGTATCAACATTTTATCTTAAGAGAGCTTACAACCATATCCTAAGCCTTAGCAAAATCATTTGGTTAAGGTAAGTCAATTATATAGGCTATATTGTTTATGTAGATGTGGTTCAAAAAATGAAAAGCTAAAGATGTGTTTGGCTTCAAAAGGGCTTAGGGGCACACACATTTGGAGGGAATGGAAGTATTTAGGCCAATTTACGGTTTTTCACATGCATTGCTTAAAGTCATTTCTAAAGGTTTGTCCACAAACAAATCAAAGCATCCACAAGAAATCCATAATATTCTATGACATGCAATATTTAATTGCAAATGAGACATATACATGCTTAAAAGAGTGTTTGAGAACGAGTGTTTAAAGAGTGAATATTTGACAGCTCAAAATATGCTTTTTAAGGCTGTGTTTGTGATCCTCACGGGAATCTCCACTATTAATTCCTAGCCTTTAAGCAAAATTGATAATTCACCCTAACATTATGAGAAAAAGATTAACGCACTTTGTTCAATGACACCCTAAATGGCATGACGTTAATCTAAACCAAACAATGGCAAAGATGCATAATTCCTCACTACTCATGTAAGGCACAATCTCAACAAGCAAAGTATGCTTAAATATGGCATTATTGCAAAGATTTGAAAAATTCGGCTCAAATTTGTAAAACCAAGCAAAGTGAGTAAAGTGGTGTTGCGCAAATGTACCCCCAAACCTAGGACATTGTCCTCAATGTTCATGGGAGGCAAAATTTGTCAAAAGGCGCAACCCAACAAATCCAAAGCAAATGATGGCATATATGTCCGCAAATAATCAATGTATTTTCAAAATTTTGGCAAAGTGTCCTCTCATCCTAACATGCATAAAATCATCTAAAAAGATGCTTAATCACGAATGGCATATTCCTTAATACTCCTATCATTCAAAAATCATCAATTAAGCACATTCATCCTAAATCCACTATCAAAATTTATCTCACACCCTTATTCTAAGCAAGAATGAAATAAAGATAATAGAATTCAAAAATTTAAACTAAAAAAGAAATGTACCTAAGTGGGTTGCCTCCCACCAAGCGCTCGATTTAACGTCCAGGCAAGACGTGGCATGGTGCTCCTGCACTTCAAACTCAAATGTTGCTTTTCTAAAAAGGATAAGGTTCTCGGCCTTTTTATGAGCGCTCTTGGCTTGCTCGTCCCTTCAAGACTTGCAAGTTGTCTTTGTTTCATCCCAAGAGATAAATGAACCTTTCTTTATCACTCAAGCAACACAACACTTGCTTCATCAAGAAGCAATAAAAAATCTACACACTCACAAAGCACATTAGAAAGTTCCGGCAAATAAAAATATACTCAATTCAAGCAATTGCCAACAAGAGCTTGAAACACCAATCATTCAAAAGAAATAAACTAATCAACATAAAGCATAAAAATTAAAATGCACAAAAGAATTTTTCTATATTATGTACTTATGCTAGGGGTGGCATCAACTAAAAAAGGTTTTATCAAGTTTGGAAATTGGTTCTTTTTCACAA
Source organism: Acer campestre (assembly GCA_954870605.1). Taxonomy (NCBI): domain Eukaryota; kingdom Viridiplantae; phylum Streptophyta; class Magnoliopsida; order Sapindales; family Sapindaceae; genus Acer; species Acer campestre. The sequence goes on from OX940801.1 coordinate 27,794,208, forward strand.
CCCAAACAAGTTGAGTTGACTTCCCCTTTTCTTTTCCTTTGGATTTAACTTGGTTAACCAAGTCTTTCCTTACCCAAATTTTCTTTATCCTAGGTGGACTCTTTCTATTCCTAGGCTTCTCAACCCTTACCTTCCTAACATGCATATACGTCTCTATGTCTAAAATTCCCTCGTGTGCCTTGCCTATCATATTCTTGGTTTAGTGGTCTAATGTGACCTATCTTATGGAAATGGTGGCATATGATGATAGAGTTAGGAATGATACCTTGTTGGTGGTTCTTTGTTGGAGGTGGAGGTGGAGGGTTCTTATTTCTCCTTTTTGCCTCCCTCCTCTTTGCTTTGCTAGGATTCGGCTCCTTGACCTTGGCACTTGAAGAGGCTTGACTCAAGTCGGGCATTTCTTCTTTTTCTTGCTTAGACCTTTCAAGTTCTGCAAGGTGGTCAATTTCCTTCTTCTTCATCATCTCCAAAGCCTTGTCTCGTGTTTGAATTTTAGCTTGCATTAGCCGCATCCTCTTTGCAAAGTCCTCCTTGGTCTCTTCAAGCTCCTTCAATGTTGTATTCTTTTCGGCTTCAAGTCTCACAATTTGTTCTTCGAATTCCTTTTTCTTATTGGAGACTTCGCCATTATGCTTCTTGATAGTACCATTTTTGGCTCTGAGCGTCTTTACTTCAAGTATGAGTTTCTTGTTCAACTCTTGAAGCTTATTCTCCTTTGTCATTTCCAAGGCTTCTTTTCCTTCTAACTTCTTCTTCAAGAGTTGTATTTTCCTTTCAAACTCTTTTCTCATTTCTTCCTTCCCTTAGGAGGTTTCCATTAATTCTTCTTGAAGTAAATACAACTTCTCCTCCAAATTCTTGTTTCGCTCTTGGGTTTTTGGCGGTCCTTCCTTGGTTTCCACACCCTTCTCAAATACTTGTACAAGAGCGTGTACACGGTTTCGTGTCTTCCCTTGCTTGGGATTGTCTGACTCTATTGATTGGTTTGGCCAGCTAGACAACACGTGGTCGGTCATCTTCCTCTCATCTTATTGTTGTACGGATTATAATAATTCCATGGTTCTTTGTTGAGAAACTCAGATTTTCTCCATTTCCCGAAAATGATATTCCATGAAATATTTCCTCCAATCATCAATTGAATATGATTGGTATGATGAGATGGAGTCTTGGTTAATCCCCCAATCCGTATTGTAGATATTCTCATAAGTCTCTAAGCTCGAACCTTGATTTTGCATGAAGAAATCCATAGAATCCTGAAACAAAAATAAACAAAAACTACCAAAGAAATAAAAAGGAACTAAAAAGACTAAAAACAACTAAGAAAAGCTAATTGATTCAACAATCGCTTTAATTCCTTGGCAACGGCGCCAATTTTGATGTGGCCGTTTGTGCACAACAAAATGATGTTTTTATGTGTTCTTTTAGAAAACCAATTTTTACCACTAGAAAATCCTTTTAGGATGAAAGATTAGTAAAACGGTAAGTAGGATTCGTTCCACAGGGAATTAGAGTGATTATGATGAATTAATTAGCTAATCTATATGCAATAAAATAAATCATAGATAAATGAATGAGTGTATGGTTTGTCAAACCATCAAACATACATATAAAAAATAAAAGTAACTAAAAATATGGTGATATGAAAAATAGAAGACTCAACAATCTTGATAAGATAAATGGATGTAAACAATTAATATAGATGCTAGTGAATTGATTGATTAGCAAGTGGGTATGGGTAGTGCTTTTTAAGCCACTTTAATGGACCAACATGTTAACCATTTGAGGTTTAGATTAGTGTGGTTGATATACCCTCCACTAATCTATCCTATTTATTGGGTTTTTAATCACACAAGGGTGTCAATCTAAGGATGATTGTATAACATGTTATTCTAAACAAGATATTAATTAACAAGTGGATATACAAGTCAATCACATAATGAATAGAATCTAATGAATAAATAAATAGAACACATATAGAGATTCATTACAAAACTTAAGCAAATACCCACAACCAAATGTTCCTCATATCTATCCCCTAGATTAGGGGTTTAGTTACACATAGTTGCAATAAAATAGAAAGCAAGTAATAGGTTAGGAAATCACCCTTTGGCCTCCTTCTTTAGTGCTTGATCCTTCCTTTCCGTTAGATTGCTCCTTGTGCAAAGAATGGTAGAAGAGGGATGTGTCTTGGTAGATGGTGTCTATGGTGAGTGACAAAGGAATTGAAATGGAGAGAATGGTAAGGAATGAATGATTTAGGGAAGTAATCAAGATTTGGTGTGAGTTTTTAGATGGAAAAGATTAGTTCAAGTAGAATTGGAGGAGTTTGGGAGATGATTGATGATGATCCTAGGTTGAAAAGGAGATAGGTAGGAGAGAATATGATGGATGATCTGTAAAAGTTAGTGAATTTATAGGCTAGGAAAGCTAGGGTACGAAATGACAAGAATACCCCTCTTGAATGCCAACACTGGAATTCCTACCCTGGAATTCCAATGTTGTCGCCACTTGTCCTTCTATGTCGCCATGGCGACATCTCATGGCGACACCACTTGAATTCTTCTGTCGCCATGGCAACCTCATGGCAACATCATGGTGACAATTTCCAACACTGGAATTCCTACGTTATCGCCATTTGTCCTTTATTGTCGCCATGGCGACATCTCATGGTGACAACACCGAATTGACTTTCTTCTTGAATTAATTCTTCTGTCACCATGGTGACCTCGTGGCGACATTGCCTTGTTTCACTATCTTATGCTTTTTTTTTTTGCACCAAATTCCTCATCTTCTTCACAAATGCCTTTGAGGCCTAATAAAACCTGAAACGCTTGATTTAACGTCATTAAATACTGGGAAAGGCCTGAGAATCAATCGTAAAGAGACGGGAATGAGGGCCAAAATCATACCAATTTTGGCTTGATCTATACTCTCAAATTGAGGATATCGACTTTGAGGAGACATTTGCTCTCATTGTCCGTTTAGAGTCCATTAGGCTTCTTTTAACCATTTATTATGTGCACAAGTTCAGATTGCATTAAATGAATATTAAGAGTGTCTTCCTCAATGGCTTATTGTAAGAGGAAGTGTTTGTTGAGCAGCCCAAGGGGTTTGTGGATGCACACCACCCCAACCACGTCTATCATCTTAAGAGGGCTTTATATGGGTTGAAACAAGCACCAAGGGCATGGTATGAGCACCTCACGCAATTTCTTATTGACAATGACTACACAAGAGGTAGTGTTAACAAGACTCTATTCATCAAGAAAAACAATAATGAGCTTTTCATAGCTCAAATATATGTTGAGGATATAGTGTTTGGCTCCACCAATAACACCAAGGTCCAACAATTTGTTGATGTTATATCTCATGAGTTTAAGATGAGCCTTGTTGGTAAGCTAAGTTACTTCCTAGGTTTGCAAATTAAGCAATAAAATGATGAGATTTTTATAACCCAAGCTGAATATGCTAAGAACCTAGTGATGAAGTTTGGTCTTGAAAATGCCAAACATTGTTATACACCCATGAGTACCACTTTAAAGCTAGGCAAGGATGCTAGTGGAAAAGGTGTGGAACAAACTCTATATTGGGGCATGATTGGTAGCTTGCTTTATTTGACCGCAAGTAGGCCCGATATATCTTTTAGTGTAGGTGTGTGTGCTAGGTACCAATTGAATCCTAAGGATTCCCATCTTTCTTCTGTTAAGAGAATCATTGGATATCTGAATGGGACATCCAACTATGAGATTTGGTACTTTTTTGGTATTCCTAGGGAACAACTTGGAGTCTTGATTTTGCAAGAAACTAAACTCAATTTCCTTGTCCACGGCTGAAGCCGAGTACATTGCCACAGAGAGTGGATGCTCATAACTCCTTTGGATGAAGCAAATGCTAGTTGACTACGGATTCAATCAAAGTACTCTAACCCTCTTTTGTGATAACATGAGTGCCATTAACATTTCTAAGAATCCGGTGCAACATTCTAGGACTAAGCATATTGACATCTGACATCATTTCATAAGAGAACTAGTTGAGAACAAATGCATTATGCTTGAAGATGTAGGTACAAATGATCAACTAGTGGATTTATTTACTAAACCCTTGGATTTAACTAGGTTTCATGCACTTAGTAGATCTATTGGGATATGTCTCGTGGATTGATGTGGTATAGAAAATGACCCCATAAGGGGAACTCAAGCAAAGAGAGCAATTTTGCATACTTGTCACATGCAAAAATTTTATATACATTATGCCTCTTTATTAATTGCTTGAGTGTGAGTTGACTAAGGTTAGTGCCTTTTGGCATCTCTTTGTTTTTGCAAATCTTGTTGGATCTTCGAATGCTACCGAACTAAACAAAGAGAAGATCAAGATTTTGTATGCCTTAGTGACTAACAAACCCATAAACCTTGGTGATGTTCTTATAGAACATATAGAGATTGATGCTTGTTCAACTCATTTGGACAAAAAGTTGGCATTTTCGGGGTTTATATCTCATTTGTGTTTGGCTACAACCTCCCTTAGAGAATTTTAGTGATAAATGTATGGCTACCATGTCAAATAAGGAAAGTGGAAAGTCTTGTAATACATTTAGGTGTTAGGATTATGCTTAATAGCAAGAGTGTAATATTGTACTTGACAATCTTATCATATTAATGTTAGGATTATGCTCAATAGTAAGAGTGTAATATTGTAATTAACAATCTTTTTCATATTAATAAAGTGATTTCTGGTTTAAACAAATCTTATAGCATTTATAGTTTAATATTATAATTGTCAAAGTAAATAATCATAAGGTCTAAAGACTATGAGAAAAGAAGAATTGTTCGTACATCTGGATATGTATGTGGTAGACACAATTCTTTAGTTAGTCTTTAATATTGTTCACAACTTAAGTTAAAGGTTGGGCACCTTTATCTTATTAAAGTTGTAGAATTCTTTTGCTAGCATTTGAGTGGGATCAAATGAGATATGATGAGTCTAAAATCATCGGAGTGTCTTCGAGCAAAAGAATCTAGTGCACTGGGTGCATTGAACTGGATCACAATGAAATACTTTATCTATAACCGTCAGTAGATAAAAGTCTTTTCATTATCAGGACAATCGGAGAGTCTATCTTAATCATGAGATAAATGATGGACTTATGGTTGCAAGTGATATCATTTGAGTTATCAATGAGTACGATTATATCGCATAGTCTATCCTCGATAGTTTGGTGATATTCATTTGTTAATAGATAGAAGACTTCATTTATAGATATGGACATCGTGGCTCCATTTATTAAATGAGAGTATAATATCATCACATGGATGTTTTGCGGTAATTGGATATTAAATCTCAACGTTGAGTTTTCGATAGTGTCTATTGAAAACATGGCTTCTGGACAAGTCAAAATATCCAAGTTCAAAACGTGGTCATATGAGTAAATATGGTAACTTGAAGAGTTATAGGCGGTCTATGAACTCTTGGCGATTACTGATATTAATTACGAGGATACACTATCTCCAACATGATTGTCTAGGGTATGAATGAGGAACATCTTCCTTTTCTGTCTTTATTTAAGAGTTCAATTTTAGCTCTTTAGTGGAATGAGTTAAAATTAATGGATCGGACCTAAGTGAATCATTTGTTGATTGTGATTAGGTTATGTCTATTGAAGCTTAAATTTAGATAGCCCGCCAAGATCCCCAATCCACACGGACTTGTATGGATCACTTGATATATTCTACCAGACTAATTTATGGGTCCATTTAGAATTGCATTTAATATATTAAGAATATAATTTGCACATTATTTATTTAATGGGCTGCTCAATTATATTAATATACTAATGAAAAGCATGTGGGCTTGTTTCTTTTAGTAAGAATGGGTTTGGTTCACATGTGGGCTTTTCATTTAAAGTCCAATGGATTAAATGAAATAAGAAAATAATATATGGCCCATTTGTATGAGTGGGGCGGCAAGGTGCTTTTTAACCCAATATATTATTTTGTTTCATTGTTTTAATTAAATAATAATTAATTATTTTATTAATTAATTGTTTAATTAAGAAACAAATCTTTTCTGATTAGGAAATATGATTCCTAGAGTTATACTATTGGCAGTAGTATACTAAAATTAAAAGACTTGTTTGATAAGAAAATAATTAATTAATTTTATTTATTTAATCAAATAAGAAGTCTTTTTATTTAGTCAAATAAAAGAATAAAATATCTATGAGTTGGATTAGGGTTTGAAGTCTTAAACTAGATGTGAATTACGGTGCAACACAAACTCCTTTTTTGGCTTGTGATTTGCGGCAACCCTAGTCCATTTTGAGGAAGATTTTCGGCCACCCTAAAAGAAAAAGAGGAAGAAAATTTGGCCACCTATATATTTGTACTTATAGAATTCGGCCACAATGTGTGAAAGAGTGTGTGGTGCTTGATTCAATCTTCTTCTTCTTCTCAATTCATAGAAATGATTATTTTATTCTACTAAAACATAAAAGAGTGAATAGATTATTCTTTGATGGTACACTAATTGATTGTTCATCAATAAGCTTGTGTGTACAACATCGATTTAGGTTCATGCGAGTTTCGATCATTAGATTGAGAACTCAGAAGTGACCGGAATAATCTTAGTCTTCTTTTGATTGTTTTGTGACTAACAAAAAGAAAAGAAAAGTTTGTTTGTCCATTCTCAGGTTTGCAATTCAAAGAAAAAGAGAGACCACGCTCCTAGGTGATTCACGTTCGTGCTAGGATTGAAGATCTTGCGGATTACCATCGACGTAAGTCAATCGGATCACGCGACAAAAGGTATTCTTCTTTTGTTGATTATATATATGTTTAATTAATTAAAGGGTTAAGGTCCATAAAAAGGAAAAAATTTTAAAGTTACTAAATCTATTTTTAGTCTCGCTTCCGCTGCGTGTACTACGGTATTTTTCCCTACAATTAATAAAGTGATTTATGCTTTATAGCATTTATAATTATAATTGTTAAAGTAAATAATCATAAGGTCAAAAGACTATGAGAAAAGAAGAATTGTTTGTACATCTGGATATGTATGAAGTAGACACAATTCTTTAGTTAGTCTTGAATAATGTTCACAACTTAAGATAAAGGTTGGGCACCTTTATCTTGTTAAAGTTGTAGAATTCTTTTACTAGCATTTGAGTGGGATCAAATGTGTTAGATGAGTTTAAAATCATCGAAGGGTCTTCAAGTAAAAGAATCTAGTGCATTGGGTGCATTGAACTGGATCACAATGAAATACTTTTTCTAGAACCGTCAATAGATAAAAGTCTTTTCATTATTAGGACAATCGGAGAGTCTATCTTAATCTTGAGATAAATGATGGACTTATGGTTACAAGTGTTATCATTTTAGCTATCAATGAGTACGATTATATAGCATAGTCTATCCTTGATAGTTTGGTGGTATTCATTTGCTAATCGATAAAGGACTTTATTTATAGATATGAACATCGTGGCTCCATTTATTAAATGTGAGTAGAATATTATCATATGGATGCTTTGTGGTTTTGGATATTAAATCTTAACGTTGAGTTTTCAATAGTGACTATTGAAAGATGACTTCTGGACAAGTTCAGAGTGTGGTCAGAGTGTGGTTTTGGATATATATCCAAGTTCAGAGTTCGGTCATATGAGTAAATATGGTAACTTGGAGAGCTATAGGCGGTCTATGAGCTCTTGGCGATTACTGATATTCTTCACGAGGATTCACTATCTCCTATAAGATTGTCTAGGGTATGAATGAGAATCATTTACTTATTCTTTCTTTATTTAAGAGTGCAATTTTAGTTCTTTAGTGGAATGAACTAAAATTAATAGATTGAACCTAAGTGAATCATTTGTTGATTGTGATTGGGTTATGTCTATTGGAGCTTAAATTTAGATAGGCCTGCCAAGATCCCCAATCCACACGGACTTGCATGAATCACTTGATATATTCTATCAGACTATTTATGGGTCCATCTAGAATTGTATTTAATATATTAAGAATATAATTTGCACATTATTTATTTAATGAGCTGTTTAATTATATTAATATATTAATGAAAGACATGTGGGCTTGTTTCTTTTAGTAAGAATAAGTCTAGTTCACATGTGGGCTTTTTATTAAAGTCAAAATGGATTTAATAAGATAAGAAAAACAATATATGGCCCATGTTTTGGTCATGGGCGGCAAGACTAATTTTATTAGCCTATTATATTGTTTATTTTATTATTTAATTAAATGGAAATTAATTAATATGTTAATTAATTATATAATTAAGAATCAAATCTTTTTCTGATTATGAAATATGTTTCCTAGTATTATACTAATGGTAGTAGTATATTAAATATAAAAGACTTTATTTGATAAGTAGATAAATGAGAGATTTATTTATCTAGTCAAATTAGGAAGTCTTTTATATAGTCACAAATACACTAAAGAGTTAGATTAGGGTTTGGAATTCTAAGGAAATCTACCTAGGGTTAGGATTTAAGTTAAAAGACACAAATCTTACATGGTAGAGGATTTTTGGTCACAATATATAGATATATGAAATATATATGGCAATTGGCTATATATATATTATTTAATATGGCCGTGCACTAGATATATATATAGATGTATATGTAATTGCACTAAATATAGAGATATATATATATATATATTAGGCGTGTAGTAATTGTAATATATATATATATATATAAATATATATTAAGCGTGCAGAAGAAAATATAGATATTCTTTGTATATTTTACAAACTCTAGTTTTTACAATTGAGAGTTTTATCTTTTGCTAGAAAAAAATAAAATCCAACTCTTAGACTAGTGAAAAATTCAGCCAAGAGGATTTGAGAGAAGAGATTGTTTTTATTTCGATAGTGTACTAGTAATCTTTACATTAAAAGGTTTTGTTACATTAAAAGGTTTTGTGCACAATTTCGAATAAGGTTCATGCGAGTTTCAATCTAACGATTGTGAATTCAAAAGTGACCAGGACATTCTTTGTAATCTCTTGGAGTTTATTGTGACTAACAGAAATCAGAAAAGTTTTGTTATCCATTCTCAGGTACACAATTCAAAGAGAAGGGAGACCACGCTTCTAGGTGATTCACGTTCGTGATTGGATTAGAAGATCTTACGGATTACCATCGACGCATAGTCAATCGGATCACGCGACAAATGTATGATATCTTTTGGTTTATATGTTTAATTAATTAAAGGGTTAAGGTTCAAATATGGAAAAATTTTAAAATATGCTAAACTCTTTTTAGTCTCACTTCCGCCGCGTGCAAACGTTTTTCCCTACATTAGGCTCTTTGGTGAATCATATGATTCAAGCCTTGTATCTAGCATAACTATTCTTCCAAATTGGGTTATGCAATTAAAGGATGAGGTTGAAGAGTCAAGAATGTTGATTGAGGAGTCACAAAGGAAGATTGAAGAGCTCAATGCTAAGGTAGTGCTACAAGATGCGAAGATCAAATAATTGGAAAGCAAAGCATCTACTCCAAAGCATTATGTGAGATCATCAAATCGTACAACATTCCTTGGTGGCACAAGTGGCTAGAAATGGTCTTGAGGTATATTTTCTTAGTCTTTCTTTTTGGCTTCATATCATGTCAAAAAAGGGGGAGAAATATGTGGAGAAATATGATAGTTTCTAGCTTGCTTAGTCTCATTTTTTTTTTGGTGTATTTTGGTATCAAGTTTGAACTTTATGGCATGTAATATTTTTCGCTAATCTTGGCTAGAGTATTTTGTTGGATAGCATGTATTAAGGGGGAGCATACATGATCCATTTGAACTTTAATTTTTTATTTTCTTGCCAAAGAATGTACATTACCATATGTGTTGTCTCTTGGATATTCTTGTGCTTTCAAGTTGATTTTAGGTGATATCAAGAGAAGATCAAGACGAAGTTCAAGACTTGTGGTTGAAAATTTATCTAGAAATGTGTAACTCATTGTGACCAATTTTCCTTGTAATCGTTTTAGTATATGTATAAGGGTTTTGACATGGAATTTGCCAAATGGGGAGATTGTTAGGATTTTGGTTTGTGTTGGCATAAATTCCATATCAAAACGATGTTTTTTCTTGTATTGGTTAGTGGTCTTAGAAATGATGATTCAAAACTTCAAAGAAAGACTCGGCTACGTTTTATGCAAGATGGTGTCTTAAAAGGGGAATAAGCTACATTACTCAACAAAGGTATAATTGACCTCATTCCTCTTACAAGGCATAGGCACACACACACATGGCCTTCATATGTGTCCCTGCATAGTTGTACACCATTGGTATAACACATTCACACACTTGTCAAAGTATGCACATGCATTAGATTTAATTTAACAAACATTGTGAAATTGCATGTTCTAGGACTATTTCTAGGAAATGGCATACTTGTGTGACTTTGTGTTTATTTATTTTTGTTTTATTATTTTTGGAATTTAACATGATCTAATATGATTCCTTATTGAGTCCCAGTCATTTCGGTTACTCATTCTTTAGGTTTCTAGTCCAAACTAGGAAGCTACGCTACTTTACATTCTCATACGATGTGTTGTCTTCGTCGTAGTGTACCGAGTCGAATTCTCAACCTTTTGTCAAAACTTTATAGTCATCCTTGTGCGTAAGGGAGTAATGGTTTGTAATCCAAATATGGATTCAAATTCAGAGTTTGGAGGCCTGAATATGGCTAAAGAACGCGAGATGAGCGCAAGGGAGTCAAGAATGGCCAAAGGCCATTTGGTGGTGAGCCCGTGAGGGGAACATGAGCCTCATGGCTCACACACCTCTTTGTCCCATGAGGCTCACGCACCTCTCACGGGGTGGTGAGGTGGCTGGCCATGATTGGTCATCTCTCTCCCTCTCTTTCATCTCTTTTAAATTCCCCCTTTCCTTCCCATTTCATTTCAAGAAGAAAAGTTGAAAACATATGTGCATAAATTCTCTCCAATCTTTCTCACCTTCCAAACATCATAACGTTTTCATTTGGACTCCGAATTGAGTGATTCAAGTTGGAGAATCTTCATAATCAAGTCCTCTACTTTTTCCAAGAGAGTTTGCAGCTATTTGAGTGCATTTTCTAGAGGCTCTACCCACAAAACCGAACCAGCTCGTGATTCTTAGGTATTTGACTAATCTTTGTGTTTTCTTCTTTTTAAACCTTAAATTACCTTGGGTTTTCTTCTTCTATATATATATATATGTGTGTGTGTGTGTGTGTATGTATGATGAATGCTATTGGGAAATATAGCTTCATAATCAAACCTAATCAAGTCTAATTAGAAACATATGTGAACTAGTTTTCTATGATTATAGTTTCTCACATGTTTGAGTGTTGTATTGTGATTAGTTTGATATCTAGGGTTATTTGTGATTTGATTGATTCATTTTATGTTCAATAACCTTGCCATGTGCTTGGATCCTTTAATTGAACAAATCTAGGATTAGCACATTCGATTTTGTATTTAGAGCCTGCTAGGATTTAATTGATTATTCATTATATCCTTGCTCTAAATGTGGGCTAGAATATTCATTGAACATTTTTTTGTGTATGTTTCTAATATCTTGAATATGTGATTCATGTATATGATTTATTCAAGTGTTAGATTTGTGAATGAAACTAGGAGCTATATATGTTAGGTGTTTTCACATGCTCTAGGTTTTAATTCAAGTTTTATATCTAGATTATTTTGACTTATGTTCTCACATGATTAAGTCTAGTTTCCATGGAATGTATTGATCACATGTTCTATGTTGAATTGTTTGTTTGCATCATTTGCATTCCTTGATCACACTAAGAAATCCTTGTAAAAGGCATGAAGTCTTAGTTAGGACATGTGGTCCGGATAACCAAGCAAGAAGTCTTAACTAGGATAAGAGGTCCGGATAGTCAAGCAAGGAAGCCTTGGTTAGGACAAGAGGTCCAGATAACCAAGAAGGAAGTCATGGCTAGGATCGGGAAGGTCTAGATTACTATGCATGGGAGGCTCTCTAGAGGCATGAGTGCCTTGGATAGGGAGTTGACTATGACATTGGTAGGCCCGGGCGTTTGGATAGACATAGACTCCAATAGAGAGAGGTACATGAGATGTGTATGCACTCTTGAGGAATTTCTAATCTTCCAACGATGTTGTGTAGACATAGACTCCAATATAGAGTGGTTCCGCACTCTTGAGGAATTTCTAATCTACCAACAGGGATTGGGTAGACATAGACTCCAATAGAGATTAGATTATAGGTTTGTCACTTTTGAGGAATTTCTAATCTATTATCCAATATATATAATACCCAATGGTTATAGTTCAACCTGTGGATGTTTCTTCTTTGAAGGATTTATAACGTTAAAAAATCTCGTGTCAATCTTTCTATCTCTCTCTTTCATATATTTATGTGTATGTTTTAATCTTGTTGCATAATATTCATTTGTGATGTTTTTTGAAACAAGATTTTGTTAAGTATGGTATGTAAGCAAATCATTTTGATTATAGTTGTATATATAATTCGTTTGTTCATTGATTCTTTTGTATAGTTATATTTTGATTGATACTTGTAACACATTGAACATTATTGGAAATACAAGTATTCTTTGTTGTTGAGTATTGATGTTATTTTTCCTCTTGCTATTTTTTGATGTATAGACAATGCTTTAATGATCACATGCTTATCTTGTAGGGAAAAATACAGTAGTACAGGCAGTGGAAACGAGACTAAAAATAGATTTAGTAACTTTAAAAGTTTTTCCTTTTTATGAACCTTAACCCTTTAATTAATTAAACATATATATAATCAACAAAAGAAGAATACCTTTTGTCGCGTGATCCGATTGACTTACGTCGATGGTAATCCGCAAGATCTTCAATCCTAGCACGAACGTGAATCACCTAGGAGCGTGGTCTCCCTTTTTCTTTGAATTGCAAACCTGAGAATGGACAAACAAACTTTTCTTTTCTTTTTGTTAGTCACAAAACAATCAAAAGAAGACTAAGATTATTCCGGTCACTTTTGAGTTCTCAATCTAATAATCGAAACTTGCGTGAACCTAAATCGATGTTGTACACACAAGCTTATTGATGAACAAGCAATTAGTGTACCATCAAAGAATAATCTATTCACTCTTTTATGTTTTAGTAGAATAAAATAATCCTTTCTATGAATTGAGAAGAAGAAGAAGATTGAATCAAGCACCACACACTCTTGGGTGGCCGAATTCTATAAGTCCAAATATATAGGTGGCCAAATTTTCTTCCTCTTTTTTCTTTTAGGGTGGCCGAAAATCCTACTCCAAAAGGGACTAGGGTTGCTGCAAATCACAAGCAAAAAGGAGTTTGTGTTGCACCCTAATTCCCATCTAGTTTAAGACTTCAAGCCCTAATCCAACTCATAGATCTTTTATTCTTTTATTTGACTAAATAAAAAGACTTCTTATTTGATTAAATAAATAAAATTAATTATTTATTTTCTTATCAAACAAGTCTTTTTAGTATACTACTGCCAATAGTATAACTCTAGGAATCATATTTCCTAATCAGAAAAGATTTGTTTCTTAATTAAACAATTAATTAATAAAATAATTAATTCTTATTTAATTAAAACAATGAAACAAAATAATATATTAGGTTAAAAAGCACCTTGCCGCCGCACTCATACAAATGGGCCATATATTATTTTCTTATTTCATTTAATCCATTGGACTTTAAATAAAAAGCCCACATGTGAAACAGACCTATTCTTACTAAAAGAAACAAGCCCACATGCCTTTCATTAATATATTAATATAATTGAGCAGCCCATTAAATAAATAATGTGCAAATTATATTCTTAATATATTAAATGCAATTCTAAACGGACCCATAAATTGGTCCGGTAGAATATATCAAGTGATCCATACAAGTCCGTGTGGATTGGGGATCTTGGCGGGCTATTTAAATTTAAGCTTCAATAGACATAACCTAATCACAATCAACAAATGATTCACTTAGGTCCGATTCATTAATTTTAACTCATTCCACTAAAGAGCTAAAATTGAACTCTTAAATAAAGACAGAAAAGGAAGATGTTCCTCATTCATACCCTAGACAATCATGTTGGAGATAGTGTATCCTCATGATTAATATCAGTAATCGCCAAGAGTTCATAGACCGCCTATAACTCTCCAAGTTACCATATTTACTCATATGACCACGTTTTGAACTTGGATATTTTGACTTGTCCAGAAGCCATGTTTTCAATAGACACTATCGAAAACTCAACGTTGAGATTTAATATCCAATTACCTCAAAACATCCATATGATGATATTATACTCTCATTTAATAAATGGAGCCACGATGTCCATATCTATAAATGAAGTCCTCTATCGATTAACAAATGAATATCACCAAACTATCGAGGATAGACTATGCGATATAATCGTACTCATTGATAACTCAAATGATATCACTTGCAACCATAAGTCCATCATTTATCTCAGGATTAAGATAGACTCTCCGATTGTTCTGATAATGAAAAGACTTTTATCTACTGACGGTTATAGATAAAGTAATTCATTGTGATCCAGTTCAATGCACCCAGTGCACTAGATTCTTTTGCTCGAAGACACTCCGATGATTTTAGACTCATCATATCTCATTTGATCCCACTCAAATGCTAGCAAAAGAATTCTACAACTTTAACAAGATAAAGGTGCCCAACCTTTAACTTAAGTTGTGAACAATATTCAAGACTAACTAAAGAATTGTGTCTACCACATACATATCCAGATGTACGAACAATTCTTCTTTTCTCATAGTCTTTAGACCTTATGATTATTTACTTTGACAATTATAATATTAAACTATAAATGCTATAAGATTTGTTTAAACCAGAAATCACTTTATTAATATGAAAAAGATTGTTAATTACAATATTACACTCTTGCTATTGTAGGGAAAAATCTACCCGCAGCGGAAGCGAGACTAAAAAAATAGTGTTTAAGTAGCTTTTAAAATTTTTCCATTTTTATGAACCTTAAACCCTTTTGATTAATTAAAGATATATAATAAATAACAAAAGATTAATACCTCTTGTCGTGTGATCCGATTGACTTACGTCGATGGTAATCCGCAAGATCTTCAATCCTAGCACGAACATGGATCACCTAGGAGCGTGGTCTCCCTTTCTTTGAATTGCAAACCTGAGAGCGGATATAACAAACTTTTCTTGATTCGTTAGTCCCAAAAACAATCTGAAGAAACCTAAGATTATTCCGGTCACTTTTGAGTTCTCAATCTTATGATCGAAACTCGCGTGAACCTAGATCGATGTAGTATACACAAGCTTATTGATGAATAAGCAAACAATATACCATCAAAGAATAATCTATGTTCCTTTTGTTTTTAGTAGAATAAAAGCTCTCTATCTATGAGTTGAGAAGAAGAAGAAAAAATAAAATTTCTGCACCAAAAACCCTTATGGCCGAAATTCTCTTCTTTTCCTTTTAAGGGTGACCGAATTCTTTCACCAAAAAGGACTAGGGTTTCCGCAATTTTCACTCCAAAAATATAGGAGTTTTAGTTGCACCCTAATTCACTTTCTAAGAGTTCAAACCCTAATCCAACTCATAAATCTTTTATTCCTTATTTGACTAAAATAAAAAGACTTCTTTTTTGATTAAATAAATAAAATTAATTATTTATTTCCTTGTCAAACAAGTCTTTTAATTTAAATACACTACTACCAATAGTATACCAATAGGAATCATATTTCCTAATCAGAAAAGATTTGTTTCTTAATTAAACAATTAATTAATAAATAAATTAATTCTTATTTAATTAAACAATGAAAACAAAATAATATTTAAGGCTATTAAGACACCTTGCCGCCCCATATAATATATTGGGCCAAATATTATTTTTCTTATTTCATTTAATCCATAGGACTTTAAATAAAAAGCCCACATGTGAACTAGACCCATTCTTACTAAAAGAAACAAGCCCACATGTCATCCATTAATATATAAATATAATTGAGCAGCCCATTACATAAATAATGTGCAAATTATATTCTTAATATATTAAATGCAATTCTAGATGGGCCCTAAATTGGTCCGGTAGAATATATCAAGTGATCCATGCAAGGCCGTGTGGATTGGGGATCTTGGCGGGCTATCTAAATTTAAGCTTCAATAGACATAACCTAATCACAATCAACAAATGATTCACTTAGGTCCGATCCATTAATTTTAACTCATTCCACTAAAGAGCTAAAATTGAACTCTTAAATAAAGACAGAAAAGGAATATGTTTCCTCATTCATACCCTAGACAATCATATTGGAGATAGTGTATCCTCGTGATTAATATCAGTAATCACCAAGAGTTCATAGACCGCCTATAACTCTCCAAGTTACCATATTTACTCATATGACCACGTTTTGAACTTGGATATTTTGACTTGTCCAGAAGCCATGTTTTCAATAGACATTATTGAAAACTCAACGTTGAGATTTAATATCCAATTAACTCAAAACATCCATATGATGATATTATACTCTCATTTGTTAAATGGAGCCACGATGTCCATATCTATAAATGAAGTCTTCTATCGATTAACAAATGAATATCACCAAACTATCGAGGATAGACTATGCGATATAATCGTACTCATTGATAACTCAAATGATATCACCTGCAACCATAAGTCCATCATTTATCTCAGGATTAAGATAGACTCTCCAATTGTCCTGATAATGAAATTACTTTTATCTACTGACGGTTATAGATAAAGTATTTCATTGTGATCCAGTTCAATGCACCCAGTGCACTAGATTCTTTTGCTCGAAGACACTCCGATGATTTTAGACTCATCATATCTCATTTGATCCCACTCAAATGCTAGCAAAAGAATTCTACAACTTTAACAAGATAAAGGTGCCCAACCTTTAATTTAAGTTGTGAACAATATTCAAGACTAACTAAAGAATTGTGTCTACCACATACATATCCAGATGTACGAACAATTCTTCTTTTCTCATAGTCTTTAGACCTTATGATTATTTACTTTGACAATTATTAAACTATAAATGCTATAAGATTTGTTTAAACCAGAAATCACTTTATTAATATGAAAAAGATTGTTAATTACAATATTACACTCTTGCTATTGAGCATAATCCTAACAGCTATTGAGCATAATCCTAACATATCTTGTCTATACATGTATGTATGGTTTATATGTTATAATGTAAGCTATCTTGAGGGACAAACTTGCATTTGTTTCAAGGGATTGAAAAAGGTGTAAAAACCTATTCACCCCCCTCTTCTAGTTATACTTTAGACAATTTAACTACGTTTGTATATTTCAACTAGTTTCAAGATAGCTTTTTTATTGTGTTTTGTGAGTTGTTTGTGATAGCTATTGCATATAGGGCTTTGTTTGCACATATAGCTAAGTTGTATGCATGTCATGTAACTACATGATAACTAGGAGTGTTTAACATGTTCATCCATGCCTAGATAGACTTAAATGTTTGACCTTGCATTTATGCACTTTGAATATTGCACATATTCACTTTAGGTTGTTTATCTCTTTTCTTTGAGAGTTAAGTCTTGTATTTACCATTTGGGAGTTTGCAAACAAGAGCCTAGAGTCACTATTAAAGGCCCGCGGGTAGCAAAGATGGATTAGTAATCATAGGTGTGATGCGGTCAACCTAGATTGTAATCATATTTGCAAATAGTGGATTTAAGGGTACGATTGACAATTATGACCATGAGTTTTTTTTATCCTTTTGGGGTTTTCTCACGTAAAACAAATCATTGTGTTATTTAGATTATTTCCGCACTTATTTTACATAATGATTTGTGTTAGAGATTAGGGGTGTTTTCAATTAATATTGACTAATCAAAATAGTTGGCGATTATTTTTGTTAAAACCTATTCAAACCCACCCCCCTCTCTAGGTTTATTTAGACTCTTAGTTTATATATTTTCACATCATATGTTGTCAACAATCGCATGAAATATTGTCTGATTTCAATTAACTGTTGTCATTTAGTGAACCAGTAATTGAGAATGAGTATTTGTGCCTATGTCGGAAAGATATGACAAATCTTTTGCCTGAATATTGGTTCAATGATACAGTAAGTCACGCTACATTAATTTTTTCTTACATATTTAACCATATAAATCCAATGTAATCAACTGTTGATAATTTATCAACTGTGCAGCTCATTAACATGTCCATGTACAATCTATCCATTGATTCTTTAAAACATGCATGGTATCTGTCGACATATTTTTTGGTTAGCCCATTAAACCTTACTTCATTTTAAAAATTGTTTGTTTGAACAGATACGTGGACTTTATTGCCACATTGAATTGCAATGCAACATATATATGATAAGGTTCTTACAGCCCATTCATGAGTAGGTTTATGCAACAGCGGACGACACTATTTGGTTGAAAGAATTGACGGCGGTGGAACACGTCAGCAATCTTAAATTTTACGAGGGATCTAAGCAACTTTATGACAAGATTTTTATTCCCATGAATGACAACAATTTGCACTGGTTCTTATTGGTGATAAATGTTTCAGGCAAAATAGCTGAAGTATGGGATAGCTTACTCGTGGATGAAGAAAACATACAAAGACTGGAGTCAGCAAAAAAAGTTGTTAATATTGATACGGTCGTTTTGCGCAACAAAATAATATTTTAAATGTGATCGTTTTGAAAACCTTTTTTTAACCACTTAAAATTTCTCTTAGATAGAAAATTAGTAAAGTGGCAAGTAAGATTCATTCCATAGGGAATTAGAGTGATTAGTTGAATAAATTAACTAATCTATATGCGATAAAATAAAACATAGATAAATGGATGAGTGAATGGGTTGTCAAGCCACCAAACATACATGAAAAATAAACCTAATAAACTAATAAAAGAATACTTAACAAATCTAGATAAGATAAATGGAATTAACAATTAAAAGAATAGCTAGGGAATTAATGGGATCACAAATGAATTACGGGAAATGCTTATCAAGCTACTTTAGTGAACGAATCTCGTAAATGTTAACCAATTGATTCCTAGAATGTGTTTAGACCATTACAATGTATCCTAAACAACTTCCCACCGCAATGCCTAACCGATTAAGGAGAGGGGGTCACGGCGGGATCGGTTTGTTACAATTAACGGCTTAGATTATCGTGGTTGATATACCCTCCGACAATCTATCCTATTCACTATGTTCTCAATCCATCAAGGTTGTCAATCCAATCAAGATTTTATAACAAATTATCCTAAGTAAGAGTATAATCAACTAGCGGGTATACATGTCAATTATATAATGCAAAGACTCTAATTATAAAACGAATAGAACACAAATAGAGATTAAAATATATAAAAGCTTAAGCAAATCCCAATCCAAATATTCTCACATCAAAACCCTAGAAAGGGGATTTAATTACACATATTACAAACAAAGGGAAGGCAAGTAAAAGATTAGGAAATCACCCATGGGCCTCCTTTTGTAAGCTTGATCATTTCCTTGCCTTTGATGCTCCTTGTGTAAAGAGTGGATAATAAGGATGTGTCTAGATAGGTGGAGTCAAATGAGAAGTGACTAAGGAGATTTGTGGAGAAGATGGGAAGAAAATGAATGATTAGGGGAAGTAATCTAGATGTTAAGTTTAGGTAGAAGAGAAAATTGAGAGAAAAGGAATGGTGGAGAAATAAGGTTTCTTGGTGGTCAAGAGTTGTTCAAAAGGGGAAAATAGTGATGTATTTACAAGTGTGAAAAGTCAGGGTATGAAATGACAAGAATACCCCTCTTGAATGCCAACACTGGAATTCCTACGCTGGAACATAGCGACCTCAAACGGTGACATCTCATGGATTCTTCTGTCGCCATGGCGACCTCATGGCAACAAAATGGTGACCATTCCCATGTTGGAATTCCTGTATTGGAATTCCTATGTGGTCGCCATTTACAAGTGTGGGTCGCTGATTGAACCAAAATTGGTATGATTTTGGCCCTCATTTCCTTCTCCTTTTGTTTGATTCTTGGGCATTATTATGTGATTTAATGGTTTTAATTAAGTATTTTCAGGTATTTATAAGGTTGAAGGGCATTGTAGTAAAGTGGAGAAATTAGGGGCAAAAGTGTAACAAATGCAGGAAGAATTGCATTTATTGTGGTTTTGTAAGAAGGCAGGGGCATTGCGTAATTTTCCAAGCAAATCAGGCAGCTCACGCCACCTAGGCAGTGAAACGGTGCATTTAGCACTAATGGGGTAGGTCAGCAGCCCAACCTCTTTGGTTAATTGAAACGGTGCCGTTTCATTAAAGAGAGGCAAGGCCCAATTCAAGCCCAAACGTGACCCAGATGCTGCAGCCCTTCAACGCCCAATTGCACCCCACTTCATTTCTGTTTGCACCCCAAACACCCGTTCATCTTCTCCTTCAGCGAGCAGCAGCCATGGCTACAAACCCTAATCGTGTCGCCGCTCGTTCTCGCCGGAAAACAACCCACCGTCAACGGGTTCCGGTCCCAAAATGACAGCCATCTGAGCAGCTGCCCAGTCGCATGAGTTCTGGCCCTCCAATTGGTTGGAATCCGGCACCCAAAGCACACCCAAATCACGCCTTAAAATCCCCATTTTGCCCCTAGGTCGCCATTTGGCTTTTCGAGGTCGCCATGACGACAGAGAGTTGATTCCCACACCTGATGAGGTCGCCATTTGCATCCCAAAGGTCGTTATTTGTGCCAAAACCGCGACCATTCTACTGTGCATCTCTGATTGGCTGGTTTTGGAGGGAAAATTGCAGAAAGGCCCCCTAGAGGGGCCAAAATGGTAATTTGACAAGTACAGGGGGTGTTTTGGTAATTTTCCATATGTGACCTAATTCAAAAATACTATAAATTCATCCCTCTTTTCAATTTGAATTATCAAGCCTTACCAAGCCTATTCAAGCCTATTCTCTCCTACCAATCTCCCTTTTTCTCCATTAATCATCTCCCAAACTCCTCCATTTCTATACTTGGACTTATCTTTTCCATCCAAAACCTCACACCAAATCTTGATTACTTCCCTAGACCATTCCTTCCCTACCATTTTCTCCATCACAAATCCTTTGTCACTCACCATAAGCCATCCACCTATCTAGACACATCCTCCTCTTCCATTCTTTGCATCTAGGAGCATCAAAGGAGAACAAAGATCAAACACTAAAGAAGGTGACCCAAGGGTGATTTCCTTACCATTTACTTGTTTCTATTTGATTGCTACTATGTGTAATTAAACCCCTAATCTAGGGGATTGATTTGATAAACATTTGGTTGTGGGTTTTTGCTTAAGCTTTGTAATGAATCTCTATGTGTTTTCTATTTATTAATTCATTAGATTCTATTCATTATGTGATTGACTTGTATACCCACTTGTTAATTACAATCTTGTTTAGAATAACATGTTAAATAATCACTCTTGGATTGACACACTTGAGTGATTAGGAACCCAATAAATAGGATAGATTAGTGGAGGGTATATCAACCACATTAATCTAAACCTAAATTGGTTAACATGTAGAGATTGGTCCTTAAAGTGGCTTAAAAAGCAATACCCATACCTATTTGCTAATCAATCAATTCCCTAGCATCAACATTAATTGTTTGCATCCATTTTTCTTATCAAGATTGTGAGTCTTCTATTTTTCATATCACCATATTTTTAGTCAGGTTAATTTTGTATGTATGTTTGATGGTTTGACAAACCATACACTCATTCATCATTTATGATTTATTTTATTGTTTATAGATTAGCTAATTAAATCAACATATTTCTCTAATTCCCTATGGAACGAACTCTAAGCTTACCACAATACTCGTTTTCAAATCTTAAAATATATTGCGTAAAGATTTATATTACAACATTCTTTTGGTAATTCGCAATTTGGTAACGACACAAAAAGCGAGTTATCAATCGCTATGGCAACCTCAAATGGCGACCATGAGATAAAATGTAAGGTCGCCATTTGCAAGAGTGGGTCACTATGGCGACCCACCTGATTGTTTTTGGAACTCTTCTGTCGCCATGGCGACTAAGTAACGACCAAGTGGCGACTGTCTGATGCTCTGAATAATCCTCTGTCGCCATGGCGACCATGTGGTGACCTCTTCTTGCTCAAGTAGTGAAAATGCCATGTTTCTTCCCATTTGTGAGCCTTTTTGCACCCAAGTCCTCATCTTTATCCCAAATGCTCTTGAAATCTAATAAAACCTGAAACACTTGATTTTACACCATTAAACACGAGGAAATGCCCGAGAATCAAGTAAAAAGAGTCGGAAATGAGGGCCAAAATCATACCAATTTTGGTTCGATCAAGTATCCTTAAATACCTATTCATTTACGCAAGAATGAATTTTTTTTTTAAGTAAAAATTATGTGATATGCAACTTGCGTTTCTGGACCAGTACTTTTCAGAATGTTACAATTTAAAGATGAACTTCAAATCCTTTACAGTCCATGCCTTCGCCCAATGTCCTATACAACCTAATGATTTTGATTGTGGTCTATTTTTGATAACCAATTGTATGCAGGGTTCAGAGAGCTAGTTCAATGAAACTAATGTATGTGAATTGTCTACCCTTTTTTTTTTCTGGTTAAGTTCTGTAAATGTTCAACTCTAACTCTTTGAATGAATTAATCAAATATAATGCAGTACAACTTTGAGTATCATGGGTTGAAACTTGCTCTGGATCTTGTAAAGCATCACACAAACCAACTGCTCCAAAATCTGAAAGCAACTTCATTACCAGAAAAAGCAAGCTTCTTTACGGTCCGACCAAAAACCCCAGCTTTTCCTGTGGGCAAGCTAAGAGGCTCGAGACATGATCATAAGGCAAAAGGGATAACAAAAAAATATGGCTGCAAATTATACAAAAGGTTTTCAATGTGGTTGGACATCTCGACGTCGTAGCGGATGATCGTGATTGTGAATGAATGGTTGCTGGGTAAAATTATAGCTTTTAGATTACAATCAAAAGGTGTCTCTCTCACATAACTTACCATGGACATTATAAGCAAGATGACCATGCATTGTGTATTAACATTTTTTTTTATATATAGATAATTTGGAATTTGGACAGAAAATGAGTACAAATTTGACTTTAAATAGTTGCAGTGGAGATGTGCATATATGCATTTCTCATTTTTTATAATTTTGCCAAATTGAACAAGCAAATTTAAACTAAAAGGACACCCAAGAACATGGATAATATAGATCAACATTACTAACAAATAGTAGAGTTGTGAACAAGCAAATTTAAACTTAAACTGAAATATATTATCACACCTTTAAAGAACTGATTACACAAAAGCGAGTACATAAAATGGCAGTTAAAGTGCATAATAACAAACAAAGGAAAAGAGAAAATATTGCAACAACGTGAACAGTCAGTCCAGTGCACCTTTGGCTTTAATGGGATCAAAGCAACGTGAACAGTCAGTCTAGTAGAGTTGTTTGTTGTTTGTTTTGAACTGCAAATTTACTTCAAAAGACAAAACAAAGCCCAGCAAAAAATAACAACACAAAGGGACAGAGGCATAGCAAGAAAACGAACAACACATAGGCACAGTCCACGCAAGAGACAAAAACAAACAACAAATGAACCCAAAAACTACAAGACCACCAACTGCCAAAAACCAAAGCAACCACAACAAAAACAACATCAGCAACCTGAGCACCACCTAGAGAATCAACAGAACAAAGATGCTCCTAAAACACCAACATAAAACACCCCAAGAACACTACTTGATTGCCATTTCTGTTTAGCAATTAATGTGGAAGAATTGCACCAAACGCAACCAGAAATAATTATATATCATCCTTAGAGATGAAACCTTAGATCAGTAAGAGATAATTCTTTTAGTAAACTAAATAATGTAGTAACCCCAATTTACGTTTCGCAGCGAAAAATAGGTTTAAATTTTTTTTATGCAACTTGTAAATCGTATACAATTTATAAGAATATATAAAGAGAATTATATCATACCCTTGTAGACCAACTCCTTTGTTTCTTTAAGCTTTATTCCGATTTATGATGTGTAAAATCGTGTTATAAAAACCTAACTCGCAAGTGCACGAATCGTGAGATAAGTACAGCGACAAGTAGGGATCGTTCCCACGAGGAAAAGTGATCTATCGACTAAAACCAATTCTAATTAAAGCTAAGCAATTAACAGTAACCAAGAGATTTCAGATTGATTTGAGATTAAAACTAGATTAAACTAAGAAAACAATTAACAAGAATATGAGAATGAGATCAAGAGGTGAGAGGACTAGGTCATCAATGATCCCCAACTACGTTTACTCAATGCTTCGAATTGACTTTCACAAAGAATGTTAATCAAGTTAAGGGTTCGTTCTTAAATTATATATAATTAGTGCTATGTGGTCCTGGGATAAATCAAGTACTTCTACTACAATCAATAGCAAACCCTGCATATAAACTATAACAGAAAATACATCAACCATACACCAAGCGTTTCTCAGTTGAGTAAATAGCAAACCCTGCATATCAACTATAACCTACAACCCACAAAGCACATAATCAAGTATTCTCAATCACAGTCATTAGCAAACCCTACATAAAAACTATGATTGAGAACCCATTAAGCACAAGAACACGAGAACCAAAGATAACGTGCAATAACCTGCTACGATAAATTCATTCATTCAATTGATTATTGGTTAAAACTGGTGAAACCCACACATCTCTCAACCTTAACATATAAACCCTAGATTCAAGACTAGCACAAACCATGCATAGACAAGAAGAAATCCCAAATTGAATGAAACGAAACTTGAATTACTAAAACATAGTCAATTCTAACAAAAAGTATTTATAGAGGTTCACATTGAATCCCTAGTATGGATTTAGTTACACATAGTTGAAATAAAAAGAAGAGAGAAGTAGTTGATAGAACCCATGGAAATTGTAGGCAATCTTCCAATTTCTGATGCAGAAAATCTTCTCCTTCGTCTTCAAATCTTCTTTGTGTAAGATGAAAGAAAGTTTGTTGAGTGATTTAGGCTATGACTTATGGCTGACGAATTGTCTCCAGACGAACCCCTTTGAAGAGGAAAACCCCTCTATTTATATCTGCTCGGGCTTCGGTGGAGAAACCTGATTAAAAACAACTTCTTTAGCCAGACCGCTGCCTGACCGCTGCCACTTTGGCAGCGGTGTGGCAGCGGTTTTGCACAACTTTGAAAACGCTGCCACTTTGGCAGCGGTAAGGGGGCGGTTTGCACAGCGATCTCCTCTGTCCAATAAACGCTGCGACGCCTCTCTCAGAAAATAGCAGCGGTGTGAGAGCGATTTTTGCTCAACTTTAGAAAAGACCCTTGACTTCTTCAAAATAGCACTTTTTATCTGAATTTCTTCAAATATATCAATCTGGTCCAATAACCTGAAAACACTCAAACACACCCATTAAAGCGCTAAAAGGCTCAAGTAGCAAGCAATTGATTGGAGGAATGGGGATAAAATATATATACAATAAATGACCGATCAATTTATCACCACCAAATCTTCCTCACTATGTGATGAGCCGTCGTTGTGTTACTCAACAAAATACGTTTTAATGTGTGATCGTTTTGAAAACCAATTTCACCACTTAAAAATCCACTTAGATAGAAAATTAGTAAAGTGGTAAGCCAGATTCGTTCCAGAGGGAATTAGAGTAACTAGTTGAATTAATTTGCTAATCTAAATGCGATAAAATAAATCATAGATAAATGGATGAGTGAATAGGTTGTCAAGCCATCAAACATACATGTAAAATAAATTTAATAAAACTAATAAAATGGAATGCTCAACAAATCTAAATAAGATATATAGAATAAACAATTAATAGGAATTCTAATGAAATGATAGAGTAGCTAATGGACTATAAGCAATTAATACATGGCTTCTTTAATGCACTATCTATACAATAAAGGACCGATCTCATTCAAAAGTGTTTTTTAGACCATTACTGTGAACCCTAAACAACTTTCCACAGCAATGCTTAACCGATTAAGGAAAGGGGGTCACGGCGGGATCGGTTAGTGACGATCAAATGGTCTAGGCAATCGAGGTTGATCACCCTCCAAAAGCCTATCCTATTCACTATATTCTCTAATTGATTAAGTGTGTCAATAACTCAACCAATTTTATCTCAAATTAATCCTACAACAGATTGTAATCAACAAGTGTGTCAATACTCATTTAATCATATAGGTGCAAGATCTAATTAAAAAGTAAATAAAACTTAAATAATGTAAACATAATATTTAAAGCCTTAATAAATACTCATGTCCAAAAAGTCTCTCAAATCATCCCCAAAATGGGGGTTTTAATTACACATAAATACAAATAAAAAAAGGAAGTAAATTGGAGAGAAATCACCCTTGGGTCTCTCTTGTAAGCTTGATCCTTCCTTGAACTTCCTTGCTTGAATCTTGTGCAAAGAGTGGGTGTTGAGGATGTTTCTAGATAGGTGGAGTCATATGGAAAGTGACAAAGGAAATGGGTGGAGAAGATGGAAAGAGAGGAATGGTTTAGGTGAGGTAATCTAGATGTTAAGTTTAAGGTAGATGAGAAATGGAGGGATTATGAATGGTAGAAAGGAGGTTTCTTAGCTATCAAGAATTACCAAGTGTTCATTCAGAGGAGAAAAAGTGAAGAATTTATAGGATTTTCAAATTTGGTCTCAGGTGGTAAATTACCAAAACATCCCCTGACCATGGCAAATTACCATTTAGTCCAACAGAGGGGGGCATCTTGTAATTTTCCCCACCAATCATCTTTGAACAGAGAAGAGGTCGCTACTTGCGTTCATGTCAACCCCGGGGCGACTTAAATGGCGAAGCAATCAGGTGCCAAAACAACTCCCTGTCGCCATGACGACATTGGAATGCAAATCGTGACATTGATTTACATGATTTTGTCGCGGTTTGGGAAGTAGCGAGGTTGGGGAGCTTGGACCTTGATTTGGAGGCTTTGATTTCGATCAATTGAGGAGCCAAGAGGTTTGCGATCAAGCTGTCGGTGATGTGGCCGTTAATTCTGACCGAAAACCAACAAGAGATAAGTCAGAAAAGGTTGCTTCACCGGCGGCTAGGATTTGGTGCATTCATGGCTGCTGCTTATGAGCTGAAGGAGAAAATGATGAATAATGTTAGGGTGCAATCTGTTAGGATTATGCTCAATAGCAAGAGTGTAATATTGTACTTGACAATCTTTTCATATTAATAAAGTGATTTCTGTTTGTTAACAAAATCTTATATAGCATTTATTATTATAATTGTTAAAGTAAATAATCATAAGGTCAAAAGACTATGAGAAAAGAAGAATTGTTCGTACATCTGGATATATATGAGGTAGACACAATTCTTTAGTTAGTCTTGAATAACGTTCACAACTTAAGTTAAAGGTTGGGCACCTTTATCTTGTTAAAGTTGTAGAATTCTTTTACTAGCATTTGAGTGGGATCAAATGTGTTATGATGAGTCTAAAATCATCAAAGGGTCTTAGAGTAAAAGAATCTAGTGCACTGGGTGCATTGAATTGGATCACAATGAAATACTTTTTTCTAGAACCGTCAATAGATAAAAGTCTTTTCATTATCAGGACAATCGGAGAGTCTATCTTAATCTTGAGATAAATGATGGACTTATGGTTGCAAGTATTATCATTTGAGCTATCAATGAGTACGATTATATAGCATAGTCTATTCTCGATAGTTTGGTGGTATTCATTTGTTAATCGATAGAGGACTTCATTTATAGATATGGACATCATGGCTCCATTTATTAAATGTGAGTAGAATATCATCATATGGATGCTTTGTGGTTTTGGATATTAAATCTTAACGTTGAGTTTTCAATAGTGTCTATTGAAAGATGACTTCTGGACAAGTCATAATATATATCCAAGTTCAAAGTGTGGTCATATGAGTAAATATGGTAACTTGGAGAGCTATAGGCGGTCTATGAGCTCTTGGCGATTACTGATATTCTTCACGAGGATTCACTATCTCCCATATGATTGTCTAGGGTATTAATGAGTATCGTTAACTTATTCCATCTTTATTTAAGAGTGCAATTTTAGTTCTTTAGTGGAATGAACTAAAATTAATAGATTGAACCTAAGTGAATCATTTGTTGATTGTGATTGGGTTATATCTATTGGAGCTTAAATTTAGATAGGCCCGCCAAGATCCCCAATCCGCACGGACTTGCATGAATCACTTGATATATTCTACCGGACTATTTGTGGGTCCATTTAGAATTGTATTTAATATATTAAGAATATAATTTGCACATTATTTATTTAATGGGTTGTTTAATTATATTAATATATTAATGAAAGGCAAGTGGACTTGTTTCTTTTAGTAAGAATGTGTCTAGTTCACATGTGGGCTTTTTATTAAAGTCCAAATGGATTAAATAAAATAAGAAAACAATATGTAGGCCCAAGTTCTAGTCATGGGCGGCAATGGCTAATTTTTAGCCCATTATATTGTTTTATTTTATTATTTAATTAAATAGAAATTAATTAATATGTTAATTAATTATTTAATTAAAAATCAAATCTTTTTCTGATTAAGAAATATGTTTCCTAGTAGTATACTACTATTAGTATTATACTAAATATAAAAGACTTTATTTGTTTAGTCAAATTAGGAAGTCTTTTATATAGTCACAAATACACTAAAGAGTTTGATTAGGGTTTGAATATTATATACATGACAAGTTGAATTCAGTTTGCTATAAAATATATATAATATATATGGCAACTAATTGCTGAGATATGTATAATATATATATATATAAAGTAGAATTCATGCATATATGTAAAAAGGTGGCTGTGCACTATATATATAAATATATATATTAGGCGTGCAATTAATTGCACTAGATATATATATATATATGTATCAGGCGTGCATTATATATATATTAAGATATATATTAGGCTATTGTGCAGCATATATATACAAATATATATATTAGGCGTGAAAATGTAAATATATATTCTTTGTATATTTGTAAAACCCTAGTTTTTTGCAATTGAGAGATTTTTCTATTGCTAGAGAAAAATAAAATCCAACTCTTAGAATAGTGAGTGGTTCGGCCAAAAGAGATTGTGAGAAGAATTGTTCTTATTTCGATAGTGCACTAGTGATCTTTACAACAAGAGATCTTGTGCACAATTTCGAATAAGGTTCACGCGAGTTTCAATCTAACGATTGTGAATTCAAAAGTGACCGGGACATTCTTAACAATCTTTTGGAGATTATAGTGACTAACAGAATCAGAAAAGTTTTGTTTGTCCATTCTCAGGTTCACAATTCAAATAAGGGAGACCACGCTCCTAGGTGATTCACGTTCGTGATCGGATTGGAAGATCTTACGGATTACCATCGATGCGTAGTCAATCGGATCACGCGACAAAGATATGATATCTTTTGGTATATATTGTTTAATTAATTAAAGGGTTAAGCTTCAATATGAAATTTTTTTTTAAAAAAATATACTAAACTCTTTTAGTCTCGCTTCCGTTGCGTGCACGTAATTTTTTCCTTACACAATCAATAGGGATAAGGGGTGCACTTAGTAGTTTGTCTTCTGCCTTGAATGGGGTTCATTTAGTAGTGACAGGGGGTGCACGCAGTTGCATCTTCTTTGTCTCATATGGGGGCGCAATTAGAAGAAGACAGGGGTTCGTTTGGACGCTAACGTGAGGTGTGGGTGTGCGTTTTGGGCCACACAGTTGGGCCAGGCTGATTTGAGCCCATATATGAAACACACTGTTTCATTAAACTAAAGATGGTGGGGTGCGCATAGAAGGGGCCCGAGGTTCATTTAGAGGCCCACTTCTCACTGATGACATGGCTCTACCAAACAGCCCCCTGATGTATTTTATAATTGAGATAACTTCAATCTTCCCTCATACCTCAAATTTTACACCTTTGCCGCCAACTGGCCAAAATTACTCCAATGCCCATGAACTCTATTATTACCTGAAAACACTTCATTTACATAATTAAATCACGGGATATTACCCGAGAATCAAGTAAAAGGAGAAGCAAATGAGGGCCAAAATCATACCAATTTTGGTTCGATCAAATACCCCTAAACCTATCTCTTGCTCGTCCTCGAGCAAAACAAACATAAGTACCATGGACATGTGTCTAAAAATCACACAATCAACATTTAAGTGCCAACTCTTTGAAAAAAACTCAAAAGTCAATATTTGACTTGCAAAACCAAAATCGAAGAAATTTAACCAACGTTATGCTCATTAGGAAATAATGCATGTAAGAGATGCTAAATGAAGATTAAAGACATGTCACTCTAAGTACACATTGCACGCAACACGATCCTACATTCAAGATGTTAAAACTTCAAGACTAGAGTGCCATTAGGTAGGGAATGTAATTCGCCTCAACACTAATCCTCACTAGATTCTCTCATTTTCGCACGAATTCTTAGGCTTCACTCACAATTCATATGCAATATGAGTTTATGTTCAAGATATCAAATATAATTGCATATGATCATTTTAAAAACACAATTTCTGAAAATTAGTCTCATGAATGGATTTGAAAGCCGTGAACTGAAAAGAACATGCATAAACCAAAATTTCCAAAGTGGACATTCTTAAAGATCAAATAGGTCTTTCATTTGGTTGTAATGGGGCCTAAGGTGAATGGTGAGTCAATAAATTGGAAAAATTGATTGCAAACACCTAAAGGTCACACTAAGGCATACATTATAAGTTAAGGACAATTTGCTCATTACAACTTGCATATTCCACACTTTGGCGTCCAGGCATACAATTTACTTTGTGCATTTTTCTACTTTTAATTTTCATTGAGTAGCTCATTTAATTCCACATAATTGATCTAGGCACTTAGTGCCTCATTAATCTTTTCTTTTCTTTCTTTTGCATTGCTTTTCTTTTCTTTTCTTTTTGCTTGTCTTTTCTTTTCTTTTCAAGCATTACATTTCATCTTTTTAATGTGTTTGCACATACATACTTGCTTAGGTACATGCCTTACATTTTGTACACCTCAAAGCTTACATTCAACCCCTAAAACCTTAGCAAACCATTTGGTACAAGGTAAGTCTAGTGTTTAGGCTATATGGTTTATATTTATGTGGTTCATGAATGAAAAGCTTAATTGTGTTTGGCTTCAAATGGGTAATGGAGTACACGATGACTCGCTTTTTGTGTCGTTACCAAATTGCGAATTACCAAAAGAATGTTATAAAATGAATCTTTACGCAATATATTTTAAGATTTGAAAATAAGTAATGTGGTAAGCTTAGAGTTCGTTCCACAAGGAATTAGAGTAATATGTTGAATTAATTAGCTAATCTATAAACAATAAAATAAATCATAAATGATGAATGAGTGTATGGTTTGTCAAACCATCAAACATACATACAAAATAAACCTAACTAAAAATAATAAAGTGGAATGCTCAACAAATCTAGATAAGAAATGTGGAATAAACAATTAATAGGAATTCTAGGGAAATGATAAAGTAGCTAATGGACAATGAGCAATTCATACATGGCTTCTTTAATGCACTATCTACACAATCTAGGACCGATCTCATTCGAATGTGTTGTTTAGACCGTCACTACGAACCCTAAACAACTTCCCACCGCAATGCCTAACCGATTATGGAAAGGGGGTCACGGCGGGATCGGTTAGTGACAATCAAATGGTCTAGGCAATCGAGGTTGATCACCCCTCCAAAAGCCTATCCTATTCACTATGTGCTCTAATCGATTAAGTGTGTCAATAACTCAATCAATTTTATCACAAATTAATCCTACAACATATTGTAATTAACAAGTGTGTCAATAACTCAATTAATCACATAAGTGCAAGATCTAATTAAAAAGTAAATAAAACTTGAATCATGCAAACATAATATTGAAAGCTTTAATAAATACTCATGTCCAAAAAGTCTCTCAAATCATCCCCTAAAATAGGGGTTTTAATTACACATAATTACAAACAAGAAAAGGAAGTAAAATGGAGAGAAATCACCCTTGGGTCTCTCTTGTAAGCTTGATCCTTCCTTGATGCTTCCTTGCTTGAATCTTGTGCAAAGAGTGGGTGTTGAGGATATGTCTAGATAGGTGGAGTCATATGGAAAGTGACAAAGGAAAGGGGTGGAGAAAATGGAAGGAGAGGAATGATTTAGGTGAAGTAATCTAGATGTTTAAGCTTAGGTAGAAGAGAAATGGAGAGATTAGGAATGATAGAAAGGAGGTTTCTTGGTGGACAAGAGATGTCCAAAAGAGGAAAAATGTGATGTATTTATAGGTGTGAAAAGCTAGGGTATGAAATGGGTATGAAATGAAAAGAATACCCCTCTTGAATGCCAACACTGGAATTCCTACGCTGGAATTCCAATGTGGTCGCCACTTGTCCTTCTAGGTCGCCATGGCGACCTCAAATGGCGACCTTTCATGGGTTCTTCTGTCACCATGGCGACCAAATGGCGACCAAGTGGCGACCCTTCCCACTTTGGAATTCCTACGTTGGAATTCCTATGTGGTCGCCATTTGCAAGTGTAGGTCGCCATGGCGACCTCAAATAGCGACCATGAGATGCTTTGCAATTTCCTCTGTCGCCATGGCGCTCAAGTGGCGACCAAATGACGACCTTCTGATGACTTGAAGAATCCTCTGTCGCCATGGCGCCCATGTAGCGACCTCCTTATGTCTAAGTGGCGAAAATGCCCTGTTTCTTCCCATTTGTGAGCCTTTTTGCACCCAAGTCCTCATCTTCATCCCAAATGCTCTTGAAACCTAATAAAACCTAAAACACTTGATTTTACACCATTAAATCACTGGATAATGCCCAAGAATCAAGCAAAATGAGAAGGAAATGAGGGTCAAAATCATACCAATTTTGGTTCGATCAGTACACACATTAGAGGGATTGGAAGTATTTAGGCCAATTTAGTGGGTTTCACATGCATCGCCTAAAATTATCTCTAAAGGTTTGTCCACAAAGTCAATTAAGACATCCACAAGTATCCATATGTTCTATGGAAAACAACATTTAAGTGTGAATGAGACATTTTTAAATATGCTTAACATGTGTTTGAATGAGTGTTTAAAGAGTGAAAATCTTTCCCTCAAAATAAGCTTTCTAGGCTGTGTTTGTGAACCTCACGGGAAGTCTCCACTATTAATTCCTAACCTTCAAGCACAATTGAATATTCACTCCAACATCAAAAGAAAAGAACTAGCGCCCTTTGTGCAATGCAACTCTAAATGGCATGAAGTTAATCTAAACTAAGCATGGCAAAGATTCCTTACTCACACACACAATGGCACAATCTCAACAAGCAAAATATGCTCAAGCATGGCATTATCACAAGATTTTTGAAATTTTTAAACAATTTAGGCTCAAAACATTTTGCACACAATTGCAAACAAGATATGGTGTTGCGTACACACCCCCAAACCTAAATTAGACATTGTCCTCAATGTCTCTAGGGCATATAAATCGGTAAACACGGCGCAACACATATCCACAATCAAAGAGTTTCAAAAACACATTTTATGTCCATTTAAAAATTTATCCCAAGAATAGAATCAAGTGTTGCATTCATTAACATCCTATATATTCATCATCAACTCAAAAGATATGGCAATGTAAGTTCATCAAGAGTCACATCACAATCCATATGGACAAAATATGTGATCATTCAAGCCTAAATCCACTATCAAAAATAATCCACACCCTTATTCTAAACAAGAAACTAAAAAGCAAGAAATAAAACAAATTAAAAAGCAAGGAAAGAAAGAAATTGTACCGAGTTTGACTCTCACCAAGTGCTAGCTAGACGTGCTACTTGGATCGGTCAACCGAATTCCAAGGCTTCAAAGATACGCCGGCGCGAGATTAGATCTTTGAAATATTTGGTGTGCATCGGTGTGTTCCTAATCACAACAAACAAAGGAAAGTAAAAGTGCACTTAAAAAAGT
This sequence comes from Acer campestre, assembly GCA_954870605.1. Lineage (NCBI taxonomy): Eukaryota > Viridiplantae > Streptophyta > Magnoliopsida > Sapindales > Sapindaceae > Acer > Acer campestre. Next base: position 27,828,258 of record OX940801.1, read on the forward strand.
GGTTTTGAAAATTTAGAAAATAACCTATACCAATTGCTTTTGTGTAGGCGGCATGAACGAGCAATGAGAGGGACATAAGGCATGGACACCTCGTATAGGAGCGGTGCCTCAAAAGAGACATCATTCGCTTCCTTTGCTATATCTTCTATCTCCTCCTTTTCTATTTCCTTTCCTGAAACACAAGGCAAATCATCAAAGAAATCAAAGCTAACTTCGGTTTCGACATTTTCACCATTCGAAGGGATGGTGGTAGCATTTTCCTTTTTTTTTTCAGCAATAATATCATAGTGCCTTTCCATTCGTCTAATTTAAAGCTTCCATCCTCTCATCTCGTTGTTGCCACATTTGATCTTGTTGTTGCCATCCTTGTTCGTTGGCTTATATATTGGCTTGAGATCTTTGTTGGAAGGCTTGAGCACTTTGAATAAAATCATTCAAAGTCTCCTCTTGAGATCGCACATAGGCATTAACTTGAGTGTCTTGATCTCTCCTCCAATTCGGCTTGTATGAATCGGCACATCGTTCATAGCTTGACCTCGGATTGTCGAAATCACCATATGGTTCATGCATAGGCCACGAATTGTAGTAATTAGGTGCTTGGGCTTGTCCTCCATCATTAGAAAGCTCTCCACTTAAATAGCAACCCCATGTCTCGTGCCAATACATTCCATAAAATGCGCAAGCTATACCCTCCGTTTGTCTTTTTCCCAAAGTCCTTGAAGCAAACAACTCCATTTGCCTATTAAATTCCTCCAAGTGCATAGTGAAAGGATCCATTGCTTTTGAAAAGAAAAAAAAAAGAAAAAAAAGAAAAAGAAAAATGAAAACAAGACAAAAAGGAAAACAAGACTAGAAAATCTGAAAATAACAAAAATGACAAACAACTAAAAAAAAAAAATCTAACTATAAAAATGAATAACAAAAGAAATATGAAAATTCTAAACTACAAAGAAAAGTTAAGTAATTCAACAATCGCTTTAATTCCTCGGCAGCGACGCCAATTTTGATGAGCCGTTGTTGTGGTACTCAACAAAATACGTTTTAATGTGTATTCGCTTTGAAAACCAATTTCACCACTTAAAAATTCACTTAGATAGAAAATTAGTAAAGTGGTAAGTCGGATTCGTTCCATAAGGAATTAGAGTAATTAGTTGAATTAATTAGCTAATCTAAATGCAATAAAATAAATCATAGATAAATGGATGAGTGAATGGGTTGTCAAGCCATCAAACATACATGTAAAATAAACCTAATAAAACTAATAAAATGGAATGCTCAACAAATCCAGATAATATATATGGAATAAACAATTAATAGGAATGAAATTCCCTTTAAAGTGATAGTGTTTTATGCCTAGGAGGGGGGGGGGGGGGGGGGGGGGTGTGTGAATAGGTATAGTCCCAAATTCTTCCAATATTCAAAAATGCGGAATATAAGAATGAAATGAATACTTGAAATGATATAACAATTGTATAATATGAATCAATTCATGTAAGCATCAATATACAATAGAATCAATATAAGTGAACATATGGAAGATAAGGAAATATAAAACGAAAATGAGACACAATGTTTTTACGTGGTAAAACCTCAAAGAGGAAACATCCACGGGTTGAATCCACAACCACCGGCAAAGCAAATCCACTATACGAAAAGGCCTTACACACTCAAAGCTATCAACACTATGATATCCACTTCAAGCTATCAAAACCTAATCAACCCTCGGGCTAGTGATTCACAAAGCCTACTCTCTATCCAAGATGTGTCCTACACCTCTAGATAGCAACTTCCTATCCAAGACTAAAAAGCCTCTAGGAAGATTTCTTTGCTTAGCGATCTAGATCAAGAGATCCTAGTTAAGCTCTCCTAGCTCAACCATCCAGAGTATCAAACTCTTTGCTAAGACTTCTTGCTTAGTTATCCCAATCACCTTGATTCTAACTAAGGCTTCTTGCTTGGCTATCTGGAATCCTTTCCTAGCCAAGTCTTCTTGCTCAAATTAAGGCTTCACTCACCTTAACAAGAGACTTCAACCTTTCACAAGGCAATGATCTAAGTGAAGTGCACACAAGCAATATGATGCAATCACAAACAAATAGAGCAAGTTGATCAAACACACTCTATGAACATGCAATTAGAGAATCTAGAATAAAGCTATCACAACTCAATCACAAAATGTATCTAGAAACCTAAGCATGTGAATTAAAATCATTCATATTACTTTTCATCAATCAAATAAGAAATTTAAAGAGATGATCAATAATGAAAGTAAGAAGAAGATGAATCACTTACAAACAAATAAAGCTAGATAATCAATCAAGCTCTATGAACATGCTTACATACATTCTAGGATATACTTTCAACAATCAATCACAAAAATACCTAGAAATCAAAGCATGTATATAATTAAGAACAAGGTATGAATATTCAATATATCACACTAAAAACCTAGTTCTTAGATCATGAAATTAAACCTAGAAAATGTCATAAAGCACATCACATATATCATTTCTAGAATCAATTTCAAGATTAATCAAGTTTAGCAAATATATGTTCAAGTAAAATCACAAAGCTAAAACTCAATTACCAAATGATCAACCACCCCTAGAATATGTTCTAACATCATTCTAAACACAAATCATCTATCAAATTGAAAGATTAAAGTGAAGATCAAAAGATGAAGTGAGAAGAAGAAGTTTAACATACAACAATGAAACTCGGACTGAAGAACAGCATGCTGTGACCAATCACGAATTCAAATGACTCTGAAAATGCTAGAGGTTTCTAGCTCTCTTCAAGACCAACAATTTTGGTTTTTGAATCACTCAATTTCGAGTTCGTATAAGAGAGTTATGATCAAAATAAGAAAACAAAAATCAAGAACAATTCTGCAGAATTTCAGATTTGATGTTGTTCAAGTTCAATGGAAAATGAAGGGAAGAGAGGTCATTTAAAGGAAAGGGAAGAGGGGCAATTTTGTCCAACAAAATAAGCCTTTCAGCCATGCCCACGTGTGGTCAGTGTGTGCCACACGTGGCCAGAGAGCTGGCTGGGCCGTGTGGCACACATGGTCCACACGTGGTGGCCATACCATGGCCTTTGGCCAGCTTGCTCCTCTCGCGCACCTCGCACGTTCTTCGACCGTATTCGGTCATCCGAACTCCGAATTCGAATCCGTTTTCAGATTATGAACCATGACTCCCTCATGCACGACAAAAAATATGAAACTTTGACAAATGGTTGAGAATTCATCTCGGAAAATGATGACGAACACAACTCAACGAATGAGAATGCAAAGTAGCATAACTACGTCGTATGGACTCGAAACTTAACGAATGAGTAACCGAAATGACCGGAACTCAATAAGGAATCAAATAAGATCATGTTAAATTCCAAAACATAATAAACACAAACAAATAAACACTATGCAACACAAGCATGCCATATCTAAGCGATAGTGAGAAAACATGCAATTCTACAAGATTGTCAACAATGAGATAAATGCATGTGCATGCTAAATGTGTGTGAAAGTGTTATACCAAATGTTTGAACTACGATGCAGGGACACACATGTATGAATTGTGTGTGTGTACGCTAACGCCTTGCAAGAGGAAGAAGAATCTTGATACCTTAGCATCCAAGTAAGCGATGTTCCCCTTGAAGACGATATTTGCACAAGATGTTGCTTCTTCACCTTTGAGACTCCTTTCTTCCAAGAAACACCTAAGCAACTAATAATACAAATATAGAGAGTTTTGCAATGGAATCAAGCCAATACAAATAAAGGATCTTACAAGGAATCTAGGGAAATGATAGAGTAGCTAATGGACTATGAGCAATTCATACATGGCTTCTTTAATGCACTATCTACACAATCAAAGACCGATCTCATTCAAAAGTGTTGTTTAGACCGTCACTACGAACTGTAAACAACTTCCCACCGTAATGCCTAACCGATTAAGGAGAGGGGATCACGATGGGATCGCTTAGTGATGATCAAATGGTCTAGACAATCAGGTTGATCACCCCTCCACAAGCTTATCCTATTCACTATGTGCTCTAATCGATTAAGTGTGTCAATAACTCAACCAATTTGAAACTATTTACGGGTGTGTACAATATATTAATCTAGAGGGGGGGGGGGGGTGAATAAATTTTAATCGTTATTACCCAATTTTCGCGATTAGTCAATTTATGAAAATACCCCTATCTAGTCAATACAATATATCAAGTCTAATATGTGCGAAATTATAAATGACACTTGATATTTATGTGGAAACCCTCAACAAGGAAAAACCACTGGCTGGTAAGTGCGCCACACTCGAACCTCAAATCCACTAATTGTGATAACGTTTACAACCTAATCCTAGTTTACGACCTAATCCCGGTCAATAACCCGCTATCACTATCTGTAGGCCTGTAAAAGTGGACCTAGTCCAATTACTCATGTGACCACCTAATCCCGATATACGACCTAATCCCGGTCTATCACACAAGACTTACTTCTTCGAAGAGATCAAACCCTAAGTGAATATACAAAATATCCAAATATGCAAATTGAGCTAGGGTACACTAAATGCTTATCTAGGATTATATGATGATAATAAAATCAATCCTAGATATCAAAATAGCTATATGACATGGCATACAACTTTAGCTATGTAGAGGATAACCAATCCTAGATACAATAGCTATCAAAAACAATCTCAATCATTTTAATGAGATAAATGTAGGGACGCATCGGAAGCGAGACTAAAATAGAGTTTAGTATATTTAAAAAATTTTCCATATTGAACCTTAACCCTTTAATTAATTACATATATACGAAAAGATGAAATACCTTTGTCGCGTGATCCGATTGACTTACGTCGATGGTAATCCGCAAGATCTTCCAAAACCGATCACAAACGTGAATCACCTATGAGCGTGGTCTCCCTTCTTTGAATTGTGAACCTGAGAATGGACAACAAAAACTTTTCTGATTTTGTTAGTCACAATATACTCCAAAAGATTGCAAAGAATGTCCCGGTCATTTTTGAATTCACAATCGTTAGATTGAAACTTGCGTGAACCTTATTCGAAATTGTGCACAAAACCTTTTGATGTAAAGATTACTAGTGCACTATCGAAATAAGAACAATCTCTCTTCATAATCTTTCTTGGCCGAATTTCACACTAGTCTAAGTGTTGGATTTTATTTTTCTCTAGTAAAAGAAAAAACTCTCAATTGCAAAAACTAGGGTTGCCGAAAAAATACCAAGAATATATATATCTGGCCAAGTGCCATATAAAATAATATTAATCTATATATCCGGCCTTCTTGCCATATATAATAATATTAATATATATCTCCGGCCTTATTGCCATATATATCTTATATATTGCACTAATTCAACTTGCCTATTATATATATAGTGCACGAATCCTGATTGCCATATCAAGTATATATTTAAGTCAAATATATATAATATATATCTCTGGCGAAATATCATCTCAAAATAATAATATATATCTCGGCCAAATATATAAATTATGTCTATGACCGAATATATTATATATATTTATAGCAATTCGAATGCAACTAGGAGTGTATATAATATTCAAACCCTAATCCAACTCTTTAGTATATTTGTGACTATATAAAAGACTTCCTAATTTGATTAAACAAATAAAGTCTTTTATATTTAATATAATGCTAATAGTAGTATACTACTAGGAAACATATTTCCTAATCAGAAAAAGATTTGATTTTTAATTAAATAATTAATTAACATATTAATTAATTTCTATTTAATTAAATAATAAAACAAAACAATATAATGGGCTAAAAAATTAGCCATTGCCGCCCATGACTAGAACTTGGGCCTACATATTGTTTTCTTATTTTATTTAATCCATTTGGACTTTAATAAAAAGCCCACATGTGAACTAGACCCATTCTTACTAAAAGAAACAAGCCCACATGCCTTTCATTAATATATTAATATAATTAGACAGCCCATTAAATAAATAATGTGCAAATTATATTCTTAATATATTAAATACAATTCTAAATGGACCCACAAATAGTCCGGTAGAATATATCAAGTGATTCATGCAAGTCCGTGCAGATTGGGGATCTTGGCGGGCCTATCTAAATTTAAGCTCCAATAGACATAACCCAATCACAATCAACAAATGATTCACTTAGGTTCAATCTATTAATTTTAGTTCATTCCACTAAAGAACTAAATTTGCACTCTTAAATAAAGATGGAATAAGTTAATGATACTCATTCATACCCTAGACAATCATATGGGAGATAGTGAATCCTTGTGAAGAATATCAGTAATCGCCAAGAGCTCATAGACCGCCTATAGCTCTCCAAGTTACCATATTTACTCATATGACCACACTTTGAACTTGGATATATATTATGACTTGTCCAGAAGTCATCTTTCAATAGACACTATTGAAAACTCAACGTTAAGATTTCATATCCAAAACCACAAAGCATCCATATTATGATATTCTACTCACATTTAATAAATGGAGCCACGATGTCCATATCTATAAATGAAGTCCTCTATCGATTAACAAATGAATACCACCAAACTATCGAGGATAGACTATGCTATATAATCGTACTCATTGATAGCTCAAATGATAACACTTGCAACCATAAGTCCATCATTTATCTCAGGATTAAGATAAACTCTCCGATTGTCCTGATAATGAAAAGACTTTTATCTATTGACGGTTCTAGAAAAAGTATTTCATTGTGATCCGGTTCAATGCACCCAGTGCACTAGATTCTTTTACTCGAAGACCCTTCAATGATTTTAGACTCATCACAACACATTTGATTCCACTTAAATGCTAGTAAAAGAATTCTACAACTTTAACAAGATAAAGGTGCCCAACCTTTAACTTAAGTTGTGAACGTTATTCAAGACTAACTAAAGAATTGTGTCTACCTCATACATATCCAGATGTACGAACAATTCTTCTTTTCTCATAGTCTTTTGACCTTATGATTATTTACTTTGACAATTATAATAATAAATGTTATATAAGATTTTGTTAACTAACAGAAATCACTTTATTAATATGAAAAGATTGTCAAGTACAATATTACACTCTTGTTATTGAGCATAATCTTAACAATAAATTAGCTAGATGGAATATTAACATTAAAGCCTAGCTATCATAAAATAACCCAATCAACACATAATCTTAATCATGTATGTAGAAATTAATCTAAAAACATACAAGTTACAGATGAGATAAAATTGATAAGTAAAAACACTAATTATGTAAGATAATAGTGTTCAACATACCATACCATATGTGTTGAAGAAGACCCATGCTCAAATGATGTTGAATGATGCAAGATGGAGATGGGTTTTGGGTTTAGAGAGTTAAAGAAGCAATCTTGGTGCTTTCTCTCTCAAGAATATGAAGTCTCTCTCTCTAGGGTTTAATTTTGTGGCTCTACACTCAAAATGATGAGAAAGATTTATAGTGCCAAAGTGAAACTATGTCGTTTTGGAAGAAATAGAAAAACAATGGGCATTTTCGCGGTACACGTGATAGTGCGGTAGCTCAAGATTTGAGTGCTCTGAAACATGACCAAACAACATTGAAACCTTTTATATAATATATCGTTAGAAAGGTATAGATGTCTACTTTCTATCCGTTTTTACAGAATGACATTTTGATATCTGTAGAAAAAGTTATGGTCAATTGAGTGCCCAAAGGTCAGAAAAGGACAACAACATAGTTGCCCTATTTTGGTGGTCACTTTGGAGATTTCAAAACCAAACCAAACAGTTATGAAATATTAAGAATAATATACTGTTGGAAAGGTATGAGTGTCTAGTTTGTCTAGAATTTCACAAAACTCAATTTAAATCTTTTTATAAAAAGTTATGGTCACAAGACCATACAAAGGTCAGTTTTGAAAAACATTTAAAACATTGAAATCCAATCTTTTGAAACTAGACACTTTACTCCAAACAACCAAACCAAAACTAACACTTATGCAAGAGAAGAATGAGATCTTCTCAAGTGGTCAACCATCGTGCTATGACATGCACACCATTGTGCAAGCGTGGACGTTTCCGATCACACAAATGGAAATGAATTACGCCACACTTAAGACTAACATGAAGTGCAAGTGTGGGAAGTGAATGCATCCTAATGCCTAACATGTCATGGCATTGTCATTGAACAAGATGCACTCAATTAAAACCTACATGAATAGAATTCATGGCTTTACATCCTAATGCCTAAACATGTCATAGAATTTCGATGAACAAGATGCAATCGTTTAAACATGCATGAAGAGACTTCATGGCTTTGCATCCTAATGCTTACACATGTCATGACATTTCAATAAACTAGATGCAATCAAATAAACATGCATAAAGAGATATTCAAGAACATGAATGCACACATATAAAAACACATAACATACAAGAATAAGATTTATGCATGAGTTGTGTGTGTATGCAACTAGATCTCTTTAAAGCAAGTAAGCACTAGAATTTACCTTTGGTGCTTCTTCTCTTGAGGTCTTGAGAGGGCCTTGGTTGTGTAAATGACCAAACATCATATGCCTAAGCTACCCTTACATCAAGCTCCACATGTGGTTTGTCCATGAAATAAGTCAATCAAAATATGGGACCTTACACAATTTTATCACAAATTAATCAGCAAGTGTGCCAATACTCATTTAATCACATAAGTGCAAGATCTAATTAAAAAGTAAATAAAACTTAAGTCATGCAAACATAATATTTAAAGCCTTAATAAATACTCATGTCCAACAAGTCTCTCAAATCATCCCCTAAATGGGGGTTTTAATTACACATAAATACAAACAAGAAAAGGAAGTAAATTGGATAGAAATCACCCTTGGGTCTCCCTTGTAAGCTTGATCCTTCCTTGAGCTTCCTTGCTTGAATCTTGTGCAAAGAGTGGGTGTTGAGGATGTGTCTAGATATGTGGAGTCATATGGAAAGTGACAAAGGAAATGGGTGGAGAAGATGGAAAGAGAGGAATGATTTATGCAAGGTAATCTAGATGCTGAGTTTAAGGTAGAGGAGAAATGGAGGGATTAGGAATGGTAGAAAGGAGGTTTCTTAGCTATCAAGAATTACTAAGTGTTCTTTCAAAGGAGAAAAAGTGATGAATTTATAGGATTTTCAAATTAGGTCTCGAGTGGTAAATTGCTAAAACACCCTATGACCATGACAAATTACCATTTAGTCGAACATAGGGGGCATCTTGTAATTTTCCCCACCAATCATCTTTGAACAGAGAAGAGGTCGCTACTTGCATTCATAGCGACCTTGGGGCGACCCAAATGACGAAGCAATTAGGTGCCAAAACAACTCCCTGTCGCCATGGTGACATAGGAATACAAACCGCGACATTGATTTACGTGATTTTGTCGCGGTTTGGGAAGTGGCGACACAAAGTGGCGTGGTTGGGGAGCTTGGAGCTTGATTTGGAGGCTTGGATTTCGGTCGATTGAGGAGCGAGAGGTTTGCGATCAAGCTGTCGGTGATGTGGCCGTTAATTTCGGTCGAAAACCTGTCGAAGATAGGTCGGAAAAGGTTGCTTCACCGGCGGCTAGGGTTTGGTGCATTCACGGCTACTGCTCATGAGCTGAAGGAGAAGATGATGAATAGTGTTAGGGTGCAATCAGCAGGGATAAGGGATGCACATAGCAGTTTGTCTTTTGCCTTGAATGGGGTTCATTAAGTAGTGACAGGGGGGGGTGGGGGGACAGGCAGCTGCATCTTCTTTGTCTCATATGGGGGCGCAATTAGAAGAAGACATAGGCGCGTTTGGACACTGAAGTGAGGTTTGGGCGTGCGTTTTTGGGCCACGCAATTGGGCCAGGCTGATTTGAGCCCACATATGAAACACACTGTTTTATTAAACTAAAACTGGTGGGGTACGTGCAGAAGGAGCCCGGGGTTCATTTAAAGGCCCACTTCTCATTGATGATGTGGCGCTGCCATGCCTCTTTGCTCAATAAATTACAAATAGCCCCCTGATGTCTTTTATAACTGCAATAACTTCAATCTTCCCTCATACCTCATATTTTACACTTTTGCCCCCAATTGACCAAAATTACTCCAATGCCCTTGAACTCTATAATTACCTGAAAACACTTCATTTACACAATTAAATCACGGAATATTGCCCGAGAATCAAGCAAAAAGAGAAGGAAATGAGGGCCAAAATCATACCAATTTTGGTTCGATCACTATGTCCCGTAAATCGGCAACTGCGTATGGGCGCGTCACAGTACTCAGGAACCTGAATGGAGGTAGAAGAGGCACACGAAATCAACTCTTGTTTTCTCTTGGTAAGGTTCGGCCACCCTAGAAGAAGACTAGAAGCAAAACTATTTTTTTTTTCTTTTGAGTAGCCACACACCTCTGTTTTGTTTTTCTCTTCTTTTGCGTGAATATGTGTTAGGTTCAAAAATCTTGATGACTGATACCTTTTATCAGTTTAATATATATATCTAGTTATTTATTATATATATCTCTATATATTTATTTAAACTAGATCATTATCTCTTTCCAAATATATCTCCATATATTCAAAAGATAATTGGTATTTAAGTGTCCTAGGTAGAGTAGGATTCTAACTCCCACATAACCCTAGTTGACTTAAACTTGAATACTTGACTTATCAAAGAATAAAATAATCTAATTATTTTATATCTTAGTCATGATTCGAACCTGCAACCTCCGTTTAATAATGAATTATTAATTCATTAATTAAATAATCTAATTATTTAATTACTTTAATTATTAATATATTAATTAAATAATCTCATTATTCAATTAATCCCTGAATAAATATGTGTCACTTTCATAACACAATTAATCGGACAATTCAATTAATTAATTGTGACCTTTGTTACCTTTAATCAATTGGGCTAGTAAGGGGACGTAATTGACCCACAGTTTTGAGCTCCAATAATACTTAGAAATAATTAATTAAACTCTTTAATTAATATTTCATGATTATTAACCTCAGAGTTATTCCACTAAAAACCCAAGGCTACACTCTCCCAACTGTAGACGTATTACACAAACCAAAATTACAGTTGCCCATCGATATAGCTATTGTATATGGTATGATCATCCACAAGTAGTTCATAATTAGAGCTAGGTCATAAAGTTCGTTATATCCCTCTAATTATATCTTTTCCTTTAAGTACCATTGATTCTCTAATGAACAATAAATCCTAACTTCCTTATGGAAGAAGGAGACCGCTCATATTGTTCAAGCATCAAATCAACCCTTAAGGGAACTATTATCTACTTCTCGTAAAAAGTAGTGGATTCCACTATTGTGTACAGACTTTCCCAGCCACAAGCCAAACGACGATTCCAACATACGAAGTTATTGACAAGGAATGCAACTTCGATCTCACTCATGGTATATCAAAAACCACGATCTAACCTGAAGGAGTCGATAAGACACTCAGGATTAAGATCACCCATATATAGCCATCTTTTGTCGATATATATGAATCTCATCATGTAACGGATCTTATTGAGAGATTCATATAGATCATGGCCCAATCATATATGATCACATCATACAAGGTGCCTGCATTCTCATATCACCATATGAATGATCCAGGATAAGATCACCATACATTACGGAATTGACCGTAGCTATAAATTAACCAAAAATAAAGTACCCAGCTTTATATGCTACTTACGGACTCTTTAGATTACTCGTTTTAAACTGAATCCATCTATATATGACATTCATATATTCAGTTTGAAATTACATCCGGCAATCTTGGATGTTAAGTACACATGTTATATATAAATGAATAAGACAATTTGAATGAATAAACTACTTCTTTTATTTATGTTCAATTCAAATTTACAAATTACAAGCTTTAGGGTAAAAACCCCAACTAATGTCTTAGCTTTTACTTTTAATTCACACCAACCTTTAACCAATCAAGCTACAAAATGACATCATACAATGCTCACAACTCAAGTTTATTTCACTTTGCATTCATCTAACCAGAGGTCACCGCAAGTCTCAAGCATTGATGTGAAGGAGGAAAAAGTTTAGATACTAAGATATGTTATACTTCAGATGAATTTAATGGTTAATTTATGAAGATTGTGACAAAGTAATTCTGTGGTTTAAAAAAGATACTTAACTGTGCTAATTTCCAACAGTACCATAATAGGTGTGAATACAAAATACAAAATATGCAAAAGATGTATTGAAACACACAACCGTTCTACACGAAAGATAAGTTAAAAAAACAGCATTAAAATAAATAACAATACAACAAAGATTACAGAAAAAATCCTAGATTACACTACTAAACTAAAACATCGTTCAATAAGTAGTAGCAGACGATCGCATTCCTCCATTAACCTGCTGACTTCATTGATTTTAGCTTCCACCTCCATCTCCAACTGCATGATGCGGATATCGGCATCTACAACCTTTTTGTTCTCATCCCTCCAATCCACTTCCAGCTTCATGCAATGTATGCGCTATTTAGCTAGTGCATCCTCAACAATTCCTTTCCTCTTCGACAACAAATCATCAATCTAATGGCTGATGGAACCATTGTAAGTCATTTTTCTATATTTTTAGAGAGAACTTAGTTATGTAAAAACCTTAAGTGGCTTTAACAGTTTAACACTCCTTATATATTAATAGCATCAGTTAATCTATTCATTAATTTAATATTTATTTTCATAGTAATCGAAGAAGTAATTAACGTCACCCCTAGCAATGTCGATTTAACATTCTAATGACCTACATTTACCTATTTGGTTTAAAAGCACTATGACACTCATTATTGCATTGAATAGCCAAATGACAAGTATCAATATTTGACGGTTGAGATTCTCGACGTGATTAATTATCAATTTTTGAACTTTGCAATATCAGCTAGGGTAGCTACATGCACCTTAATGACGCTCATTTCCTTTAATGACAAAAGTTAACTCGTTTTTTCATGTCAATAATCAACGCGTGATCAGATATTCAATTAAAATATTACCAACAATAAGAAAGGACCACATATGATGCGAACCTCAATGGACCTGCCTTGAAGCCCAACAAGCAATTTGAAATACTTGCCCTAGAAAGCTAAAATTCAGATTTTTTATGGAAAAGGAAAACCTCGACTCACTGATTATTGGAATCAAGAACCAAAGGTATGTGATTTGAATGCCACAAAGGAGAACCCTTGACAAGTTCACAAGTTCTTTGAATAACTAAGAGGAAGCAACCTCACAATAACTTTTTATTAATCAAATTCGTGCTTATAAAGCTACTCATGCCTTCCTTATAAAGGCTGAATATAAAACATAAAATCAGGAAAATAAAACATAAAACCCTAGTGCAATTAAAGCCCCTTGTAAGGAAAGGAAAGAAAAAGGTCTACAATGAGGAAATTAAGGACAAAAGAAAGCAACTAATTAAGTCAAAAAACTAGGCAAGTCAACATGCCCATTAATGCTCTAAAATTAGGCAAGTGATCAGCCTATTCTTGGAAGGTCTTTATTTGGAGACAACAATTGATCCATGCCATTCTTGGTGTAATCCACGCCCACAACAAGCTAATCAGCCTCTCCAATGGCTTTTATTACATTGATTAAACCTTGATCTTCTTTTGGGTCCAACTTGAAATGCACCTTTTTAGAATCAGCCCAAATCTCTTGAATCAACTCATTAAGTGCTTCTTTGAACTTCTAGTCCCTTGCCCTTGTAATTGGCCCAACTGGCACAAGTAATGGATCCTTTAGTGTTACTTCTTGATTCTCATCATTCCTCCTCTCCTAAAAAGGATTCGACCTCAAATCTTCACCGTAATGTTGTTGATAGCCCGCGTCACAAAGGATGGTTCCCCTCTTTCTTCTTGGTTTGATGAATTACCCTTGGAAGACATTTTTTTTTTGAATCTCAAAGCAACAAAATCAAAAAGAAAGAATGATAAAGAGTTAATATAAATTCAACTAACTAATTTTTTTCAATTTTTTTTCTTAGTACTGGAAGAAATTAAGCAAAAGTTGGGGATGCAAATTTTGGCCAAGGAGGAATAAGGAAAACGAAATAAAAAATAACAAGAAAACAAGAACAAGGATAATTAAATCTGATTTTAGAGCCTGAGACTGATACCAAATGATGCAAACCTCAAAGGACTTGCCTTGAAACCCAACACCAATGATTTGGAATACTTGTCCCAGAATGCTAAAATACAAATTTGTTATGAAAGAAAAAGGATAGATAAAACCTGATTTAGAATCTTAAGCTCTGATACCAAATGATGCGAACCTCAACGGACTTGCCTTGAAACCCAACAAGCAATTTGGAATACTTGCCCTAGAAAGCTAAAATTTAGTTTTTTTGTGGAAAAGGAAAACCTCGACCCAATGATTATTGGAATCAAGAACCAAAGGTATGTGATTTGAACGCCACAAGGGAGAACCCTTGATAAGTTCACAAGTTCTTTGAAGAACCAAGAGGAAGCAACATCACAATAACTTTTTATTAATCCAATTCATGCTTACAAAGCTACTCATGCCTTCCTTATAAAGGCTGAATATAAAACATAAAATCAGGAAAATAAAATATAAAACCCTAATGCAATTAAAGCCCCTTGTAAGGAAAGGAAAGAAAAAAGTCTACAATGAGGAAATTAAGGATAAAAGAAAGCAACTAATTAAGTCAAAAAACTAGGCAAGTCAACATGCCCATTAATGCTCTATAATTAGGCAAGTGATCAGCCTATTCTTGGTGTAATCCACGCCCACAACTAGCTAATCACATTAATTAAGCCTTGATCTTCTTTTGGGTCCAACTTGAAATGCACCTTTTTAGAATCATCCCAAATCTCTTGAATCAACCCATTAAGTGCTTCTTTGAACTTCTTGTCCCTTGCCCTTGTAATTGGTCCAACTGGCACAAGTAATGGATCCTTTGGTGTGTTGCTTCTTGATTCTCATCAACATATATATTTATGCGTTCGTTATAATAATAAATCAACCGCTTTTTTTCATAAATTTCGCTGCCATTTTGATTGTGTGTTAACTACTGAAATGGATCTAATTTCCCAAACATGATGATCACTCATAAGGTTACCATGATCATAGATGATATTTTATTCAAAGAGAAATGAAGTATACACAAAAGTTATTATATGACATTACCAAGAAGACTGAACAGTCCAATAACATGCATGAAATTATTGTGAGACAAGTTCATTTCTAACCATTTAGAACATCGAGAAATCGTTTATAACCTACTTTCAAATTTTGATTGTTTATAGCCTACTTTTTGTGCTATTACCACAATGCCCCTATATAAAAGCCCCCATCTAAAAAAAAAAACCTTCTTTCCACTCTTCTTCTCTTCAACGACCTCCCTTCTTCTCCTCTTTCCTTCTTTCTCTTCTTCTTCCATTTTTAACTTCAAAAAAACTTTGATTCCGACTTTTACAAAATCAATTGGAATGGAAGTTTTATTTCGACTTTGATTCCGACTCTTCTGATTTGAGGGAGATTGCTTAGGGAAGTTTTTTGAGAAAATCAATAGGATTAGCTCTTGAAGTGGTTAATGTGTGTAAAGTCTTTAAGTTTTTGCATTATTTTTTATAATTATAGTTTATATAAACATGGGTTTTGTGTTATTGTAAAAAATTAGGTTGGATTTGGCAAGATCCATGAATTTTTCACAGAATCGAAAATTTCCAGAAAGTTTCACGAAATTTTGGAAAAACCCAAAGGTTTCACGAAATTTTGAAAAAAACCAAAGGTTTCACGAAATGTTGGAAAAACCCAAAGGTTTCACAAAATTTTGGAAAAACCCAAAGGTTTCACGTTTTTGAAAACATGAAACCTTTGGGTTTTTCCAAAATTTCGTGAAACCTTTGGTTTTTTTCAAAATTTCGTGAAACCTTTGGGTTTTTTCAACATTTCGTGAAACCTTTGGTTTTTTTCAACATTTCGTGAAACCTTTGGGTTTTTTCAAAATTTCGTGAAACCTTCTGGAAATTTTCAATTCCGTGAAAAATTCATGGATCTTGCCAAATCCAACCTAAATCTTTACAATAACACAGCCAGAACCAAGTTTACTTGATGATCTCAGTTTTCAGGACAAAATATTTTGTAAAAGTCGAAGCTTCGTTGAATTTGAAAATGGAGGAAGAAGAAGAGAAAGAAGGAAAGAGGAGAAGAACATGTCTCCTGGAAGAGAAGATAAATAAAAGAAAAAGAAATAAAAATTTTAAAAAATTATGTTAGTGGGGGTATTTGTGTAATTTTGGCTAGGGATTGAAAGAATTTATTACAAAATGGTTATAAACAATTAAAATATGAAACAAGGCTAAAAACAATTTTCCAATAATCTATTTGGCTATAAACAACAATTTTCACAATTTTTATTATTATACTATTCACCAGACCAATGACATACATTAGTCAATTGAACAGCCAATCACTTGCATCTATGTATGAAATTCCCTTAAGTAATAGTGCAGAATATACCTAGAGCCGGGGGGGCGCGGCGGGGTAGGGAGGGGTGAATAGGTATAAGCCCAAATTCTTCCAAATCGATTATGCGGAATGCAACAATTAAAAGCACACTTGATAAGTCTTAACAATTGAATTGATTTAATGAAATGATGCCTAATATCAATGTGCTTTGTGCGAAAGTGTTGAACCGGATTTTTAGAGATGTTAATGGCACTTAAGTTATCACAATAAAGTGTCATTTTTCCTTATTTTATCTCATAATCCTTAAGGATTTGTTTCATCTAAAGTAATTGTGTGCATGCACTTTCGGCCGTAATATACTCGGCTTCGGAAGAAGAGAGGGAAATGAAATTTTGTTTCTTACTTGACTAAGAAACCATGTTATTTCCAACATAAAAGCAATCACCGGATGTGCTTTTATGATCATATATGTTTCCCGCCCAATCGACATTACAATAGCCTACAAGGATATCATTGGTATCAAATGAATAAAATATACCAAGACTATGAGGTCCTTTGATGTACCTAATGATCCTCTTGACGGCTTTTAAGTGAGATTTCATAGGATTGGCTTGGAATCTAGCACACAAGCCTACACTAAAGCAAATGTTCGGTCTACTAGCCGTTAGGTAAAGTAGACTACCTATCATGCTTCTATAAAGGTTTTGGTCAACACTTTTCCCCTTTTCATCTTTGTCAAGTTTAAGAGTAGTACTCATGGGAGTTTCAAAATATTTTCCATTTTCTAGGCCAAACCTCTTAACAAGGTTTTCAACATATTTAGATTGATTCAACATTATGCCCATACTAGTTTGCTTTACTTGCATTCCTAGAAAGTAATTTAACTCACCCACCATACTCATTTCAAATTCACTTGACATCACACTTACAAATTCATCAACCTTGGTTTTATTAGTAGACCCAAAAATAATGTCATTAACATATATTTGTGCAACAAAAATATCATGGTCATGATGTTTGATAAACAATGTTCTATCAATGCCACCTCTCCTATAATGGTTGTCAATAAGGTATTGAGTCAACCTATCATACCAAGCTCTTGGAGCTTGTTTAAGGCCATAGAGAGCCTTTTTAAATTTAAACACATGATTAGGAGAGTGTGGGTCTACAAAACCCTTAGGTTGTTCAACATGTTAGGATTATGCTCAATAGCAAGAGTGTAATATTGTACTTGACAATCTTATCATATTAATAAAGTGATTTCTATTTTTAACAAAATCTTATAGCATTTATAATTATAATTGTCAATGTAAATAATCATAAGGTCAAAAGACTATGAGAAAAGAAGAATTGTTCGTACATCTGGATATGTATGAGGTAGACACAATTCTTTAGTTAGTCTTGAATAACGTTCACAACTTAAGTTAAAGGTTGGACACCTTTATCTTGTCAAAGTTGTAGAATTCTTTTACTAGCATTTGAGTGGGATCAAATGTGTTATGATGAGTCTAAAATAATCGAAGGGTCTTTGAGTAAAAGAATCTAGTGCACCGAGTGCATTGAACTGGATCACAATGAAATACTTTTTCTAGAACCGTCAATAGATAAAAGTCTTTTCATTATCAAGACAATCGGAGAGTCTATCTTAATCTTGAGATAAATGATGGACTTATAGTTACAAGTGTTATCATTTGAGCTATCAATGAGTACGATTATATAACACAGTCTATCCTCGATAGTTTGGTGGTATTCATTTGCTAATCGATAAATGACTTCATTTATAGATATGGACATCGTGGCTCCATTTATTAAATGTGAGTAGAATATCATCATTTAGATGTTTTGAGGTTTTAGATATTAAATCTTAATGTTGAGTTTTCAATAGTGGCTATTGAAAGATGACTTCTGGACAAGTCATAATATATATCCAAGTTCAAAGTGTGGTCATATGAGTAAATATGGTAACTTGGAGAACTATATGCGGTCTATGAGCTCTTGGCGATTACTGATATTCTTCACGAGGATTCACTATCTCCTATAAGATTGTCTAGGGTATGAATGAGAATCATTTACTTATTCCATCTTTATTTAAGAGTGCAATTTTAGTTCTTTAGTAGAATGAACTAAAATTAATAGATTGAACCTAAGTGAATCATTTGTTGATTGTGATTGGGTTATGTCTATTGGAGCTTAAATTTAGATAGGCCCGCCAAGATCCCCAATCCGCACGGACTTGCATGAATCACTAGATATATTCTATCGGATTATAAATGGGTCCATCTAGAATTGTATTTAATATATTAAGAATATAATTTACACATTATTTATTTAATGGGCTGTTTAATTATATTAATATATTATTTAAAGACATGTGGGCTTGTTTCTTTTAGTAAGAATAGGTATAGTTCACATGTGGGCTTTTTATTAAAGTCCAAATGGATTTAATAAAATAAGAAAAACAATACATGGCCCATGTTTGGTCATGGGCGGCAAGGCTAATTTTAATTAGTCTATTATATTGTTTATTTTATTATTTAATTAAATGGAAATTAATTATTTAATTAAGAATCAAATCTTTTTCTGATTAGAAAATATGTTTCCTAGTATTATACTATTAGTAGTAGTATATTAAATATAAAAGACTATATTTGACAGGTAGATAAATAAGGAATTTTATTTGTCTAGTTAAATTAGGAATTCTTTTATTAAGTCACAAATACACTAAAGAGTTGGATTACGGTTGTACTATAGAGTTTTAATGCAAGATGAATTCGTGCTCTATAGATATATATTATATTTTTTTGACCGATATATATATATATAGATATATATGATTTTTGGCAAAAATATATATTTGGCCATGCGCAATATATTTTGTTAACCGCCAAAATTGGCGAGGGACCAAAGAAGAATTTTCCACCTCAACACAAGAAGCAGGTGCGAACACAATCCAGATACCTCGACAGAGTGGAGCCCGATTGGCCCAAGTATGAACCTCCTTCAGCGGGATCCACCCCGCCAGCGTCTTAACTCATAACAAGGACCAAGCCCGGTTATGACCGGGCACCTTAGGGACCCCGCATCGTCCTATCAACACTACTTCCTATGGACCCCGCAGCAGCCCGACATGAAGTGCTGCAGATCATCCTGTAACAAAGTCAGCCACATATCCCCCTACTACCTTCAGAAAAACGCTTACTAAATAAAGGCAGCTCGCTAAGCAAAAGCACACTAGGAAGCAAGATTCTAGCTCCTAGAACTCAAAAAAGCCACAAAGATCTAATAAAAACGTTGCCGTATAAAAGGATTATACTCCCTCCCGCCAAAGGATCCAATTTTTAAACAAGTCAACACAATAAGAGTCCAATTAGGAATGGAAGAGATTGAGTCCTCCTAGAAAGGAAAGACTGAATCCTGCACGTAAAGAACTCCGAGATTACCTCCTAAAAAGAAGAGGATCCTGTAGTTGCCCAAAACCCTAAACCGAGATTTTAGGAGTGCATAGCAAGCAAGCAAGACCTATATATACAACAGTTTCTACAAGAAAGAGGGGAGGACCCTAGACACTACTTATCGACAGGCACAGTTCTTCCACTATCATCGTCTCCATCGTCGAAAATATGATCCATGTTCCATTGTAATCTAAATCAGAAATAGGTC
The DNA here is from genome assembly GCA_954870605.1 of Acer campestre. Classification (NCBI taxonomy): domain Eukaryota; kingdom Viridiplantae; phylum Streptophyta; class Magnoliopsida; order Sapindales; family Sapindaceae; genus Acer; species Acer campestre. The sequence continues at coordinate 27,848,414 of OX940801.1, forward strand.
ACGTATTGTAATGAGAAGAGACAATCCAATAAAAATTATTGTTGATTAGTTTGATATACATTATTTAGTTCTGACTTTGATAGGGATTTAGTCGGTATCGAACTACTTGATACCCCTCCGACCAGGGTCAATCTTGATCTTGGTCCCTTTAAAGTTGTTATTTGGAATCCTATCTCGGTAACGATTTCCAGGTAACACTTTTGGCGCCGTCTGTGGGAAAAATCCATTATCCCAACCATCATTCAAAAAGCGGTCTTCTTCCATCTGAAAAATATCCAGAATGAGACTCCGATCTTCCCAGGGTCACCCGGAGCCGTCAGGACTTCAGTCCCTAGCTTCCACTGAAAGAGCCCAGAGGCGGGGGAAGGGCATTAGGAACGAGAATCCTCCGCCGGTGCCCCCACCAGTTGTAGGCCTTGTCCCTCAAGACCCCGTTAGGGAGGAAGCCAATCGGGATGTCTTAGAACAGCACGCCGCAACCTACGTAGAAGCAATCCGACTCCGGATGATAGCCCAGGGGATTCCCTTTGAAGCAACCGGGATCCCAGGGGATGCTGGCCCGAATGTCAGGGCACCTATTTTTGACCGATTGGGCCCACCCCTCTTAGTCCGACAGGCAGAGCTCAGACCCAAGCTAGTGAAGTCCGCAATCGAGGTTCCTCCAAGGAAGGTCCAGTCTCCACCAAAACCAAGAGCCAAGGAGAGGGATCCGCATCCTGATTCAGAAGGAAACGCCAAATCCCGAAGGAGCACCAGAGAAAAGCTCCAAAGAGTTAAGCGAAAGGAGGTAGTCCTGGATTCAGATTCATCAGATGAGGAAGTGTCAGCAGCCCGGTCTGGAACCAAAAAGTCTCAACGCCTGGAGGATCAGATGACGAAGATGGCAAAGGAATTGGAGCAGCTGAAGAAGGGAAAGCATCAAGGGAGTCAGAAAAACCCCCTGGGTGAGATGAACGCACCATTTTCCAAAAGGGTGAGAGAAACAGGTTTGCCCCCCAAATTCAGGATGCCTTCGGAAAAGTATTCTGGAACCGAGGATCCCGTCAGCCACCTAGAAAGCTTCGTCCACCAGATGGAAGTTCAGAGTGCAACCAGGACTGCCATGTGCAGGATGTTCCCCTCAACCCTGACAGACTGTGCCAAGACGTGGTTCAGAAAATTACCACCAGGTAGTGTTGATTCTTTCTCCAAACTTACCAAAGCTTTCTGTGCACAGTTTCAGGGAATCAAACCCCGTCCCAAGGATCCTATCCTACTGCAGTATGTAATTCAAGAGCGGGGTGAAACTCTGAGATCTTATGTGGAGAAATTCCACAAAGAGGTCATCCAGATGGGTGTGTTCAACGAGAAGGAAACTTTAGCCAATTTCCGGAGGAATTTGTGGGCATGCAGGTTGTTCCGGTCTTTTGCCAAGCATCCTCCTGAGATATACCAGGAAGCCTATAATCGGGCTTTAGAATAGGTGGACATCGAGGAGCAACTTCGGATTAAAATTGAACACGATGAAGCCCGATTAGCGCCGCGCCGCGCCCAAAGAAGGAGGTTCCGAAGCCTGCACCAGCTAGGAAATTTCAGAATCTGCCTCCAAATCGGTCTACTTACAGGCCGCCTCCAATTCCTCCGTACCAGGATAGATACCCAGTAAGGAGATCCCCTCCCAGAGAGCCTCCCATGAAGGAGGTGTCCAGAATAGCAAGAGAGGAAGAGGGGTATAACCACTACACCCCCCTAAATGCTTCACGGGAAACTATCTATCTCACTATTCGGGATAAGGGCCTACTCAGAAAGCCAGTTCCCATGAAGGTCCCTGTGGACAGGAGGAACCAATATAAATATTGCGACTTCCATGAAGATGTAGGACATAACACCTCAGAATGTTACAGTTTCCGCAATCAGATAGAAGCACTGGTTAGAGGAGGACTTCTGACTGAATTCTTACAACAGGTACGAGACAGCATCAAAGAAGGAAAGCAGGTACAAAGTGGGATGCAGGAAGCAGCAGAAAGAAGGAGAGAGGGAGAGAAGGATTTAATGCAGCAGATCCAAGTGATCCACACCATCAGTGGAGGTCCCACTCTAGCAGGAACCTCCAACAATTCAAGAAAGAACCACGCAAGGAAAATTCCTAGACTCAACGCTGAACATGTGTTGCTAAAGGTCAATGAAGGACCCCGAGACATATCCCGTTCCACCAAAATCATCTTTACGGAGGAGGATGTTTACAATACGGTGCAGCCGCATGATGATCCCATGGTCATAACAGTACAGATCGCCAATTGCTTAGTGCACCGCGTCTTGATCGATACGGGAAGCAGCGTGGATATTCTGTTTAAAGGGGCTCATGAGCAGCTCAACCTGAAGAATTCTTGCTTCAACAGCTGTACCTCTCTACTATACGGATTCACAGGGGATTCCGTAATACCGATGGGAACAAAGATACTACCAGTAATAGTAGGGGAAGCTCCTCTTCAGCAGAACATAATGACGGAGTTTATTGTAGTGGACACCCCGTCGGCATACAATGCAATTTTGGGAAGGCCTTTTCTATCAGAGATTAGGGGAGTGCTGTCTATCTACCACAACGTGTTGAAGTTTCCAGTAGGATTAGGAGTAGGAGAGGTAAGGGGAGACCAGTAGGCAGCCCGCAACTGCTATGTGGTGTCGACCAACCCCGCTGCATTGGCTAAGCAATGCGCATTGGTGGCCAGCTACCCGGGTCCTAGAGCGACAGAGCGGGGTGATCACGTCTTAGAGGAAGATGAGATACCAGACATAGTCGTAGAAGAATCAGAAGAAGAAGAACGTGGTTGGAGCAGCGGGTATCCATCAGAGCAGCTAGAGGAGGTTCAGATCCGGTGCGAAGATCCAACAAAGACAGTAAAAGTGGGAGAAGGTCTGGACCCGGAAGTGAAGGAGGATTTGATAGAGCTTCTTAGGGAGTATAATGACATCTTTGCTTGGAGCCATGAGGATATGCCCGGCATTCCACTCAGCTTGGCGACCCATAGGTTGGCAGTAGATGCAACCTTCAAACCGATAAAACAAAAGAGAAGGCACTTCAATGCTGAACGCAATGCCGCGGTTTAGGAAGAGGTTGACAAGCTCCTGAAGGCCGGGTTCATCAAGGAATCCCGGTACCCCGACTGGATCGCCAATGTGGTTATGGTAACTAAGTCTAACGAGAAGTGGCGAATGTGCGTAGATTACACCGACCTCAATCGGGCCTGCCCCAAAGATAGCTTTCCCCTGCCTAAAATGGACCAGCTTATTGATTCCACTGCAGGAAATAAGCTCCTGAGCTTCATGGATGCTTTCTCAGGGTACAATCAGATCATGATGCATCCGTCAGACCAAGACAAAACTAGCTTCATCACTTGGCAAGGCCTCTACTGTTATAAGGTAATGCCTTTCGGACTTAAAAATGCAGGTGCCACCTATCAGCGCATGGTGAACAAACTATTCAAGGAGCAGATAGGGAAGTCCATGGAGGTGTATATAGATGACATGATCACTAAATCTCCAGAAACGACACAGCATACAGGGGACTTGCGCCAGACCTTCCAGGTGATAAGGCAGAACCAGATGAGGCTGAACCCCGCTAAGTGCGCGTTCGGGGTGGCAGCAGGCAAATTCTTGGGATTCATGGTGCATGAAAGGGGAATTGAAGCAAATCCTGAGAAGATCAAAGCCGTTTTAGATCTCGAGTCTCCTACAAACCTCAAGCAGGCACAAGGATTAACTGGGCGGATAGCGGCCTTGAACCGGTTCATATCCCGCTCCACAGACAAATGTCTCCCCTTTTTCAAAGTCATCAAGCAAGGGAAAAAGATGAAGTGGGACGAGCAGAGCGAGCAGGCTTTTCAAGCTCTAAAGGAATACCTGACAAGCCCGCCGCTGTTGGTAAAGCCGATCCCGGGTGAGGAGCTCTTACTTTACCTAGCAGTCTCTGAAGCAGCGACTAGTGAAGCCTTAGTGAAGGAATGCAGTGATGGAGTGCAAAGGCCGATCTATTACGTAAGCCGGGCTTTTACGAAGTCCAAGAAGAATTATACCTTACTAGAGAAGCTCGCCTACGCTTTGGTAACCACATCCAGAAAGCTTCGGCCTTATTTTCAAGCTCACACCATCGCAGTGGTCACAGATCAGCCTTTGAGACAATTCCTCCAGAGGCCAGATGTGTCAGGTAGATTGGTCCTGTGGGCCCTTGAACTCACACAATTCGACATCAAATACAGAGCAAGAACTACGATTAAAGCTCAGGCCCTGGCGGATTTCATAGTAGAATTCAGCCCAATCCTAGACCCGGGCGAGTCAGTAGAACCCAACCCGAGTCAAACCCCTCTGGGATGGCCTGAAGACAGTAAGGTATGGATACTTTACACGGATGGAGCTTTAAACCAGGCAGGATGCGGAGCTGGGGTCGTCCTTATCGACCCCGCCGGAGTCGAGGTAAGTCACTGTTTCAGGTTTGAATTCAGAGCCACCAACAACGAAGCGGAGTATGAAGCTCTGCTAGCGGGAATGAGAGTAGCTGGAGCTCTGGAGGCTGAGTACCTTCAGATTAAGAGTGATTCTCAATTAGTGGTCAATCAGGTAACAGGGTTGTACCAAGCAAAGGGTGATAACATGGTGGCCTATCTAGCTAAAGTCCAGGAGGTTATGAAGAAATTCAGGGGTGTAAGAATAGAGCAAGTACCCAGGGAGAAAAATCACCGTGCTGATGTTCTGGCTAAGATTGCCACTAGAGAGGGGCATGCGTTACCAAAAGGGGTACCCCTCCAATTGATTTCTTCTTCCAGCATAGCTAAAGAGGTAGAAGTCCTTCCTGTGAACCACCCTCCGTGTTGGATGGATCCAATAGCAGACTATCTCCAAAGTGGCATTCTCCCTGAAGACCAGGATCAGGCCCGCCGGCTCAAGAGGACAGCGACCCGCTACTGTTTGGTAGAAGGATATCTATACCGCAATGGGAAATCTCTTCCTCTGCTCAGGTGTCTCCATCCCGATGACGCACGCTGGGCGCTCAACGAGGTCCACTCGGGGGATTGTGGTAACCACGTGTCAGGAGAAACTTTGGCTTACCAAGTAATCAGGATGGGTTACTATTGGCCAACTATACATCAGGATGCAAAACAGTTCGCACGATCCTGCGAGGCTTGTCAGAAAACAGCAAACCTCCATCATCTCCCACTAGAGAGGCTCTCCTCGATCAGCACTCCCTACCCCTTCGCCATCTGGGGGCTAGACCTGATCGGGCCATTCCCCACTGCACCCGGCCAAGCCAAGCATGCAGTAGTGGCGATAGATTACTTTACTCGGTGGGTAGAAGCCAAGGCTCTTACTCGAATAACTGAAGAAAAGACTACCGACTTTGTCAAGGAGCACATTGTTTGCCGATTTGGCACCCCGATGGCCATCATAACTGATTTGGGAAAGCAGTTCGACAATGCTAACTTCAGGGAATTCTGTAAAGACCGGAAGATCAATCACTGTTTTGCTTCGGTGGCTCACCCTCAAACCAATGGGCTGGTTGAAGCTACTAACAAGACCATCAAGAAGCTCCTGAAGCAAAAGCTCCAACAGAAGAAAGGATTATGGGTGGCAGAATTACCTCATGTATTATGGGCCTACAGAACAACTAGACGGACAGCCACAGGGGAGACCCCCTATTCCCTGGTATTCGGGGCGGAAGCAGTATTGCCCATCGAGCATAAGCTCATATCTTTCCGGGTCCAAAATTACGAATCGAAAGATAACGAGGCTAAATTGAGAGCTAGCCTAGACCTACTGGAGGAAAAGCAAAGCCGGGTGGCGGAGAAGGTGGCAATATACCAGAGCAAGATAGCCCGACACTTCAACAAGAAGGTGAGGGTCCGAAGCTTCAAAGAAGGAGACTTGGTTCTCAGAAAGGTGACCCAGAACACACGAAGAAGGTCCGATGGAGTGCTAGCCCCAAACTGGGAAGGGCCATATCTGGTTAAGACATCACTCCGGGGTGGTGCTTACAAACTGGTAGACATGGAGGGGTACCCAGTAGACCACACATGGAATGCTGATCATCTCCGAAAATTCTACCCTTAGAAATCTTGTTCGTATCAAGGGGAATCTAACACCCCGTTTTCATGTTTGTACCGATTGAAGAAATTCAAGAAAGCAGTTCTTTCTCCTATATGACTCCCTTGTGTCCATTGCTTGAAGTTTCCTACTAGATTCTTCAACGCCTCTCACTAAATACACTTAATTCACCATTGCTAAAGCGCCTCGAGACCCGGAAAGTTGCATAGCGCTCCTGATGCCTTGGGTCGGGACCTCCCCACCAAGAGGATCTCCATTACTAAAGCGCCTCAAGACCAGGAAATAGCCTAAAGGCGTTCCTGCTGCCTTGGTCGGGGAATACCCTCCTCCAAGAAGCCTGGTGCTAAAGTGGCCTTAGTTGCCTACCAGGACAGATTACAGTAAGAATCGGGCTGCCTCAGGGTACCTGGTCTCTTACTTCGCCTCAAGACCAGGAAATAGCCTAAGGGCGCTCCTACTGCCTTGGTCGGGGAATACCCTCCTCCAAGAAGCCTGGTGCTAAAGTGGCCTTAGTTGCCTACCATGACAGATTACAGTAAGAATCGGGCTGCCTCAGGGTACCTGGTCTCTTACTTCGCCTCAAGACCAGGAAATGGCCTAATGGCGCTCCTGCTGCCTTGGTCGGGGAATACCCTCCTCCAAGAAGCCTGGTGCTAAAGTGGCCTTAGTTGCCTACCAGGACAGATTATAGTAAGAATCGGGCTGCCTCAGGGTACCCGGTTTCTTACTTCGCCTCAAGACCAGGAAATAGCCTAAAGGCGCTCCTGCTGCCTTGGTCGGGGAATACTCTCCTCTAAGAAGCCTAGTGCTAAAGTGGCCTTAGTTGCCTACCGGGACAGATTACAGTAAGAATCGGACTGCCTCAGGGTACCTGGTTTCTTGCTTCGCTTCAAGACCAGGAAATAGCCTAAAGGCGCTCCTGCTACCTTGGTCGGGGAATACCCTCCTCCAAGAAGCCTGGTGCTAAAGTGGCCTTAGTTGCCTACCAGGACAGATTACAGTAAGAATCGGGCTGCCTCAGGGTACTTGGTTTCTTGCTTCGCCTCAAGACCAGGAAATAGCCTAAAGGCGCTCCTGCTGCCTTGGTCGAGGAATACACTCCATCAAGAAGCCTGGTGCTAAAGTGGCCCTAGTTGCCTACCAGGACAGATCAACACTAACATCAAGGTGACTCATCGGGATGCCTCGCCCTCTATTTCCCCACTTACTACCCCGACAGAGGACCAACAGTCAGAAAGAAACTTAGAAGTTTACTGTCAGCAAGTCAAATTGTTCGCAAGAAGCAAATCAAATTGTTCGTAAGTGACAGATGTCCTCGACTGATTACTTTGCACTTTATACTGTTGGGAGTTCGATTAAAGGAATATGTACTCTGACCCCGCTCATTCTTACGGTTACGAGATATAAGCATTACATGTTTTATCTTTACTACCCATCGGGGACCAGTCATCATCCTTATTACTCATCGGGTTTCCAAGTATCAACAAAGTTACATGTTATGGAAAGTTCCTAAGTGCAAAAGCAAGAAAAACACAAGCACGAAGCAAGTAACGAAAAACAGTTATATTTATAAACAGGGTGCCCAGCCCCCGATTCGGGCTACAAAATTTAAATAGAGGGAAGAGGCCAAGCTAGTCTTCTTTCTCTTCTTCGGGAGGCTCTCCTTCGCCAGCTGCCCCTCCTCCCAAAGACTCAGCTGTTGCAGTTGGAACCACCTCCGCAGCAGAAATCTGGGTCCCTTCAACCACGGGGACCTTGGATCCAGCTGAACCCTCATCCTCTGCGATGACCACCCCAGTAGCAGACTCGGGATCCACCACTTGTTCTTCAATAGAAGGAGGATTCGGGATAGCCCCCTCAGTACCGCCAAGTCAGACTTCAGCACCCGTGCCAGCTCCCTGACCAGGATGAACCACCTCTTGAGGAGGGACCTCCGTCTCTTGACCCCCTCCTTTTAACTGGGCAGCCCTTGCCATTATTTGTTCCCGGTTCCCGGTTCCAGCTTAGGGCAGCCTCAAGGTCAAAGGGAGGAGGCAAAGCTGTGGCCACCTCGTAGCAGGCTGTGAAGTAGCCATCCTCGAATGAGGGCCCTTGTTGAGCCTCCAAGCCTGCTATAGTCTCCCGCAGAAGTTGATTCTCGCTTTGTAGCATCTTCTTCTCCCTCTTCACACACTCCCTCTCTTCCTGGCGGTGTAGGGATATAATCGTCTCAGTATCCAGGCTGCACTCAACCCGCCTAAGGGCCACCAAGGCTTCCTGCCTCCCCTCCTCAGACCTCTTTGCGTCTTGAAGCAAAGGGGCAACGTTTTGTTGAGTCTGAACCGGTTCCTACTGAGTGTCCTCCAGCTTCGCTTGGAGGCCAATATAAGCCTCCCTCAGGGTCATCAGCTGCCTCTCCATAGACATGGCAAATTTGAAGCCCTACAAAAAGAGGAAAGGAAATCAATGATTAGCAAGCAGATAGAAGAAATAGTAGAAGTAAAAAAGAAAGAATGTTACCTCAGCCAACACGGATGCTCCCTTAGCAACTAGAATATCAGTAGGAAGCTTGGCCATATTTGTTAGGTCTCCACCAGGGCAGGAGGCCGCGAACCTGGATACCACCTCATCAAAGGTAGCACACCTAGACCCCGATCCAAAGGCCACATCAGTAGCCGGGGCAGGGATGGGGAGAGCTGCCTCCTCCACCAAGATTCTGGCTGGGTCCTTGGAAGACTTTGTGATAGGAGGAAGAGCGGGTGACGTCTCCGATTCAGGAGCAGTTCTCTTTTGCGCTGACTTTCCAGGACCTCGGGCCTTAGCCGTCCTAGCCAACATCGCCGAAATCCTCGAGCGCGAGGGAGGAGAAGAGGGGAGGCGAGCCGGAGTCTTGGCCCTAGACCCCTTTGGAACAGGAGTAGGAGTAGTCGTCTGAGATGGATCAGGAGGAGGGTTGGGGTCGGTTCCCACTCGGATGGACCCCGGCGCAGTCTCGGCAGCCAGGGTAGGAGATGGGACAGGGGAAGAATGGGCCAGCAGAGTCATATCCCCTGTCCCCGAAGAAGAAGGTGACCCCGCTACCATCGGGGTAGCCGACACTGCAAGAAAGGGAGATGTCCAGTGAAAAGCAGAAGAAGGGGAATAAACACGTAAAAAAAAAAAAAAATAGAAGAGTAAGGTACAGCCAACTTACCAGGAAGAGTGAAGGAGATCCTCAGGTGCTGCTCCAAGCGGGCTCCCTCAAAGGGATCCAGAGTGGGATACTGCATGTTGGTATATCCCCTCTCCGTGATCCTCGCAAGGATTTCCCGGGATCCAGGAGCTAGCATCCCCTTCGCCTACTTATCCCGCATTGTGAACTGAGTTGGGACGGGGTATTCATACCCCCCGATAAAGGCGGTGCGCCCCCACTCGCCTTCCACCACTAACCATTCTTCTTTCCAAGGCGCGGCATACTTCACGTTGGCTCCTGGGACGATAAACCTCATGTCGTTGTTTGCCCTCAGATAGAATTGACCCCGAGGCACCATACCAGTGATGTTGAAGAGGTAGCGAAGTTCATCAAATCCCGGCTCCCGCTCGATGCGATCCGTCTCGCATTGCTCTTTCCAGAGCACCAGGAACCCCGTTAGGTGTTTCCAGAACCCCGGCGAAATCTGAAGGGGGGCTAGCTCCAGCGCAACGAGAGCCCAGCGGAGCGTGGGGTGTAGTGGCAGTCGAACACCGCATTCGAAGGCCGCCTTGTGGATCAACAGTCGATCTTGAGGCGGGGTATAAACGTCGTAGCCCCGATGAGGAAGAGACAGGGTAATGTTATCTGGAATTTTGTACTCCTCCCTCAGCTTGGCTAGAGTGTCCAAGGTACAGACAGAGTCGGAAACTATTCTCCCATCATGGAAGAAGGCGAAGGAGCCGGCTTGTACCCCTATTAAAGAAACCCTCTCGCCGTTGCCTCCATCACCACTGCCCGACTTTGCAGCACCCACTTCGTCACCAATCAGGACCGGGTCTCCTGGTTGGTTGTGAAAACCCGACTCAATTCTGGGGTTTCGGGCAGAGCGACGACGCTGAGCCCGCGGGGTTTCATCAGCAACCCCGTCCTCCTCTCGACCCCTTTTCCTCTTCTCCGAGGTAAAAGAATCTTCCTCCACATCACCTTTCTCCATATTGAAAAGAGCATCTATGCTATCGGACTGGGGAGAAGAGGCGGGATCAGGATGAATGGGATTCGCCGCTACAGGAGGGTTTTGGTCAACAACGATTTTTTGAGAAGTAGGAGTTTGAGAAGAAGCGGCCATTGTAGGAGAAGAAGAAAAGAAGAAGTTCGAGAAGATTGGGAAAGCAGGAAAGAAAAGAAGTCAGGGAGAGTTTTTTGTTCTCAAAAAGTCAGAAAGCTTGAAAGTAAGAAGCGCTAGTAGAAGCCGGTCTATTTATAGAGAAGGAATGACGGTTACGTACTCGAAAATCGGAAACGGTGACCGGAAGGATGGGTTGAGGCGTTTTACACATTAATCGCGCCAAAACGGCTCTTTTTGAAAATGGGAACCCAATTAACAGTCGACACGCAATTAGTTATAACCTACGAAATAAGGATTCCCCCCTCCTAAGTGGAAACCTAGTCAGACAAGGAAGTAAGCGGATAAGGTGAAAATTCCTTCAAGCAAACGAAAAGATCCTGACTCCGACCCCGACCCCGACCCCGACAAAGTGTCAGTGTCCAAGTCAGGAGGGACTTCTGTTAACCGCCAAAATTGGCGAGGGACCAAAGAAGAATTTTCCACCTCAACACAAGAAGCAGGTGCGAACACAATCCGGATACCTCGACAGAGTGGAGCCCGATTGGCCCAAGTATAAACCTCCTTCAGCGGGATCCACCCCGCCAGCGTCTTAACTCATAACAAGGACCAAGCCCGGTTATGACCGGGCACCTTAGGGACCCCGCATCGTCCCATCAACACTACTTCTTATGGACCCCGCAGCAGCCCGACATGAAGTGCTGCAGATCATCCTGTAACAAAGTCAGCCACATATCCCCCTACTACCGTCAGAAGAACGCTTACTAAATAAAGGCAGCTCGCTAAGCAAAAGCACACTAGGAAGCAAGATTCTAGCTCCCAGAACTCAAAAAAGCCACAAAGATCTAATAAAAACGTCGCCGTATAAAAGGATTATACTCCCTCCCGCCAAAGGATCCAATTTTTAAACAAGTCAACACAATAAGAGTCCAATTAGGAATGGAAGAGATTGAGTCCTCCTAGAAAGGAAAGACTGAATCCTGCACGTAAAGAACTCCGAGATTACCTCCTAAAAAGAAGAGGATCCTGTAGTTGCCCAAAACCCTAAACCGAGATTTTAGGAGTGCATAGCAAGCAAGCAAGACCTATATATACAACAGTTTCTACAAGAAAGAGGGGAGGACCCTAGACACTACTTATCGACAGGCACAGTTCTTCCACCATCACCGTCTCCATCGTCGAAAATATGATCCATGTTCCATTGTAATCTAAATCAGAAATAGGTCACGTATTGTAATGAGAAGAGACAATCCAATAAAAATTATTGTTGATTAGTTTGATATACATTATTTAGTTCTGACTTTGATAGGGATTTAGTCGGTATCGAACTACTTGATACCCCTCCGACCAGGGTCAATCTTGATCTTGGTCCCTTTAAAGTTGTTATTTGGAATCCTATCTCGGTAACGATTTTCAGGTAACATATTTAATATATAATGCATGCAGTTATTGAACAAAACTATATATCTAAGTTGCATGCAGTATTAGTGCACAGATATATATTAGGCATGCAAGTTTATATACATATATATATTCTCTTTGTATTTTTGGAAAAGCCTAGTTTTTGCAATTGAGAGTTATTTTCTTTTGCTAAGAGAAAAATAAAATCCAGCTCTTAGACTAGTGTGAGAATTCGGCCAAGAGGGATTGAGAGAAGAGATTGTTCTTATTTCGATAATGCACTAGTAACTTTTACATCAAAAGGTTTTGTGCACAATTTCGAATAAGGTTCACGCGAGTTTCAATCTAACGATTGTGAATCCAAAAGTGACCAGAAAATTCTTTGCAATCTTTTGGAGTTTATTGTGACTAACAAATATCAGAAAAGTTTTTGTTATCCATTCTCAAGTACACAATTCAAAGAGAAGGGAGACCACGCTCCTAGGTGATTCACGTTTGTGATTGGATTGGAAGATCTCTCCCATCGATCAAAAGAAAGACTAACGGCCTCTTGTGGATTACCATCGACGCATAGTCAATCGGATCACACGACAAAGGTATGATATCTTTTGGTGTATATGTTTAATTAATTAAAGGGTTAAGGTTCAAATATGGAAAAAATTTAAAACTATACTAAACTTCTTTTAGTCTCGCTTCCGCTGCATGCAAACGTTTTTCCCTACACAACATACACTTCTTGAAGGTATCCATTGAGAAAAGCACTTTTGACATCCATTTGAAATAATTTGAACTATTTAATGCATGCAATGGACAACAAAAGTCTAATGAACTCGAGACGAGCAACCGATGCAAATGTCTTATCAAAGTCTACACCCTTAACTTGAGTGTAACCTTGAGCCACTAGTCTTGCTTTATTCCTCACAATCTTGCCACTTTCATCGGTCTTATTCTTAAAAACTCATTTAGTGCCAATTACATTTATATCTTTAGGTCTAGGAACTAGGGGCCACACTTCATTCCACTCAAATTGATTAAGTTCATCTTGCATAGCCCCAACCCAATATTCATCAACAATTGCTTCATTAATATTTTTGGGTTCAATTTGAGAAGTATAGCAAGCATAAGAAATTTGGTTAGCAATTTGATTTCTAGTTCTAACCCCTTCATTCAAGTCACCTATGATGTCATCTTTATAGTGTAAGTTTCAAAGTCTAGGATGAGGAGAATTTTCAACAACTTGGTCATTTTGTTGATTATCATTTAAAGCATTTTCCAATCCTTGACTTTGAACTTCAATACAACAATCTTTTTCATCATCTTGACTAGATTCACTACTAGCCACATCAATAGGTTTAACAATGTCATTAACAAGATTTTCATTAGGTTCATTGACATTATTATCATCACATAAATTAAGTATGCTAAGGTCATCTATCTTAACATTGATAGATTCCATAATAGTCTTAGTAGTCAAGTTGAAAGCTCTATAAGCACGACTATTAATAGCATACCCAAGAAAGAGACCAACATCACTTTTAGCATCAAATTTATCCAAATGATCTCTATCATTCAAAATGTAACATTTACTCCCAAAAGTGTGTGAAACAAATACTCGGGTGTGTTCTAATATTAATCTAGAGGGAGGGGGGGGTGAATAGATTTTAACAATTTTACCTAATTTTCGCGTTAAATCAAGTTTGTAAGGATTCCCGGTTTTTGATTGGCTTATTTCATGGGCAAACCACATATTGGGGTTGTTTGTAAAGGGTAGCTTAGGTGATAGGTGATCATGCTCAATAGCCCTACTCAAGACCTCAAGGTTGACAAGCACTCCAAAGGTATATTTCTAGTGCTTATTTTCTTATTGAAGAGATTTAGTTGCACACACTCACTACTAATGTTTGCATATGTATGCTTCTCTTTTGTGTGCATTCTCTTCAAATGTCACATCTACACACTTGCACTTTGTGTTGTATCTTGTTGTGTGTCTTTTGTGTCTTGTAATTCATTTCCAGACATTGTTCAGAAACGTCAGCGCATGCATGAAAGTGTTCTTGGTTTAGCGCGAAGATCGTCTTCGGAGAATGCCCTTGGCTTCTCCTTTGGTTTCACCATCAGTGGTGAAACGGCGGTTTGATTGGTGGCCATGATCGCCGAATGGAAACCGTCGTTTGATTCCAGAGAGCTCTGGATTGGATCTGTGGTTACGATCGACGGCCAAGCCGTCGAATCGAAACCACCGAATAGACCTGATGCATTTATTATCTCGGTCTCTGTTCGGCGGTTTTGAAACCGCCGATTTAGATATTTTAGGTCGGTTTCTTTTTGGGTTTTGATCGGCGGTTTCGTTGACCGCCGAATCTGGTCGTCGAATGATCCCCTGCTTCTCATGTTCAATTCTGCGGTTCAATTCTGCGGCCACGACCGCAGAATGAAACCGCCGAACGGTGATTTCAAGGGCAGTTTCGTCTTTTCACATGCCCTGTTCTCTTTGTCTATAAATATCACACTTTCTCATTTCTCTGACTAAGTTCTTGACTCCTAAAGAACCCTAAACTCATTTGAGAGATTTTGGAGAGATATTTAATAGAGAACTCATTTTCTAAACACTCAAATCATATACATGTGCATCAAAGATCATCTAAGCATTTTCTAGCATAGTTAGTTTGCTTATTTGAATGGGTATTAGTCATCACACTTCCCTTGGTATGTTCTTCACTTTTATCCATTGATATTTAGTGTTTTATTTATCAAGGCATCTCTTTTTATTATTTGAATGTTCTTAGATTAATATCTTATATTCAAAATAGAGATTGTTTGTGATGACATGATTGAGTGTTGTATTGTGATAGCTATCTAGGTTTTTATAATCTATTTTTAGCTAAGCTATTTGACATGTCATTTAGCTATTGATATCTATGAGTGTTTTTATTGACATATTATCATCCTATATAATCATATAGGGTTGTCTAGCTCTTATTGCATGTATTGAATATTTTTATATATTCACACATAGGTTGTATAATCTCTTCATTGAGAATTTAAGTCTTGTTGGCTAAGGTTGCTTAGGCCACAAGCAAAATGGACTAGAGCCACTTTTAAAGGCCCGCGTGGTAGAAGTGAGGGGTTACAGACCGGAGTGTTAGATGAGGTCTACATAAGTTGTAAACTCCATTTCAATTAGTGGATTTCGAGGTTCGAGTGTGGCGCACTATACAGCCCGTGGTTGGGTTTTCCACGTATACATCAAGTGTTATTTAATTTCCGCACCATATTACACTTGTTGTATTTATATTGACTATTAGGGGAATTTTCGTTATATTGTCCTTAAACGAAAATTGGGTAAAAATTAGTTAAAATCTATTCACCCCCTCTAGATTAATATTTGTAAACACATCCGAGTTGTATTTGCACTTTCAAAGATTACGAAAATGCCCCAAACTAGTCAATATATATAACAAGTGTAATATGTGCGAAATTTAAATAACACTTGATATTTCCGTGGAAACCCTCACGGGAAAAATCATGAGCTGGTAAGTGCGCCACACTCGAACCTCGAATCCACTAATTGGAATGAAGTTTACAACCTATGTTGATCTTGTCAAACACTATGGTCAATAACCCCTCATTTCTTCTACCCACGGGCCTTTAACAGTGGCTCTAGTCCAATTGCTTATGTGACCACCTAATCCCGCTGTACGACCTAATCCCGGTCTATCACACAAGACTTCAATTGCTTGTGATATAAGCAACCTAATCCCGGAAGCTACACACAAGGTTTACTTCTCAATGAAGATATAATCACTCTAAGTGAATATATGATGATATTCAAAGGGCAAATAAAGCTAGGGAACCTTAGATGTTTATCTAGGATGATATGATAACAATAAATACAATCCTAGATGTCAAAAGCTAAGTGACATGTCATAAAGCTTAGCTAATCATAGATTAAACAAACTAGATATAGCTATCAAAATACAACACTCAATCAAAACAACACACAATCTCTATCTTGTATAATAACATATGAACTAAGAGCATACAAGCAAGTAAAGAGATGCCTTGATAAATAAAACACTAAACTTAGATGAGATTAGTGAAGAACATATCAAAGGGAGTGTGTTGAGCAAAACCCATGCAAGCAAGCATCCTAACTATGCTAGAAAATGCTAGATGATATTTTGATGCATATGAGAATGGTTTTTGAGTATTTAAAAATGAGTTATTGATTTGATTTTCTCTCAAATATCTCTCTTTGAAGTTTAGGGTTCTTAGAGTCAGAGAACTAGTCTTTAAAGAATGAGAAAGTTGTATATTTATAGACATCAAGAACAAGTTTGCCCCTAAAAACGCACGATCGATAGTTTCATTCGGCGGCCAGGCCGCCTATCACAACCGCAGAATTGGTCCTGAGAGAAACAGGGGAGCAATGACAGTTTCATTCGGCGGTTTCATAACCACCGATACAACCGTAGAATCAAACCTGAGAGAAAAATCCATCAGGTATGATCGGTGGTTTCGAACGGCGGTCGTGGCCGCCGATAACCGCCGTTTCACCAAAAGTGGTGAAACCAAGGGCATTCTCCGAGAGTGGTCTTCGTGTAAAACTAAGCACATCAACGTGCACGCACGGAGGTTTCTGAACACATTCGGGAATTGAATTACAAGACACATAAACACATAACAAGATATAACAATCAAAGTGCTAGTGTGTAATGTGACATGTGAAGAGTATGCACACAAATGCAAGTATGCTAAGTGTGTGTGTGCTTCTAAATCTCTTCAAAGAAAACTAAGCACTAGAGATTATACCTTTGGAGTGCTTGTCACCTTGAGGTCTTGAGGGCATTGAACTTGATTACACATAACCTAAGCTACCCTTACAACAACCCCAATATGTGGTTTGTCCATGAAATAAGCCAATCAATAAACGGGAATCCTTACAATCTTCCCCTTTGGCTATTTCATGACAAAACCACCACTCACATTGATCCTCACAACATAATTGAATCTACGAGATTAAAAAAATATTCTACATTACAAAGAGATATTAAAAAGTAAAAACTTGAAGTCTTCAATCTTTTGTAGAACTATCAACCCTTCAAAAATTATACTTTCCAAAGAAAGTATATGTGAGATGATCAAGTGAAAATAAATAAGCATTTGCATTTTAAAATTTAAGCACAACATCATGCAATGTATGTGAATGGAATGCTCCCCTTCAACGGGTTACTCCCCCTCAATATGTACTCTCCCCAATATGCACAATTGTTACTACAATTTAGCAGCTCCCCTTACCACATTCTACTCCCCCTTTTTGTCATGAGATAGGCAAAGGAGTAGTCCCCAACAAGGTCACTTATAGCAAAGAGAGATAGTAGCATACAATATATTTGCATAATCATATAAGCCACTTTATGCTACTCAATTAATTGGAGAGAAACAAGGAGATTTATTTTTAAGAAAATGTGTGAATTAAAAATGCTTTGCATACAAGACATGTAGCATTCACATCCAAAATACAATGGTATTTGGCAAAGCAAATGACAAAGGTTTCTAATAAGAATTCAAACCAATTTCACCATTGTCATGAGAGAAGCAAGAATATAGAGATTATATTGTTTTTCAATTTAAGAATCACTATATCCAATTTTATAAGTGAAACATGGCATGAGCAACTTTGCACCTTATTTGATTTTTCTGGGAATGAAAGCCGTATGATAGTAGCCATGTTTAACAAATGAAGAAAGAGAGACATTTTGGATAGTAACATCCTTTGAATGGATACAAGATACTTTTTCATTTGAGTCTAATAAGCTTTTTCACACAAGTTTTGCATTTAATAAATTGCAATAATCAATTCATGCTTTTTCAATTTAGCATGTAATTTGAATTTCATGCTTTTCATATATCATTAGCATGTTATAAAAAGAATCATCATGTCATGGAGATAACTATTGGTCATTCAAATCATACTTCCTATGTAAATCTCCTAGTCCAAATATGCCTGTTTGAACATAAATATGACATGGATTGTAAACAAGCATGGTTCACACTTATTGAATAAAAAAACATATATACATATGTGCAACCAAGCTTACTCAAGCAATTAAGAAAGAAGCATAAGATATTTCAAAAATTTGCATGTGACAAGTATGCAATATAGCTCTCTTTGCTTGAGTTACCAATATGGGGTGAAATCACTACCCTTCATCAATTAAGGGTATGAGGTCCTAATGGACCTTCCAAGCCCATAGTTCTTGGTTGAACCTATATGAGACTTGTTAGTCTCGTAGCAAGCGGGTTCATTATTTTTTCTTATCCACTTAGGTGATACAATTTTATTCCTAGTGGACAAAGGTTCTAGAGCTTTAGAAGATAAAGGATCATGCACATGAGTTTCTTCCTTTTTAGAGACATGCATCTTAGCTCTAGCCTTTTTCTTTTCGATCATGCTTTTAACTCTACACATATTAATGTAATGAAAGCAACTTGGTCTAATGTGACCATCAATACCATAAAAATGACAAGTGGGAATAAAGTTAGGAATCATACCATTCCCGTGTGCATGCTTTGGTGCTTTCCATTGTCGTTGTGGTTGTCTTCGTTGTTGAATTGGATCTCTCTATCTTTGTTGATAACAAAGACAATGTTGCTTGCTCGGTTGAGCTTGCATGATCAGTCTCTTCCCTTGATGGATTTGAGCTTGACGGAAGTTAGTATGAGGAACTTTTTGAGTTTGAGGTTGTCTTCTTGAAGCTACCTTCACTTGAGCACTATGAGAGCATTGTCCTAGATCAATCTTCTTCCTAGGAGTTTGCACCGGTGAAGCCTCTTTCTTGCCTAAGCTCTTGACAAACATGGTCTTATTAGGAGTGGGAATCTCCTTGTCATTTTTAAAACCAAGACCTCTTTTGTCACAAGGGCTTTTTCCAACACTCAACAAGTGGTTGAGTTTTTCCATGCTAGAGGTTAACTTAGTGATCAATTCTCTAACATCGCTAAGCTCCCTTTTCAACCCTTATTCATTCCTCTTAGATAAAGCTAACTCATCCTTTAGCTTATCTTCATCCTTGATGGATCTTACCACTTCACTACTCAAGTGGTCAACTTGTGTTGAAAGCTTAAGGTTTTCTTCCTTCAAACTCTGAATCTCTTTTTCATTCTTTAACCTAGAGCTTTCAAACCTTCCAACATCGTCTTTAAGATCCATATTCTCCACATTTCCATTTGTGGAGTTATATGATGAATTCTCAACATATGAGTTATCTTTTATATTCTCCATCTTGCCTGTGGAGTCATCTCCCTCATCAAGACCTTCACTTTGGTCAATTGATGTTATAAGAGCCATGTCCCAATTAGTAGCTACACCAATCACCTATAAAGCTACTTCTTCATTTATTTCTTCTATGGGATCACTAGTCAAAGCAATTTTGCCATCTTCTTCAACTTCTACATGGGTGGCTCCAAATGTCGTGTAGTTAGTGGCAAGCTCTTCTTCACTTTCTTCCTCACTCAATGAGGTGGCCATTGCCCTTCCTTTCCTTATATCCTTCAAGTTACTACACTCAGGGGAGATGTACCCGAATCCTCCACATTCGTAGCATTGAACCCCCTTTGTTTGTTTTGGCTCATCATCCTTGAATTTAGCCCCTTCTTCTTGAGGTCATTTTCCTTGGAGCTAAAATCCTTCTTCTCGAACTTGACAAATTTCTTGAATCTTCTCATCAACAAAACCATGTCTTCGTCTGAGTCATTATCAACCTCCTTCTTGACATGCTTTGAAGTCTTCAAAGCAATATTCTTCTTTTTCTTCGGAGGTGAGGTGGTAGCCTTTCTAGACTTGTAGGCTAGAAGTCTTCCAATGACTTTACTCAGCTTCATATCCTTGTACCCATCATTCTCTTCTAAAGCCGTCACTTTCGATTCGAACCTTTCAAGGAGAGATCTCATAATTTTCTGCTTGATTCTCCTATCCGAATACGGGTCACCAAGTTGATGACTTTGGTTGACTATGTCCATCAACCTCACTTGGAAGTCATCGAAGTGCTCATGCTCTTCCATCCTAATGGTCTCAAAACTAGTTTGAAGAACTTGTAGTTTTGAATCTTTGATTGTATCAGTTCCTTCATTAGCCGTCTCTAGGATATCCCACGCCTCTTTGGCTATCCTAGTAATTTGAACTAACTTGTATTGGTTCTCATCCATGGCATATAGGATGGCATGCATCGCCTTCCTATTCCATTTAGATGTTTCAAACTCTTGCGCGTTCTATTGCACCTTAGGCTTGAAAACATCTTCTCCTCCTCCTCCAATATGAGTCATCATAGGTGGAGCGTATCTGTCTTCAACCACCATCCATGCCCTATCATGGATTTGGCATAAGTACGCTTCCATCTTCCCCTTCCACGAGGAGTAATTATCGCCGGTGAGCAATGGTGGCCTCACGCTCGACACTCCTTCTTTGCTCATCCCAAAATCACTCATAGTGTTTGGATGAATGCAACATGAATGAATAAATCAAAAAAGCACACACAATGCAAAACACACCAAAAAATGAGCAAGGATCACCTAAATATATCTAGGAACCCACTTTGATACAAATTGAAACAAATACTGAGGTGTGTTCTAATATTAATCTAGGAAAGGGGGGGGGGGGGGGGGGGGGTGAATAGATTTTAACAATTTTCCCCAATTTTCGTGTTAAGTCAAGATTACGAAAATGCCCGAAACTAGTCAATAAATATAACAAGTGTAATATGTGCGAAATTTAAATAGCACTTGATATTTACGTGGAAACCCTTACGGGAAAAACCACGGGCTGGTAAGTGCGCCACACTCGAACCTCAAATCCACTAATTGAAATGAAGTTTACAACCTATGTTGACCTCGTCAAACACTACGGTCAATAACCCCTCACTTCTACCCACGGGCCTTTAAAAGTGGCTCTAGTCTAATTGCTTGTGTGACCACCTAATCCCGGTGTATGACTTAATCCCGGTCTATCACACAAGACTTCAATTGTTTGCTATCTAAGCAACCTAATCCTGGAAGCTACACACAAGGCTTACTTCTCAATGAAGAGATAAACACCCTAAGTGAATATATGATGATATTCACTTAGGGTGTTTATAAAGCTAGGGAACCTTAGATGCTTATCTAGGATGATATGATAACAATAAATACAATCCTAGATGTCAAAAGCTAAATGATATGTCATAAAGATTAGCTAACCATGTATTAAACAACCTAGATATAGCTATCAAAATACAATACTCAATCAAAACAACACACAATCTCTATCTTGTATAATAGCATATGAACTAAGAGTATACAAGTAAGTAAATAGATGCCTTGATAAATAAAACACTAAACTTAGATGAGATTAGTGAAGAACATACCAAAGAAAAAGTGTGTTGAGCAAAACCCATGCAAGCAAGCATCCTAACTATGCTAGAAAATGCTAGATGATATTTTGATGCATATGAGAATGGTTTTTAAGTGTTTAAAAATGAGATCTTGATTTGATTTTCTCTTAAATATCTCTCTTTGAAGTTTAGGGTTCTTAGAGTCAGAGAATTAGTCTTTAGAGAATGAGAAAGTTGTATATTTAGAGACATCAAGAACAGGGCATGTGAAAAGACAAGTTTGCCCCTGAAAACACACAATCAGCGGTTTCATTCGATGGCTAGGCTGCTGATCACAACTGCAAAATTGGTCCCGACTGAAATAGGGGAGCAACGACAGTTTCATTCAGTGGTTTCGTAACCGCTGATACAACTGCAGAATCAAACCCGAGAGAAAAATCAATTAGGTATGATCGGTGGTTTTGAACGGCGGTCGTGGCCGTCGATTGTAACTGCCATTTCACCGAAAGTGGTGAAACTAAGGGAAAAGCCAAGGGCATTCTCTGAGAGCGGTCTTCGCACAAAACCAAGCACACCAACGTGCACTCGCGGATGTTTTCGAACACATTCGGGAAATGAATTACAAGACACATAAACACATAACAAGATATAACAATTAAAGTGCTAGTGTGTAATGTGACATGTGAGGAGTATGCACACAAATGCAAGTATGCTAAATGTGTGTGCTTCTAAATCTCTTCAAAGAAAACTAAGCACTAGAGATTATACCTTTGGAGTGCTTGTCACTTTGAGGCCTTGAGGACCTTGAGGTCTTGAGGACCTTGAGGTCTTGAGGACCTTGAGGTCTTGAGGACCTTGAGGTCTTGAAGGCCTTGAGTTTGATTACACATAACCTAAGCTACCCTTACAACAACCTCAATATGTGGTTTGTCCACGAAATAAACCAATCAATAAATGGGAATCCTTACAGTGTGGAAGTAACTAACATTGGGCTTTTTGCCCTTCCATGGCTCATAAGATGTTTGTTTTGTGTCGGGCCTTCTAAATACTCTATTAGACACATAACAAGCGGTATTGACCACTTCAGCCCATAGGTTTCTTAAGACTTTCTTGCTATTGAGCATGACCCTAGCCATCTCTTGCAAGACATGTTTTTCCTCTCAACAACTCCATTTTGTTGAGGAGTTCTAGGTGTCGAGAACTCATGATAAATCCCTAAACCATTACAAAACTAACTAAATTTAGCATTTTCAAATTCCGTCCCATGATCACTCCTAATGTGACATTTTTTCTTGATATTAAGACCTTTTTAATTTTGAACTTGATTATAAAACTTTTTAAAGTAATCAAAAGTCTCGGTCTTGTTTCTAAAAAAATAAACCCAAGTAAACCTAGAGTAGTCATCAACGCATACAAAGAAGTACTTTTTGCCATTTATGCTCTCGGTTTGAATTGGCCCCATTAGATCCATTTGCACAAGCTCTAAAGGTCTCTTGGTAGCAATATAAGTGTTCTTTTTGTGAGGCATTTTGGCTTGTTTACCTAATTGGCAAGGTTCACAAACAACCTCTAGCTTTTTACTAAGATTGGGAAGACCTCGAACAATGCCATGTTTTTCAAGCCTTTTTAAGTCTTTAAAATTCATGTGACCCAAACATTGATGCCACAAATCAAGCTTGTTGCACTCATATGCCATGTTGCAAGTTAGATGATCTATTTCAAGACAATAGAAATTGTTTATAGATCTTTTGACTCTTAGGACAACATTGCCCTTTTTATCAATTATAGTGCACACATCTTATTAAAGCTAACTTAAAGATTTCTCATAAATGAGTGATGCTTATTAGATTAGCTTGTAACCCATCAACATACAAAGTATTGCGAAGTTTAGGCAATCCGTGGATACATATAGTTCCCTTGCCTAGATCTTGCTTTTTAGTGCCATCACCAAAGGTGACCCATCCTCAATCCTTTAACACAAGATTCTTAAAGAACTCTTTGTTCCTAGTCATGTTCCTAGAGCAACCGCTATCTAGGTACCAAGAGTAGGAGGAGTTGGCACGCAAAGCATATTGTGCAACTAGACATTTAGGTGTGTCTTTTCTAACCCACACTCTTCATAATACGCTTCACACTCTTACCACTATCATGCTTTGACTTAATGTTAGACTTTTTAACATGCACCTTGACCTCATTGGTCACAGTTCCAAAAATATTAAGCAAAGCATTATCAACTTTCTTATGCATAGTAGAGTGAGGAACAACACAAGATTTAGCAAGCAAGTCATCAACAAGATTCTTCACAACATGTTTTTCGTAGGTCTTCCTAGGTCTAGTACTAAATCCATACATGGATGATTGCTTAGGACTATTCAAAGACATATCATGAAAAACATTATCAAGTTTGCATTTCCAAATATATTCAAAGCACCTAGGTCAAATATATCCTATCATATTACAATGATGACAAATAGGTATGAATTTGAGAAATTTACCATTTGCATTTGCTTACAAAGTATTTGGTCTTCTTACAATTTTACCTCTTTGTAGTGCAACCCTTGATGATCCAACTTTTGTCTTCGAGGTTGATGCATTTTGAATTTGATCTTGTTGTGATCATTCATTTGAGATCCTTGTTGATGTAGAGGCACCTCCGGTGGCTTTCATAGCTTTACCTTGAGAGAGAGTATCTATATTTGATTCAACACTTGCTTTGATAAAAATAGATTTGTTAGATGAAGAAGTCTCTTTCTCATTTATATAACCCAAACCTCTTTTGTCACAAGGATGCTTACCACTTTTAATGAGGGATTCTACTTTGTTAGAACTAGATGACATCTTGTGAATCATCCTATTTGCATCATCAAGCTTATTACTAAGCAACCTATTTTTAATGGCACATTTTTCTAAGATGTCATCACTTTTCCTAACATCTTCACGTGATTTATTTAGCCATTGTTCATACTTTTTCTCTTGATTTAAGTGCTCACTAAGTTTGGCTTTAAGCATGTTTTCTAGCCTCTTAGCACTAAAAAGAGAACTATCCCTTTGCTCAATTTCTTTCTTCAAGATGCTAAGTCTATCATTGCTATCTTTAAGTTCATTTCTAGACTTAGGATCTTGTTTTTAAGTTCATTTAATTCCTTTGAGCCTAATCCATGATTCTCAAGCTTCTTATTGAGGGACATATTGACTTTAGATAAGCGTTCATTTTTAAGAATAAGATCATTGATCTTTTTCTCATCCAAGTCAATATGTTCAACAAAAGAAGCCACATAGGAACACACTTCCTTTATCATGACTATCACAAATAAAACAAAAACACTACAATGAAATGATCTATCTAAGTGCGTCTAGACACCCTCTCTGATAGGTATAGGCCCAAATTCTTCCAATATTCAAAAATTGCGGAATATAAGAATGAAGTGAATACTTGATATGATATAACAATTGTATAGCATGAATCAATACATGTGATCATCAATATATAAAAGAATCAATACAAGTAAAATATGAAAGATAACAAAAACTTAAAGCGAAAATGAAACACAATGTTTTTACGTGGTAAAACCTCAAAGAGGAAACATCCACGGGTTGATACCACAACCACCGGCAAAGCAAATCCACTATATGAAAAGGACTTACACACTCAAGGCTATCAACACAATGATATCCACCCTAAGCTATCACCTCCTAATCTACCCTCGGGCTAGTGATGCATTTAACCTACTTCCTATCCAAGGTGTGTTGTACACCTCTAGGAAGCAACTTCTTATCCAAGGCTAACAAGCCTTTAGGAAGATTTCCTTGCTTAGCAATTTAGATCACAAGGATCCTAGTGAAGCTCCCCTAGCTCAACTATCCGGAGTACCAAACTCCTAGCTAAGACTTTTGCTTGGCTATCCGGAACTTATTCCTAGCCAAGTCGTCTTGCTCAACACTTTGCAAAAGACTTCAACCTATCACAAGGCAATGATCTAAGTGATGCAAATGATGCAAATCACAATCAAATAAAGCTAGATGATCAATCAAGCTCTATGTACATGCTTAGAGGTATTATATGAAATGCTATCAATAACCAATCACAAATGAACCTAGAAATCAAGACATGTATACCAATAAGAACAAGTCAAGAATATTCAATATATCACACAAAAATTCTTTGTTCTTAGATCATGAAATGAAACCTAGAAATTATCAAGAGATACATCATACAAGATATTTCTAGAATCAATTTCAAGATAAATCAAGTTTAGCAAAATATGTTCAAATGAAATCACAAGGCTAAAACTCAACAATCAATCAATCATACAAACCTAGAATGTGAACTAACATCATTCTTAACACATTTCATCAATCAAATAAGAAGATTAGAAGAGATGATCAAAAGTGAAAGTAAGAAGAAGATGTTTCACCTACAAGTATGAAACTCGGACTGAAATTAGCTCTCAGCAAAAAATCACGAAGTCACTTGGCTCTGAAAATGCTTGGAGTTAGTAGCTCTCATAAAGGACAACATTTTTTGCTTTTGAATCAAGTGATTCAAAGTTGAAATGAGAAAATTATGATTGAAACAAGACACCAAAAATCATGAAGAAATTCTGCACACTTTTCTTTTTCAGTTTTCTTCAAGTTGTGTTTGGAGGGAAGGAAAATGATTTTTAAAAGAGAGAGAGAGGGAAAGGAAGCACCCAATTGAAGAGTGCCATGTCACTAACCCTATGTGGGGCACGTGTGGCACACATGGGTAGAGAGCACCTCTGGTCGTGTGGCACACGGCCTACACATGTGACCATCAAGGTTGGTCGTTGGCCAATCTTGCTCCTCCCGCGTTTCACTCGCGTTCTTATGCCGTATCCGGGCTTCAAAACTTAGATTTTGAATTTGTCTTTAGATTACAAATCATGAATCCATCACGCACAACGAAGACTATAAAAATTTAACTAAAGGTTGAGAATTCATCTCGGAAAACTATGATGAAGACAACTCAACGAATAGGAATGCAAAGTAGCGTAGCTACGTCGTTTGGACTCAAAACCTAATGAATGAGTAACCGAAATGATCGGGACTCAATAAGGAATTATAAGAGATCATTTTCAAGCCAAAAATACAAGAAATGCAAACAAATAAACACTTTGTCACACAAGCAAGCTATATCCAAGCGATAGTGATAAAACATGCAATTCTACAAGTTTGTCAACATACTTAAATGTGTGTGAATTTGTTATACCAAATGTTTGAACTACAATGCAGGGACACACATATATGAATTGTGTATGTGTGCGCTTACGCCTTGCAAGAGGAAGAAGAATCTTGATAGCTTAGCATCCAAGTAAGCGATGTTCCCCTTGAAGACGATATTTGCACAAGATGTTGCTTCTTCACCTTTGAAGCTTCTTTTCTACAAGAATCAACTAAGCAACAACTATTGCAAATATATAGAGTTTTGCAATGGAATCAAGCCAATACAAATCAAAGATCTTACAATAACCCAATCATAATCAACAAATGATTCACTCTGGTTCGATCTATTAATTTTAGTTCATTCCACTAAAGAACTAAAATTGCACTCTTAAATAAAGATAGAATACGTAAATGTTTCTCATTCATACCCTAGACTATTGGAGATAGTGTATCCCCGTGAAGAATATCAGTAATCGCTAAGAGCTCATAAACCGCCTATAGCTCTCATAGTTACCATATTTATTCATATGACTGTTAGGATTATGCTCAATAGCAAAAGTGTAATGTTGTACTTGACAATCTTTTCATATTAATAAAGTGATTTCTGTTAGTTAACAAAATCTTATATAGCATTTATTACTATAATTGTCAAAGTAAATAATCATAAGGTCAAAAGACTATGAGAAAAGAAGAATTGTTCGTACATCTGGATATGTATGAGGTAGACACAATTCTTTAGTTAGTCTTGAATAATGTTCACAACTTAAGTTAAAGGTTGGGCACCTTTATCTTGTTAAAGTTGTAGAATTCTTTTACTAGCATTTGAGTGGGATCAAATGTGTTGTGATGAGTCTAAAATCATCGAAGGGTCTTCGAGTAAAAGAATCTAGTGCACTGGGTGCATTGAACCGGATCACAATGAAATACTTTTTCTAGAACCGTCAATAGATAAAAGTCTTTTCATTATCAGGACAATCGGAGAGTCTATCTTAATCCTGAGATAAATGATGGACTTATGGTTGCAAGTGTTATCATTTGAGCTATCAATGAGTACAATTATATAGCATAGTCTATCCTCGATAGTTTGGTGGTATTCATTTGTTAATCGATAGAGGACTTCATTTATAGATATGGACATCGTGGCTCCATTTATTAAATGTGAGTAGAATATCATAATATGGATGCTTTGTGGTTTTGGATATTAAATCTTAACATTGAGTTTTCAATAGTGTCTATTGAAAGATGACTTCTGCACAAGTCATAATACATATCCAAGTTCAAAGTGTGGTCATATGAGTAAATATGGTAACTTAGAGAGCTATAGGCGGTCTATGAGCTCTTGGCGATTACTGATATTCGTCACGAGGATTCACTATCTCCTATATGATTGTCTAGGGTATGAATGAGAATCGTTAACTTATTCCATCTTTATTTAAGAGTGCAATTTTAGTTCTTTAGTGGAATGAACTAAAATTAATAGATTAAACCTAAGTGAATCATTTGTTGATTGTGATTGGGTTATATCTATTGAAACTTAAATTTAGATAGGCCCGCCAAGATCCCCAATCCGCATGGACTTACATGAATCACTTGATATATTCTACCGGACTATTTGTGGGTCCATTTAGAATTATATTTAATATATTAAGAATATATTTTGCACATTATTTATTTAATGAGCTGTTTAATTATATTAATATATTAATGAAAGGCATGTGAGCTTGTTTCTTTTAGTAAGAATGGGTCTAGTTCACATGTGAACTTTTTATTAAAGTCCAAATGGATTAAATAAAATATGAAAACAATATGTAGGCCCAAGTTTTAGTCATGGGCGGCAATGGCTATTTTTTAGCCCATTATATTGTTTTATTTTATTATTTAATTAAATGGAAATTAATTAATATGTTAATTAATTATTTAATTAAAAATTAAATCTTTTTCTGATTAGGAAATATGTTTCCTAATAGTATACTAATATTAGTATTATATTAAATATAAAAGACTTTATTTGTTTAGTCAAATTAGGAAGTCTTTTATATAGTCACAAATACACTAAAGAGTTGGATTAGGGTTTGAATTCTAAGAAGTCTTTTGTGGAAACACAAATCCTATTTGGAAAAAGGACTTTGGTGATCACCTTGTTGGACAAGGTAAGAATTCGGCCACCCTAAATAAACTAGGGCAAAAAATTCGGTCCCTATATATGACTAGGGATGATTTTCGGCCGGACCTAGTTTTTTACTTGAAGAATTAATTTTCTTTTGCAAAAGTGAAAAATTAAAAATCCTACTCTTAGAATAGAGAGAATTTCGGCCAAGAGGGTTTTGTGAGAAAAGAATTTGTTCTTGTTTTGATAGTGTATTAGTGATCTTAACATCAAGAGATCTTGTACACACTTTCGAATTAGGTTCACGCAAATTTCAATCTTACAATTGTGAATTCAAAAGTGACCAGAACATTCTTAGCAACCTTTTGGAGTTTGTAGTGACTAACAGAATCAGAAAAGTTTTTGTTGTCCATTCTCAGGTTCACAATTCAAAGAAAGGAGACCAAGCTCCTAGGTGATTCACATTCGTGATCGGTTTTGGAAGATCTTGTGGATTACCATCGACATTAGTCAATCGGATCACGTGACAAAGGTATTTCATCTTTTCGTATATATATTTAATTAATTAAAAGGTTAAGGTTCAATATGAAATTTTTTTAAAATATATTAAACTCTTTTAGTCTCGCTTCCACCGCGTGCAAACGTTTTCCCCTTCAATTGGTATCAGAGCCCTGGTTATACGCTTTAATTAATTAACATATATATACGTGAATATTTTTCTTTTTATTGTGATTATGCATGTTTAGAAAGATATGACATTCTAGGTGTTCTCATATATAATTAAATTGGTACGTATGGATTTATATATGTTATATTTTGATATAAAGTGAATTGTTATTGCCCGATTTTGATCCTAGAATTTCAATGTATTTTTTTTTTATTTCAGAATTGTAACAAGAAGGGTGGCCTATTATCGTCACAATTTCCTTTTTGGTAGTTGCTAAAATTTTTTTATTGTATTAAAAATAGTGCAGTATATTTTTGTATTAAATACTGCAGTGATTAAAAAAAAAACTGCAGTATTTTATTGTTTAAATAAGTTTGTAATATGTTCAAGCTTTGAAGATTCGAAGACTTGAAGAATTAATAGCAACCGAAACGAGTTTGGGACCATGCACACCATAGCAATGTGCACGTGCGCAAAATTGCACGCAGCCACAGACCACAGTCCACAGACCATGTTGGACTGTGGGCTGCGCATGGCAGCCACATGGAGTCCATGGGTTGTGCACGGCAGCCTAGGGGTGACTCGGTTCCGGTTCGAACCGGAAGAACCGACCGGAACCGGAACCGACCGGAACCGGAACCGAAACCGGAACCGGACCGGTCTAACCCGGTTCCGATTCCGGTTCCAAAAATTTCGGAACCGGCCGGTTCAAACCGGATTCCGGTTCCGGTTCGGAACCGGCTGGTTCTTACTTTTTTTTTTTTTTTTTTTTTAAATTACAAAATATTACATTTTATTTATAAAAAAAATAAAATGTTAGAAATGACATTGTAAAGTATTGAGCCATGGTCCATAACCCTTGTCCAAGTAATTATATTTTCCATTCCCTTCTCCTCCTTTTTATATAGGTTAGACATCTCATTTACTTCTCTGGTTTTCCAATGTGGGATGTGGGATGTGGGATAAGGGATAAAAAGTCATACTATGCGTTTTTAACAAATATTTATCAATTTTTTTTCCTTTAATTTAAAACTATTTGTTAAAAAATGCATAATATTTTAAGTTTTAAGGAAAAAAAAATTGATAAATATTTGTTAAAAATGCATAATATGACTTCTTATCCCTTATCCCACATCCCACATTGGAAACATAGAGAAGTGAATGAGATGCCTAACCTATATAAAAATGAGGAGAAAGGAATGTAAAACATATTTACTTGGACAAGGGTTATGGGCAATGGTTCAATACTCTACAATATCCTTTCTAACATTTTATTTTTTAATAAATAAAATGTAATATTTTGTAATGTTAAAAAAAAAAAAATCCGGTTCGGAATCGGCGGAACCGATGGAACCGAAACCGAAACCGGAACCGGAACCGGAACCGAAACCGGCCTATGCCGGTTCCGGTTTCAGTTCCACCCAAACCTGGAATCGGAACCGCCGGTTCAAAACCGGAACCGGAACCGGAACCGCGTCAGGCCTACGGCAGCCCTTGTTAGGGATGTGGAGTGTGCACGCCAATGGGGAAGCCGTGGGTGCTTAAGTGATCGATGGCCACTTGAAGATTTGTTCATCAAGAAAGGAGTTTTTTGTATTCCAAACAAATATAATTTACTTTGCGTAAATATTACAATATTTGTTAATGTTTGATAACATGTCATGTAGAATAGGAGTGCCACTCATATATCTCTTTTGGTATGAGCATGCATTAAATGATTTAGGTATTTAATTGGCATCTAGATAACTTGGTAAATAATTCTATGGGATTTAATCACAGGCCTTAAATAATTGAGTGGGAGAAGGTGTATTGCAAACACCTATGGCCTCCAAGGTTAGTTAAGCTATATTGTTTTTTGGTAATCCCCCCAAGGGGCGTCCATGAATGGAATATAGCAAGATACCTCCTTACAAGGATAGACTAGACAATTAACTCAAACGAGATCTACTCCCCAAGGAGGGATTTTCATGAGGGAATATATTGAGGGTCGAAATCTTGGTAGTACACTCAATGTGTTTTTATTAATATCCTCCCAAGAGTTCTTGTTAATAAAAACACAAGGCTAAAATTGAAAACGTTGGTTGTTATGTTAACAATTAGGTGAGACCTAGTCTAACTAGTAAATGGTGCGAACTCCCAAAGGAGGCGTAACATTTATGGGTGTTGGATCAAACGTTGAATTTTACGATTGAATTATATATATTTAATTGAAGATAAATATTCGAAAATGCTAAACAATGATTATTTACTCATATATATTTTTGTTACGAAATCATAATCCCATCCCTAATGATCATCCTAAAAGACAAAACTTTAACCGGTAATAATTATGTCACATGGAAAAGGAAAATTGGGTTGTTACTGCAAGCTGAAAAAATATAAATTTTGTTCTAACTACTACTAAACCACCTGCTCCTACTAATAAATCTAATGTGATGCAATGAGATGAGTATGAGCAGTGGAAGACCTCTTGATATGAACCTCACCAAGAGTAGTGAGACCCGGAACCAATATATGGTAATGAAGGATCGTTTTCTAATTCAAGTTTACAAATAAAGAAAATAAAAACGACCGCGACCCATTATCTATATGGAGATAAGAACCAACGGTATCAAGAAGGTTGTAGACGCCACACTCAAGAACAAGAAGAAGGTGAGTGATAAGTCAAGTTTGAACGCCACAAGGTATAAACCTTGATAAGTTCATAGTTCAATGAAGAACCAAGAGAAAACGTTCTCTCAAATAATATTATTCCATTCAAAGTCTTTTTTTGAATAATACATCAATGAGTCCCTTAAATACTAAACTATCTAAGACCTAAAAGGGAACAAAATACTAAATACTAAACTGAAATTGAATCTTCTCTACCACACACAAGTATGCTGAAATTAGGACTCCTCTAACCACACGGAATTAAGCTGAAATTCGGACTCCTCAGCTCAAGTCTTCGCGCAACAATCTAGATGTCTAAATTCGGGCTTGTTGTGATCTGTTACGGAGGATGAAGTCTTCATAACATCTGTAGGGCTCATCTTGGGCTTTCTGAAAACATATTATAATAGACGATCTGACTCCATATGCCTTCTGTAGAGGCCCACGACGTTCTGCTTGGCGTCCAGCTCTTGTCCAGCTCAAGTCTGCGCGTAATAAGATAGATGGCTGATTTTGGGCCTGTTGCGATCTGTTACGAATGACAGAGTCTTCATAACATCTGTAGGGATCATCTTGGGCTTTCCGAAAACATATTATAATAGACGATCCGACTCCATATGCCTTCTGTAGAGGCCCACGAAGTTCTGCTTGGCGTCCAGCTCTTGTCCAGCTCAAGTCTGCGCGTAATAAGATAGATGGCTGATTTTGGGCCTGTTGCGATCTTTTACGGATGACGGAGTCTTCATAACATCTGTAGGGCTCGTCTTGGGCTTTCCAGAAACATATTATAATAGATAATCCGACCTCATATGCCCCCTGTAGAGGTCTACAAAGTTTAGCCCGGATTTGGTCTTCATGTGGGCCGAACTTGTACTTCAGCAACTCAGAATCAATTATCATTAAATGCTTCTTTGATCCTCTTGGCCCTTGCAATTGGCCCAACTGGAACATGCAATTGAGCCTTTGGTGATGCTTCTTGATTCTCATCACCTCTAATGAGATGGCCAAATGGCTACCATCTCAGACGTGTTGCAACAGCAGCATGAAGGAATGGGGTCTGCTGCTGATATGATGATGTCTCTAGAAGAGATTCATATGGTTGGTAAAGTTGCTACTATTAAGACCCGTCAGAAGGTCAAGGAATAATAGAAGAAAAAGCAACTTGGGCCTACCAAGAAAGTAAGCAAGATCAAAAGATAGTGCTTCTTTTGTGGTGAAAAGAGACATTGGAAAAGTAATTTTCCAAAGTCTCAGAATAAGAAGGAACAAGGTAATATTAATTATCTTGAAACATGTTTTTCTGACAGATTCTACAGATTCTTGGATCGTAGACTCTGGAGCCACTAATTATGTTTGTTATTTCCTTACGAGGGTTTCAAGAAAGGAGAAGGCTAAATAAGAATAAAATCAACTTGCGTTTAGGCAACGGAGTGTTGGTGTCTACTAGTGCAGTGGGAGATATTAGAGTTATCTTAAATTCTAGTATGCATTTAGATTTAATAGACATTACCTCAATTCAAGAGAAATTTAATTTCATTTTCTTGTTTAAATAAATTTGAATATTCAGTTACTTTTAATAAAAAATTTATTATTAGTAAGGATGACAAATTTTTTTGCAAAGGTACATTGGAAAATGGTCTATTCTATTTACATAGAAATATCTCTCACTTGTTAGACACAAAATTAACGCAACCTAATCATAAAAGAGTAAAATTATCAAAAGATGAAACCTACCGATGCCATTTGCGCCTAGGTCATATTAACCTTAATAGGATTAAAATATTGGTTAGTGATGGACCTTTAAGTAAGGTTGATGATCTACCAACATGTGAATCCTGTTTGGAAGGTAAAATGACCGAAAGGTCATTCAGGACCAAAGGCATAAGAGCCACTGAATGTTTAGGATTAATACTAATGTATGTGGTTCTATGAGCATTCAAACTAGAGGTAGATATGGGTAATTCATCACTTTCATAAATGATCATTCAAGTTTTGGTTATGTGTATCTCATGAGACATAATTCGGATGCTTTTGACATGTTCAAAGCATTTAAAGCTGAAGTGGAGAATCAGCTGTTAGGATTATGCTCAATAGCAAGAGTGTAATAGTGTAATTAACAATCTTTTTCATATTAATAAAGTGATTTCTGTTTTAAACAAATCTTATAGCATTTATAGTTTAATAATTGTCAAAGTAAATAATCATAAGGTCTAAAGACTATGAGAAAAGAAGAATTGTTCATACATCTGGATATGTATGTGGTAGACACAATTCTTTAGTTAGTCTTGAATATCGTTCACAACTTAAGTTAAAGGTTGGGCACCTTTATCTTGTTAAAGTTGTAGAATTCTTTTGCTAGCATTTGAGTGGGATCAAATGAGATATGATGAGTCTAAAATCATCGGAGTGTCTTCGAGCAAAAGGATCTAGTGCACTGGGTGCATTGAACAGGATCACAATGAAATACTTTATCTATAACCGTCAGTAGATAAAAGTAATTTCATTATCAGGACAATCGGAGAGTCTATCTTAATCCTGAGATAAATGATGGACTTATGGTTGCAGGTGATATCATTTGAGCTATCAATGAGTACGATTATATCGCATAGTCTATCCTCGATAGTTTGGTGATATTCATTTGTTAATCGATAGAGGACTTCATTTATAGATATGGACATCGTGGCTCCATTTATTAAATGAGAGTATAATATCATCATATGGATGTTTTGAGGTAATTGGATATTAAATCTCAACGTTGAGTTTTCAATAGTGTCTGTTGAAAACATGGCTTCTGGACAAGTCAAAATATCCAAGTTCAAAATGTGGTCATATGAGTAAATATGGTAACTTGGAGAGTTATAGGCGGTCTATGAACTCTTGGCGATTACTGATATTAATCACGAGGATACACTATCTCCAATCTGATTATCTAGGGTATGAATGAGGAAGCATCTTCCTTTTCTGTCTTTATTTAAGAGTTCATTTTAGCTCTTTAGTGGAATGAGCTAAAATTAATGGATCGGACCTAAGTGAATCATTTGTTGATTGTGATTAGGTTATGTCTATTGGAGCTTAAATTTAGATAGCCCGCCAAGATCCCCAATCCACACGGACTTGCATGGATCACTTGATATATTCTACCGGACCAATTTAGGGTCCATCTATAATTGCAATTTAATATATTAAGAATATAATTTGCACATTATTTATATAATGGGCTGCACAATTATATTTATATATTAATGGATGACATGTGGGTTTGTTTCTTTTAGTAAGAATGGGTCTAGTTCACATGTGGGCTTGTTTCTTTTAGTAAGAATGGGTCTAGTTCACATGTGGGCTTTTTATTTAAAGTCCTATGGATTTAATGAAATAAGAAAAATAATATTTGGCCCAATATAACATATGGGGCGGCAAGGTGATTTAAAAGCCTTAAATATTATTTTGTTTTCATTGTTTAATTAAATAAGAATTAATTAATTTATTAATTAATTGTTTAATTAAGAAACAAATCTTTTATGAATAGGAAATATGATTCCTATTGGTATACTATTGGTAGTAGTATACTTAAATTAAAAGACTTGTTTGACAAGGAAATAAATAATTAATTTTATTTATTAAATCAAATAAGAAGTCTTTTATTTTAGTCAAATAAGGAATAAAAGATTTATGAGTTTGATTAGGGTTTGGAAATCTTAAACTAAATAGGAATTAGGGTGCAACTAAATCTCCAATATTTCAAGAGTAAAAATTGCGGCAACCCTAATTATTTTTGGTAGAGATTTCGGCCACCCTAGGGCAAAAAGGAAGAGAAAAATTTGGCCACCTATATAAGGCAACTTATATTTTCGGCCACCACTAAGGCTTGTGTGCAGAATTTTCTTCTTCTTCTTCTTCTCAACTCATAGTTAGAGATCTATTATTCTACTAAAAACAAAAGGAACATAGATTATTCTTTGATTGTATTCTAGTTGCTTATTCATCAATAAGCTTGTGAATACTATATCGATCTAGGTTCACGCGAGTTTCGATCATAAGATTGAGAACTCAAAAGTGACCGGAATAATCTTAGGTTTCTTTAGATTGTTTTTGGGACTAACGAATCAAGAAAAGTTTGTTTAATCCAATCACAGGTTTGCAATTCAAAGAAAGGGAGACCACGCTCCTAGGTGATCCACGTTCGTGCTAGGATTGAAGATCTTGCGGATTACCATCGACGCAAGTCAATCGGATCACGCGACAAGAGGTATTAATCTTTTGTTTATTTTTATATATCTTTAATTAATCAAAAGGGTTTAAGGTTCATAAAATTGGAAAAATTTTAAAAGCTACTCAAACTATTTTTTTTTTAGTCTCGCTTCTGCTGCGGGTACAATTTTTCCCTACAATTGGTATCAGAGCCTAGGTTGAACCCTTTTAATTAATTAACGTATATATACGTGGATCGATTTCTTTTTATTGTGATTATGCATGTTTTAGAAAGAGATGGCACTCTAGGTATTCGCATATATAATTACATGTGATGTATGGATTTATATATGTTTTTATGTGGATTGTTATTGCTCGATTTTGGTCCTAGATTTTCAATGTATTTTTGTTATGGAATTGTAACTGAAACAAATAACACGGTGTGATCAAATATATATCTAGAGGGGGGGTGAATAGATTTTAACAATTTTACCCAATTTTCGCGTTAATCAAGATTACGAAAATACCCCAATCTAGTCAACAAATATAACAAGTGTAATATGGTGCGGAATTATAAATGACACTTGATATTTACGTGGAAACCCTCACGGGAAAAACCACGGGCTGTATAGTGCGCCACACTCGAACCTCGAATCCACTAAATGTGTTAAACGATTACAACCTACTCCCGGTATATAATCACACACCTACCTAATCCCGGTATAAGTGAACCTAGTCCAATTTGCTTGTGTGACCACCTAATCCCGGTGTCCGACCTAATCCTAGTCTATCACACAAGACTTCAATTGCTTGTGATTTATGCAACCTAATCCCGGAAGCTACACAAGTCTTACTTCTCAATGAAGAGATAAGAGCCTATGTGAATATATGATGATATTCAATGAGCAAATAAAGCTAGGTAACCTTAGATGCTTATCTAGGATGATTAGATAACAATAAATGCAATCCTAGATATCAATAGCTAAATGACATGTCAAATAGCTTAGCTAAACATAGATTATAAAAACCTAGATAGCTATCACAAACAACACATAAACATTCAAAAGCTTAACTAGTTGATTAAGACAATCTATCAACCTAGGAATCAATAAATCACACAAGAATGTTTATGACTTAGCTTTTTAGGCAAAAATGACCTAATCAATTAAGCTATCAAAATACAAACCCAATCATGTCATAACTTCACAAAATATGCAATAAGAGTGAAGATTTGCTAAACTAAGCAATAAAAGACATGTCTTGA
Source organism: Acer campestre (assembly GCA_954870605.1). Taxonomy (NCBI): domain Eukaryota; kingdom Viridiplantae; phylum Streptophyta; class Magnoliopsida; order Sapindales; family Sapindaceae; genus Acer; species Acer campestre. The sequence continues at coordinate 27,885,594 of OX940801.1, forward strand.
CTAAGATAGAACAATAAATGAAGATGTTGTGTTTGTTCTACTTACCAAGTCATAAATGAAGAAGACCCAAGGAAGATTGATGCATGAAACATGTTAGATGCACATGGGTTTTGGGTTTGGAGAGTTAAAGAAGCAAGCTTGAAGCTTTCTCTCTCTAGGAAACTCTTAATCTCTCTTTAGGGTTTTGTATCTTTTGTTTCCTTAAATACAAATGAGAGAAAAGGATGTATTTATAGTGCTTAGATGATAGCCCTAACAAATACAAGAATTTTGCTCCAAAAATGAGTCAAATCGGACTCCAAACGAGTGAGATATGGCCAAATTACGAAACAGGGTCGGAACCAGGCTTGCCGCGGTCTAGGCTGTCGCGGTCACCCAACCGCGGCACTATAACCGCGGCACAACAGAATTATTTCTGTCGCTAGCATGCCGCTGCCACCCAGCCGCAGCACTTGAACCGCGGCGAAGCGTCACAGCACAAAGCTTGATTTTCAAGCGACTCAAAACATGACCAAATGACATCGAAACCTTTCGTATAATATACCGTTGGAAAGGTATGGAAGTCTACTTTCTACTACAATTTATGGAATGACATTTCAATGTCTGTAGAAAAAGTTATGGTCAATGGAGTGACCAAAGGTCAGAAACGGACAACAACAGAGTTGCCCTGTTTTGGTGGTCACTTTGGAGATTTCAAAACCAATCCAAACGGTCATGAAATATTACGAATAATATATCGTTGGAAAGGTATGAGTGTCTAGTTTGTCCAGAATTTTACAAAACCTAATTTAAAACTTTGTGTAAAAAGTTATGGTCACAAGACCATACAAAGGTCAGTTTTGAAAAACATTTAAATCATTGAAATCCAATATTTTGAACCTAGACACTTTACTCCAATCAACCAAACCGAATCTACCACTTATCCAAGAGAAGAATGAGACCTTCTCAAGTGGTCAACCATCGTGCTAAGACATGCACACCATCGTGCAAGCACGGACGTTTCCGATCACACAAACGGAAACGAATTACACCACACTAGAGACTAACAAACATGAAGTGCAAGTGTGGGATGTGAAAGCATCTTAATGCCTAACATGCCATGGCATTTTAATCCTAAGATGCAATCAATAAATTATGCAAGAAGAGATGTTAAAAAAAAACATGAATGCACACATATGAAAAACACACAATATACACAAGGTATGGATATGCATGAAATGTGTGTGTGTGCTACTATATCTCTTCAAAGCAAAGCAAGCACTAAGAAATTTACCTTTGGAGTGCTTGTCACCTTGAGGTCTTGAGGGTCTTGAGCTTGATCTTCAATCACCTAAACTACCCTTACAATTCAAACCCCAACATGTGGTTTGTCCACGAAATAAGCCAATCAATAACGGGAATCCTTACAATCTCCCCCTTTGGCTATTTCGTGACAAAACCACCACTCACATTGATCCTCACAACATAATTGAAGCTACGGGATATTCTACATTACAAAGAGATAAGAAAATAAAACTTCAAGTCTTCAATCTCTTGTAGAAATATCAAACCTTCAAAACAATTAGATTACACTTCCAAAGCAAGTGTATGTGAGTAGATCAAGTGAAAATAAAACAAGCATTTGCATATTAAACTTTAAACACAACATCATGCAATGTATGTGTATGCAATGCTCCCCCTCAATGGGTTACTCCCCCTCAATATGTACTCTCTCCAATATGCACAATTGCTACAACAATTTAGCATTTGCTACAACAATTTAGCATCTCCCCTCACCACATTCTACTCCCCCTTTTTGTCATGATATAGGCAAAGGAGTAGTCCCCAACAAGGTCACTTAAGGCAAAGAGAGATAGTAGCATACAAGATATTTGCATAGTCATATAAGTCACTTTATGCTAATCAATTAATTGAAGAGAAACAAGGAGATTTATTTTGATTAAAATGTGTGAATCAAAAATGCTTTGCATACAAGACATGTAGCATTCAAGTCCAAAATACAATGGTATTTGGCAAAGCAAATGACAAAGGTTTCTAATAAGAATTCAAACCAATTTCACCAATGTCATGAGAGAAGCAAAGATATAGAGAATTTATTGATTTTCAATTTAATAAACACTATATCCAACTTTATAAGCGAAACATGGCATGAGCGACTCTGCACCCTATTTGATTTTTCCGGATATGAAACCCGTATGATAGTAGCCATGTTCAACAAATAAAGAAAGAGAGACATTTGGATTGTAAAATCCTTTGACCTGATACAAGATACTTTAATCAATTTGAGTCTCATAAGCTTTTTCACACAAGTTGGTTTGACTTCATTTGGAAAACCTGTTGATTGTTGCTTTGATTGATTCTTATGCATGAGCTCAATAGTGTTTGTATTACATGCTAAGCAATTTTTACACACACACACTTTTCTGTGAATAAAATCTCCTTGAATCTCTCTCAATTCTTGAATTGCATAAAGTTCGTTTATATGATTATGCAAATGCCTTTTGTGCAAATAGCTCTCTTTGCTAAAGCAACCCAATAGGGGGAGCTCCTTTGCCTATCTCATGACAAAAAGGGGGAGAAGTCTTGAGAGATATAGGGGGAGCATTGTGTATGCTTTGGGGAGAAGTTTGAGAGAGAGTAACCTTTGAGGGGGAGCATTGCATACTCATACATTGCATGATATTGTGGTTAAAAGATTCATATGCAAATGCTTGTTTTTCTTTCACTTGATCATCTCACATACACTTGCTTTGGAAGTGTAATCTAATTGTTTTGAAGGTATGGTTATTCTACAAGAGATTGAAGACTTGAAGTTTTATTTTCTTATCTCTTTGTACTTTGTAATGTAGAATTTCCCGTAGTTTCTTTTATCTTGTGAGGATCAATGTGAGTGGTGGTTTTGTCACGAAATAGCCAAAGGGGGAGATTGTAAGGATTCCCATTGTTGATTGGCTTATTTCGTAGACAAACCACATATTGGGGGTTTGTATTGTAAGGGTAGTTAGGTGATTGAAGATCATGCTCAAAGGCCCTTTTCAAGACCTCAAGGGAAGAAGCACTCCAAAGGTATCATACTTAGTGTTTCTTGCAATGAAGAGAAGTAGATGCACACACACACATCACTTGCATAATTCTCATTCTTGAATGTGTTGTGTATTTATTGTGTGTATGCATTATTGCCTATTTCATCTCTCTTCATGCATGTTTATTTGGTTGCATCTTGCTTAGTATTGCATAGCATGGTTAGATTTTAGGATGCTCCATCAGGCGCATTTTGCGCCCTGTTCTGCGGCCAAGGCCGCAGAAATAAGGCCGCAGAATAAGGATCAGAAATCATACTCTCTGTCCTCTTTTCTGCGCCCTTGGTTTTTGCGTTTAGGGGCCACAAAACCATCAGGTGCATTTCTGCGCCCTTGTGTTCTGCGGTCAAGGCCGCAGAACAGGGCGCAGAATCGGGCGGTCTGTTGCTAATTTTTCAAAACGACGTCATTTCATCTAGGGGTCCTATATAAGTATCATCTTCTTCCTAGCTCGTTTTTGTGAGCTCAAAATCAGACCTTAGAGTGAGAAACTCAAACCCTAGAGAGAGAAAGCTTCAATCTTGCTTCTTTAACTCTCCAAACCCAAAACCCATGTGCATCTAACATGTTTCATGCATCAATCTTCCATGGGTCCTCTTCATTTATGACTTGGTAAGTAGAACAAACACAACATCTTCATTTATTGTTCTATCTTAGTCAAGACATGTCTTTTATTGCTTAGTTTAGCAAATCTTCACTCTTATTGCATATTTAGTGAAGTTATGACATGATTGGGTTTTGTTTGTGGTAGCTTACATGATTAGGATGATTTTCCCTAAATAGCTAACCCTAGAACATTCTTGTACAATTGGTTGATGATTAGGTTGATAGATTAATGTTTATTTATCTAGTCAAGCTTAATTGAATGTTCTTGTGGATTTAATTGACAATTATGTTGTTAGAAATTCTCTACAACTAATTGAGTTCACATGTTTGGACATGTTGACATTGTTTGATAGCTAGGATTGTTTTGTGATTGATAACATCTAGCTAAGCTTTATGATATGTCATTTAGCTTTTGATATCTAGGATTGATTTCATTGATATATCATCATTCTAGGTAAGCATATAGAGTTGCCTTGCTCTTGTTGCATTTTGAGTATTTCATATATTCACTTAGGTTGTTTTCTCTTCATTGAGAACTAAGTCTTGTGTTGCTTCCGGGATTAGGTTGCATAAATCACAAGCATTGGGACTAGGTTCACTTATACCGGGATTAGGTAGGTGTGTGATTACTTCCGGGATTAGGTTGTAATCGTTTTACACATTTAGTGGATTCGAGGTTCAAGTGTGGCTCACTTACATAGCCCGTGGTTTTTCCCGTGAGGGTTTCCACGTAAATATCAAGTGTCTTTTAATTTCCGCACCATATTACACTTGCTATTGTATATTGACTAGTAGAGGGTATTTTCGTAATCTTGACCATTAACGAAAATTTGGTAAAATTGGATAAAATCTATTCACCCCCCCTCTAGATTAATATTGAACACACCATAATTTGTTTCAGTAACAAGAAGAGTGGTCTATCATCGCCATAATTCCTTCTTGGTAGTTGCTAGGTTTTATTTTTTTTTTATATATGTGCAGTATTTTTTTTAATACTACTGCAGTTTTTTTTATTTTATTTTAAGTGCAGTTTTTTTTTTTTGTAAAAATACAGAAAAACGAAGCAACCGGAACCGAGAACGAGCACCGTGCGCACCCTAGGAGTGGATTGGGCTGCGCATGGCAAGCCCAAACCTTGGTGGGCTGCGCATAGCAGCCTTGTGTGGTCTCATTGGTTGCGCAAGGCAGCCCCTTATTTGGGGTTGTGGGCTGTGCAAGCCTAAGGGAGGAGGCCGAAGGATGAGCTTATGGTTGATGGGCCACTCGAAGATCTTGTATTTCTATTTCAATGTAATTTACTTGTTTTTCTAGGATGAGCCAAAATTGTTGCTATTTATTTTATGCTTAAATATTACAATATTTGTTATTGTATGATAACATGTCATATAGAATAGGAGTGCCACTCATATATCTCTTTTGGTATGAACATGCATTGAATGATTTAGGTATCTAAATTGGCATCTAGATAACTTGGTAAATCATTCTATGGGATTTAATCATATGCCTTAAATAATTGAGTGGGAGAAGGTGTTTTTGTAACACCTATGGCTTCCAAGATTAGTTGAGCTTAATTATTTTTGGTAATCCCCCAAAGGGGCGTCCATGAATGGAATTAAGCAATATACTTCCTTACAAGGATAGACTAGACAATGGACTCAAACGAGATCTACTCCCAAAGGAGGGATTTTCGTGAGAGAAAATTGAGGGTCGATATCTTGGTAACACACTCAATGTAATTTTATTGATATCCTCCAAAGAGTTCTTGTCAGTAAAATTGCAAGGCTAAAATTGAAAACGCTGGTTGTTATGTTAACAATTAGGTGGGACCTAGTCTAACTAGTAAATGGTGCGAACTCCCAAAGGAGGCGTAACATTTATGGGTGTTAGATCACCGTTGAATTTTTATGATTGAGTTATTCATTTAATTCAAGATAAATATTTAAAAGTGCTTTATAATGATTATTTACTTACATTAATTTTTGTTTAATTAAGAAATCATGACCCCATCACTTATGAACATCCTGAAAGATAAAAGTTTAACCGGTAATAATTATGTCACATGGAAAAGGAAAATTGGGTTGTTGCTGCAAGCTGAAAAAAATATAAATTTTGTCCTAACTACTCCTAAACCACCTGCTCTTACTAATGAATCTAATAAGACGAGTATGAGCAGTGGAAGACCTCTAATGAGATGGCCAAATGGCTACCATCTCCGACGTGTTGCAACAGCAGCATGAAGGAATAGGGTCTGCTGCTAATATGATGATGTCTCTAGAAGAGATTCATATGGTTGGTAAAGTTGCTACTATTAAGACCCGTCAGAAGGTCAAGGAATAATAGAAGAAAAAGCAACTTGGGCCTACCAAGAAAGAGACTAAGAAAGTAACCAAGATCAAAAGGAAGTGCTTCTTTTGTGGTGAAAAGAGACATTGGAAAAGTAATTGCCCAAAGTCTCAGAATAAAAAGGAACAAGGTAATATGAATTATCTTGAAACATGTTTTTCTGGTAGATTCTACAGATTCTTGGATCGTAGACTCTGGAGCCACTAATCATGTTTGTTATTCCTTACGGGGGTGTCAAGAAAGGAGAAGGCTAAATAAGAATAAGATCAATTTGCGCTTGGGCAACGGAACGTTAGTGTCTGCAAGTGCAGTGGGAGATATTAGAGTTTTGTTTGGATTCTAGAAAGCATTTAGATTTGATAGACGTTTATAATGTACCTCAATTCAAGAGGAATTTAATTTCAGTTTCTTGTTTGAATAATTTTGGATATTCGGTTACTTTTAATAAAGTTTTTATTATTAGTAAGAATGACAAAGTTATTTGCAAAGGTACATTGGAAAATGGTCTATACTTTTTGCATAGAAATATCTCTCACTCGTTAGACACAGAAATAACGGAACCTAATCATAAAAGAGTAAAATTATCAACAGATGAAACCTACCTTTGGCATTTACGCTTAGGTCATATTAACCTTAATAGGATTAAAAGATTGGTAAGTGACGGACCTTTGAGTGACTTAAAGGTTGATGATCTACCAACTTGTGAATCTTGTTTGGAAGGTAAAATGACCAAAAGGACGTTCTCTGCCAAAGGTGCCAGAGCCACTGAATGTTTAGGATTGATACACACTGATGTATGTGGACCTATGAGCATTCAAGCTAGAGGTGGATATGAGTACTTCATCACTTTCACAGATGATTACTCAAGATTTGGCTATGTGTATCTCATGCGACATAAGTCGGATGCTTTTGACATGTTCAAAGCATTTAAAGCTGAAGTGGAAAATCAGCTTGAGAAACACATAAATATCTTGAGATCTGATCGTGGTGGAGAATATCTATCTGGTGAGTTTCAGCAATATCTTATTGATAATGGGATAGTTTCTCAGTTTTCTGCACCTGGTACACCTCAACAAAATGGGGTAGCAGAAAGGAGAAATAAAACTCTTTTGGATATGGTTAGGTCTATGTTGAGTTATTCAACACTTCCTATTTCTTTCTGGGGATATGCTTTACAAACTGCAATATACATTCTAAACCATGTACCATCTAAGTCTGTTCCTAAAACACCGCATGAGTTGTGGACTGGGTGCAAGCCTAGTTTACGACACTTAAGGATATTTGGATGTCCTGCGCACGTGTTAAAAGGAAAGACAGAAAAGATGGAGTCCCGTTCAGAAACATGTATATTTGTAGGGTATCCGAAAGAAACTAAAGGATATTATTTTTATAGTCCTTCAGATCTTAAAGTATTTGTTTCGACAAATGCTAAATTTCTGGAAAAGGACTATATGAATGATTTTGTGCCTAAAAGTAGAATTGTCCTGAATGAGATGTCAGGAGATACAATTCCACGAGAGGTTACACAACCTAACCCAATTGTAATTTCCGATCCAACACTAGGTCAACAACCTACCATTCCTCGTCATAGTGGGAGGGTTAGAACACAACCCGAAAGATACATCGGTCTGGGAGAATCTGTAGAGAATCTCCCGGACGACGATGATCCCTATACGTACAAGGAAGTTATGGAGGATGTTGATAGTCGCCATTGGCAAAAGGCAATGCAATCCGAGATTGAATCTATGTTCAATAACAAAGTCTGGTCTCTTGTAGACTTGCCTAAAGGGATAAAACCCATTGGGTGCAAGTGGGTATACAAGAGGAAAAGAGGTATGGATGGAAAGGTGGAAACCTTTAAAGCTAGATTGGTAGCTAAAGGGTATACACAGAAAGAAGGTATCGATTACGAGGAAACCTTCTCTCCTGTGGCCATGCTTAAATCCATTAGGATACTCTTATCCATTGCAGCATCTTTAGATCTAGAGATTTGGCAAATGGACGTCAAGACAGCTTTCCTTAATGGAAGTCTTGACGAGAGCATCTACATGATGCAACCAGAGGGATTCATTGAAAAGGGTCAAATGGAAAAGGTATGCAAGTTGCCGAAATCCATATATGGATTAAAGCAAGCATCCAGATCCTGGAACATAAGGTTCGATCAAGCTTTCAAAGGTTTTGGATTTATTCAGAATCTTGACGAACCTTGTGTATACAAAAGGATTAAGGGCAACAAGTTGGTTTTCCTGATTCTTTATGTTGATGATATACTACTCATCGGAAACGATATAGGTGTATTGACATCAGTAAAAGAATGGTTAGCAAAACAATTTGATATGAAGGACTTAGGAGAAGCAAGTTTTATTCTAGGTATCCAAGTTATAAGGGATAGAAAGAATAGAACGATTGCATTATCCCAAGCTTCATACATAGACAAAATCTTGTCTAGATTTTCCATGCAGGATTCCAAGAAAGGTATGTTACCTTTCAGACATGGAATTAAGCTTTCTAAGGAACAAGTTCCTAAGAATGAGCATGAAGAGCAGTTCATGAGTAGAGTTCCATATGCCTCGGCAGTTGGAAGTCTCATGTATGCAATGCTCTGCACTAGACCAGATATTTGTTTTGCTGTTGGCATAGTTAGCAGGTTTCAATCGAAACCTGGTCCTGATCACTGGACGGCAGTCAAGCATATTTTCAAGTATCTCAAGAGAACGAGAGATAATATGATTGTATACTCTGGAGGGGATTTGATTCCCGTTGGGTATACAGATTCTGATTTTCAATAAGATTCTGACTCCAGAAAATCCACATCAGGGGCTGTGTTTACTATTGGAGGAGGAGCAGTTATATGGAGGAGTATCAAGCAATCTTGTATTGCTGATTCCACCATGGAAGATGAGTATGTTGCTGCATGCGAGGCTGCCAAAGAGGCTGTTTGGCTCCACCAATTCTTGATTGACTTGGAAGTGGTTCCTAGTGCGAATAAGCAGATCACTATCTACTGTGACAACAGTGGAGCAGTGGCTAATTCGAAAGAACCAAGAAGTCACAAGAGAGGTAAACACATTGAAAGAAAATATCATCTTTTAAGGGAGATTGTTCAAAGAGGTGACGTGACGATTACCAAAATCGCGTCAGCAGAAAATCTAGTAGATCCCTTCACAAAGGCTCTACCTCAGAAGAGTTTCGATGGGCACCTAGAGAATATGGGCTTGAGAGATATGACACATTTGCTATAGCGCAAGTGGGAGATTGTTAGGATTATGCTCAATAGCAAGAGTGTAATAGTGTAATTAACAATCTTTTTCATATTAATAAAGTGATTTCTGTTTTAAACAAATCTTATAGCATTTATAGTTTAATAATTGTCAAAGTAAATAATCATAAGGTCTAAAGACTATGAGAAAAGAAGAATTGTTCATACATCTGGATATGTATGTGGTAGACACAATTCTTTAGTTAGTCTTGAATATCGTTCACAACTTAAGTTAAAGGTTGGGCACCTTTATCTTGTTAAAGTTGTAGAATTCTTTTGCTAGCATTTGAGTGGGATCAAATGAGATATGATGAGTCTAAAATCATCGGAGTGTCTTCGAGCAAAAGGATCTAGTGCACTGGGTGCATTGAACAGGATCACAATGAAATACTTTATCTATAACCGTCAGTAGATAAAAGTAATTTCATTATCAGGACAATCGGAGAGTCTATCTTAATCCTGAGATAAATGATGGACTTATGGTTGCAGGTGATATCATTTGAGCTATCAATGAGTACGATTATATCGCATAGTCTATCCTCGATAGTTTGGTGATATTCATTTGTTAATCGATAGAGGACTTCATTTATAGATATGGACATCGTGGCTCCATTTATTAAATGAGAGTATAATATCATCATATGATGTTTTGAGGTAATTGAAAATTAAATCTCAACGTTGAGTTTTCAATAGTGTCTGTTGAAAACATGGCTTCTGGACAAGTCAAAATATCCAAGTTCAAAATGTGGTCATATGAGTAAATATGGTAACTTGGAGAGTTATAGGCGGTCTATGAACTCTTGGCGATTACTGATATTAATCACGAGGATACACTATCTCCAATATGATTATCTAGGGTATGAATGAGGAAGCATCTTCCTTTTCTGTCTTTATTTAAGAGTTCAATTTTAGCTCTTTAGTGGAATGAGCTAAAATTAATGGATCGGACCTAAGTGAATCATTTGTTGATTGTGATTAGGTTATGTCTATTGGAGCTTAAATTTAGATAGCCCGCCAAGATCCCCAATCCACACGGACTTGCATGGATCACTTGATATATTCTACCGGACCAATTTAGGGTCCATCTATAATTGCAATTTAATATATTAAGAATATAATTTGCACATTATTTATATAATGGGCTGCACAATTATATTTATATATTAATGGATGACATGTGGGTTTGTTTCTTTTAGTAAGAATGGGTCTAGTTCACATGTGGGCTTGTTTCTTTTAGTAAGAATGGGTCTAGTTCACATGTGGGCTTTTTATTTAAAGTCCTATGGATTTAATGAAATAAGAAAAATAATATTTGGCCCAATATAACATATGGGGCGGCAAGGTGATTTAAAAGCCTTAAATATTATTTTGTTTTCATTGTTTAATTAAATAAGAATTAATTAATTTATTAATTAATTGTTTAATTAAGAAACAAATCTTTTATGAATAGGAAATATGATTCCTATTGGTATACTATTGGTAGTAGTATACTTAAATTAAAAGACTTGTTTGACAAGGAAATAAATAATTAATTTTATTTATTAAATCAAATAAGAAGTCTTTTATTTTAGTCAAATAAGGAATAAAAGATTTATGAGTTTGATTAGGGTTTGGAAATCTTAAACTAAATAGGAATTAGGGTGCAACTAAATCTCCAATATTTCAAGAGTAAAAATTGCGGCAACCCTAATTATTTTTGGTAGAGATTTCGGACACCCTAGGGCAAAAAGGAAGAGAAAAATTTGGCCACCTATATAAGGCAACTTATATTTTCGGCCACCACTAAGGCTTGTGTGCAGAATTTTCTTCTTCTTCTTCTTCTCAACTCATAGTTAGAGATCTATTATTCTACTAAAAACAAAAGGAACATAGATTATTCTTTGATTGTATTCTAGTTGCTTATTCATCAATAAGCTTGTGAATACTATATCGATCTAGGTTCACGCGAGTTTCGATCATAAGATTGAGAACTCAAAAGTGACCGGAATAATCTTAGGTTTCTTTAGATTGTTTTTGGGACTAACGAATCAAGAAAAGTTTGTTTAATCCAATCACAGGTTTGCAATTCAAAGAAAGGGAGACCACGCTCCTAGGTGATCCACGTTCGTGCTAGGATTGAAGATCTTGCGGATTACCATCGACGCAAGTCAATCGGATCACGCGACAAGAGGTATTAATCTTTTGTTTATTTTTATATATCTTTAATTAATCAAAAGGGTTTAAGGTTCATAAAATTGGAAAAATTTTAAAAGCTACTCAAACTATTTTTTTTTAGTCTCGTTTCCGCTGCGGGTACAATTTTTCCCTACATCAGCTAGAGAAACACATAAAAATCTTGAGATCTGATTGTGGTGAAGAATATCTATCTGGTGAGTTTCAGCAATATCTTATTGATAATGGAATCATTTCTCAGTTTTCTGCACCAGGTACACCTCAACAAAATGAGGTGGCAAAAAGAAAAAATAGAACTCTTTTGAATATGGTTAGGTCAATGTTGAGTTATTCAACACTCCCTGTTTCTTTTTGGGGATATGCTCTACAAACTGCAATGTACATTCTAAACGATGTACCATCAAAGTCGGTTCCTCAAACACCGCATGAGTTATGGACTGGGCGAAACCTAGTTTACAACACTTAAGGATATTTGGTTGTCCTGCGCACGTGTTAAAAGGAAAGACAGAAAAGATGGAGTCCCGTACAGAAACATGCATATTTGTGGGGTATCCAAAAGGAACTAAAGGGTATTATTTCTATAGTCCTTCAGATCTTAAAGTATTTGTTTCAACAAATGCCAAATTTCTGGAAAAGGACTATATGAATGAGTTTATACCTAAAAGTCGAATTGTCTTGAATGAGATGTCAGGAGATACAATTCTATAAGAGGTTTCACAACCTAGCCCAATTGTAAGTTCCGAACCATCACAAGATCAACAACCTACCATTTCTCGTCGTAATGGGAGGGTTATAAGACAACCCGAGAGATACATCGGTCTGGGACAATCAGTGGAAAATCTCCCAGACGATGATGATCCCTACACATATAAGGAAGCAATGGAGGATGTTGATAGTTGCCATTGGCAAAAGGCAATGCAGTCTGAGATTGAGTCCATGTTCAATAACAAAGTCTGGTCCCTTGTAGACTTGCCTAAAGGGATAAAACCCATTGGGTGCAAGTGGGTATACAAGAGGAAAAGAGGTATGGATGGAAAGGTGGAAACCTTTAAAGCTAGATTGGTAGCTAAAAGGTACACACAGAAAGAAGGTATCGATTACGATGAAACCTTCTCTCTTGTGGCCATGCTTAAATCCATTAGGATACTCTTATCCATTGTGGCATCTTTAGATTTAGAGATTTGGCAAATGGACGTCAAGATAGTTTTCCTTAATGGAAGTCTTAACGAAAGCATCTATATGATGCAACCAGAAGGATTCATTGAAAAAGGCCAAGCGGAAAAGGTATGCAACTTGCAAAAATCCATATATAGATTAAAGCAAGCATCTAGATCCTAGAACATAAGGTTCGATCAAGCTGAAAGGTTTTGGATTTGTTCAGAACCTTGACGAACCTTGTGTATACAAAAGGATCAAAGGCGACAAGTTGGTTTTCCTAATTCTTTATGTTGATGATATACTACTCATCGGAAATGATGTAGGTGCATTAACATCAGTAAAAGAATGGTTAGCAGAACAATTTGATATGAAGGACTGAGGAGAAGCAAGTTATATTCTTGGTATCCAAGTAATAAGGGATAGAAAGAATATAACGATTGCACTATCCCAAGCTTCATACATAGATAAAATCTTGTCTAGGAATGTTACTTTTCAGGCATGGAATCAAACTTTCTAAGGAACAAGTTCCTAAGAATGAGCATGAAGAGCAATTCATGAGTAGGGTTCCATATGCCTCGGCAGTTGGAAGTCTCATGTATGCGATGCTCTGTACTAGACCAGATATTTGTTTTGCTGTTGGCATAGTTAGCATGTTTCAATCAATACTTGGACCTGACCACTGGACGACAGTCAAGCATATTTTCAAGTATCTCAGGAGAACGAGAGATAATATGCTTGTATACTCTGGAGGGGATTTGATTCTCGTAGGGTATACAGATTTTGATTTCCAGTCAAATTCTGACTCCAGAAATCCACGTCAGGATCTATGTTTACTCTTGGAGGAGGAGCAGTCATATGGAGGAGTATCAAGCAATCATGTATTGCTGACTCCACCATGGAAGCTGAGTATGTTGCTGCATGCGAAGCTACCAAAGAGGCTGTTTGGCTCCACCAATTCTTGATTGACTTAGAAGTGGTTCCTAGTGCGAATAAGCAGATCACTATCTACTGTGACAATAGTGGGAGCAGTGGCTAATTCGAAAGAACCAAGAAGTCATAAGAGACGGAAACACATTGAAAGGAAGTATCATCTTCTTAGGGAGATTGTGCATAGGGGTGACGTGACGATTACCAAAATCGCGTCAGCAGAAAATCTAGTGGATCCCTTCACAAAGGCTCTACCACATAAGAGTTTTGATGGGCATCTGGAGAACATGGGAACGAGAGATACGACACATTTGTCATAGTGCAAGTGGGAGATTGTTATGGTTATGCTCAATAGCAAGAGTATAATATTGTTTATGACAATCTTGTCATATTAATAAAGTGATTTCTGCTTAAACAAAATCTTATAACATTTATAATTATAATTGTCAAAGTAAATAATCATAAGGTCAAAAGACTATGAGAAAAGAAGAATTGTTCGTACATCTGGATATGTATGAGGCATACACAATTCTTTAGTTAGTTTTGAATATCATTCACAATTTAAGTTAAAGGTTGAACACATTTATCTTGTTAAAGTTATAGAATTCTTTTGCCAGCATTTGAGTGGGATCAAATGTGTTATGATGAGTCTAAAATCATCGAAGGGTCTTTGAGTAAAAGAATCTAGTGCACCGGGTGCATTGAACTGGATCACAATGAAATACTTTATCTAAAACCGTCAATAGATAAAAGTCTTTTCATTATCAGGACAATCGAAAAGTCTATCTTAATCCTGAGATAAATGATGGACTTATGGTTACAAGTATTATCATTTGAGCTATCAATGAGTACGATTATATAGCATAGTCTATCCTCGATATTTTGGTAGTATTCATTTGCAAATCGATAGAGGACTTCATTTATAGATATGGACATCGTGGCTCCATTTATTAAATGTGAGTAAAATATCCTCATATGGATGTTTTGAGGTTTTAGATATTAAATCTTAACGTTGAGTTTTTAATAGTGACTATTGAAAGATGACTTCTGGACAAATCATAATATATATCCAAGTTCAAAGTGTGGTCATATGAGTAAATATGGTAAGTTGGAGAGCTATAGTCGGTCTATGAGCTTTTAGCGATTACTGATATTCTTCACGAGGATTCACTATCTCCTATAAGATTGTCTAGGGTATGAATGAGAATCATTTACTTATTCTGTCTTTATGTAAGAGTGCAATTTTAGTTCTTTAGTGGAATAAACTAAAATTAATAGATTGAACCTAAGAGAATCATTTGTTGATTGTGATTGGGTTATGTCTATTGGAGCTTAATGATCGGTCTAGTTCTACTTATATTTTGGCCCTATTTCCTGTCATCTTTGCTCGTTTCTTAAGGCCCTTTTGGGTGGTTTGATGTGTTGAATGAGTTGTGCAGGTCTCTTTAAATAGAAGTGGCGCAAATAACTGATTATGGAAGAAACGGTGTCAAAGGATGAGACAAAGGGCAATTGTGCCAATTACCGCGAGGGAGGCACCTACCCACCTTGCGATACATCAAGCGGCCATCTGTAGAGGAATTCTCATAAATTACCCCGGCCCAGGCAATGGTCCACCTTGTGGCACATCTTATGTCAAAGTCCAGAGATGCATCATCCAAATAGCGCGGCTCAGACAAGTACCCACCTTACGGTACATATAGCGGTCAAGTCCAGTGGTGTCGTCTTATAATTACCATTGGGTAGGCAACTTACCTACCCAGCGGTACATGCAGCGCCTAGTTTGTCTAGGTCAGCGAGTGACTTATTTTTGAGCTATTATATATAGAGCACAGAGGTGCGTTCTAAGAGGGGTTGGAGACTGGGAAAAAAGAAAACCATCCTTTCTTTCATCCTTGGAGAATCATGGAAAGCAAGAAGACGACGAGGAATTCAAGATTAAGATCAAATTACCTCAGATTACCACCATAGGTTCTTTCTTCTTCTCTTCTATGTTTTTGTTCTTTCCATTGATGTGTAACTAAATCCATACTAGGGATTCAATGTGAACCTCTATGAATACTCTTTGTTAGAATTGACTATATTTTCTTGATTCAAGTTTCGATTCATTCAATTTGTGATTATTTATTCTTGTTGACGCATGGTTTATGCTAGGCTTGAATTTAGGGTTTGATATGTTAAAGGTTGAGATGAGAGTGGGTTTCACCATTCTCAGCCAATATTCAATTGAATGAATGAAATTGTTGTAGCAGGATATTGCACATAATTTTCGGTTCTTCTGTTCTTGTGCTTAATGGATTCTCAATCATAGTTTATACGCAGGTTTTGAGGTAGACTATGATTGAGAGTACTTGATTGTGTGCTTTGTGGGTTTTAGGTTACAGTTTATACACAGGTTTTGGGGTAGACTTAATTGAGAACGCTTGGTGTATGGTTGATGTGTTTTCTGCTATAGTTTATATGCAGGTTTTGAGGTAGACTGTAGTAGAGAATACTTGATTTATTCCAGGACCATATAGCACTAATTATACATAATTTAAGAATGAACCCTTAACTTGATTAACATTCTTTGTAAAATTCAATTCAAAGAATTGAGTAA
Source organism: Acer campestre (assembly GCA_954870605.1). Taxonomy (NCBI): domain Eukaryota; kingdom Viridiplantae; phylum Streptophyta; class Magnoliopsida; order Sapindales; family Sapindaceae; genus Acer; species Acer campestre. Next base: position 27,901,738 of record OX940801.1, read on the forward strand.
ACGTAGTTGGGGAGCATTGATGACCTAGTTCTCTCAACTCTTGATCACATTCACATATTCTTGTTAACTGCTTTCTTTAATATAGTTTTAATTTCAAATCAATCAATTAATCTCATATCTCTTGGTTACTGTTACTTGCTTAGCTTTAATTAGAATTAGTTTTAGTCGATAAATCACTTTTCCTTGTGGGAACGATCCCTACTTTTCACTGTACTTGTCTCACGATTTGTGCACTTGCGAGTTAGGTTTTTATAACATGATTTTATCCATCAAGTTTTTGGTGCTGCTGCCGGGGAACTAGTTGAATTTATTGATTACTTCTAGTTTTAGTTTTAGTTAATAGATTTATTTTAGTTCAGGTAGTCGAGTCATTAATTTTTAGCTTTTTAGATTTTTCTTTCTTTTTATTTATTCTTTCTTCTTTTCTTTTTCAGAGTTTACTAGTGATTTGTTTGTCTCATTGCAGGTGTTGACAACAAATGCAAGGTAGAAGATCTCAACATGGAGAATTATTACCTTTGAACGATAACATTGATCGTGTCAGAAATTTAGCAATGGAAGACAAGCAGAATCAGAATCAAGAAAGGATGCACCAGGGTCCTAACCTTGTTCCTAATCCAGTATATGAGCCAGAACCCATCAGAACTATGAAGGATTACAGTAGGCCAGTTGTGAGCAATCATCCTTTGTGCATTGTGCTACAACCTGCAGCAAGGAATTATGAGCTGAAGAGTAGCCACTATAGTCAACTGCCTAGTTTCCATGGCTTACCAGATGAAGATGTACTCTTGTTCTTCTGAGAGTTTTACGCAGCAATTCAGTCCCTACCTAACTATAGGATTATTGAAGATCAGCTACGCATGAGATGCATTCCGCATGCATTGAAAGGAGAGGCGAAAACTTGGTTGTTAACATTGCCTCCAGCATCTTTGAGAACATGGAATGAAGTGAGAGAAAAGCTTATTGATCAGTATTATGCATCTCAGAAAACCAGTGAAATCCGAGCCAAAATTTTGAGCTTTATTCAACAAGACAATGAGACTTTTTATGAGGCATGGGAGCGTTTCAAGAAATATACCAGGGACTGTCCTCAGCATGGGTTTCTTACTAATCAGCTTTGCCAGTGGTTTTATGATGGTTTGACTAAAGTATCAGGACTTCTAGTGAACAATGCCTGTGGAGGATCTATGTATGACAAGCAGCCTGATGAGGTGTACGCTATCTTTGAAAAGTTGGCTCAGAAATCTCGTCATAAGAATTCCAAAAGGAAGAAGGGAATCTATACCATAGATGCTAACATAGAGAGTTCCATTCAGATGACAGAGATGATGAAAAAGATAGATTTTTTTGCTACTGAAATTGGGCAATTGAAACAAAGAGTGTTTATGGGAGCACACCAGGCAACAGGTCCTAGACCTGAAGAAGAAGAAGTTCAAGCTATGAACAACTTCAACCCCAGACCTAGGAATGACCTATATTCCAACACCTACAATCCAGGGTGGAGGAATCATCCCAACCTTTCATGGTCAAACAACAATCAGAACACTGGTAATCAATGGGGAAATAATAACCAAGGCACTAGTCATCAATGGGGAAACCACAATAGCAATCAGAGATAGATTAACACCGGTGCTCAACAAAATTTTGAATCTCAACCTAAGCAGCCTTCAATGGAAGAAATACTGTAGCAAATGCAGCAGCAAATACAGCAGCAATTCCAGCAATTAGAGTAGCGTATGACACAAATTGAACAAAGGAATGAGGTACAATTTCAGAATATTCATGCTTCATTGGGCAATTAGCTGAAGCCAATCAAAGGAACGAACAGGGAAAATTTCCAAGTTACACTGAGCAAGCTAAAGTTATGACAATTCTTCAGAATGGTAAGGTGCTAACTGATAATATACCTGTTGAACTTTCTGATAAACCTGTTACTATTTCAAGTCCTTCAAAAGAAAATCTCAAGTCCCAGGAGGAGGAGATAGTGGTGGAAAAGTCCAAAGTTTCACCACTCCTACACAAGTCAGCAAATCCATATGTTCCTCCCATTCCATTCCCAGGGAGACTGCAAAAGAAAAAGTTGGAAAAGTCATACAAGGACATTTATGACATCCTTTCAAAGGTCAATGTCAACTTGCCCCTATTAGAGATGATTCAAAAGATGCCAACTTATGCTAAGTTTTTCAAGAGCCTTCATACATACAAAACAAGATTTGTGGAGAATCATCAAGAATTCATGACCGGAAGTGCTAATGCAGTCCTTCAAAAGTCATTGCCACCAAAACTACAAGACCCAGGTAGTTTTTGCATTAACATTACTATTGGTGGTACAACTCTGGAGAGGGCCATACTAGACTTAGGAGCCAACATTAATTTGATGCCCTCAACTATCTATGAGCAATTGGGTTTGAATGATCTGAAAAAGACAATCATGTCACTTCTGTTGGCCAATGGCTCTGTGAGGTACCCTAGGGATTATGTGGAAGATGTGTTAGTACAAGTAGAAAACCTTATTATTCCTACTGATTTTGTGGTTTTAGACATGGATGAAGGTGCTAAAGATAAAAACTGCAAGCCTATTCTTTTAGGGAGACCCTTTATGGCAATTGTAAAGACTTTTATATATGTCCAGAATGGAAAGCTAACGATGACTGTGTTAGATGAAACTGTAGAGTTTAAAGTCTTTGAATCCCTTAAGTTCCCTGAAGTAGCCGATGATTGTTACTCAATTGAATGTAGTGCAATTGAATGTAGTGCAATTGAAGTACATGATGAGTTGTTAGAAGATATATTTGAGGAATTTCTAGATTGGGTTTCTGATGTATTTGAAGATGATGAAGAACTTCAACAGGTATGAGTTTCAGAAGAAGAGTCTGATATTGAGGAAGTATGTGCTGAAGTAAAAGATGAGATCAACAAGTCGTTAATCCCATCTATGAGTTCTCCCCCTGCATTAGAGCAACAACTTCCCTCTAACCTCAAATATGCCTTTTTAGGGGTGAATGAGACTCTTCCAGTGATTATAGCTTCTGACTTAGAGCCAGAAAAAGAGGAGAGACTATTGGCGGTGCTTCAAAAGCACAAAGCCGCCATTGGATGGACCATAGCAGATATTAAGGGAATAAGCCCTGCCATTTGCATGCATCACATTCTTTTAGAGGAAGGTATGAAGCCATCTAGAGAAGCTTAGCGAAGACTCAACCCGAATCTGAAAGAGGTGGTCAAGGAAGAGGTCCTAAAGCTACTTAAAGTGGGTATCATAAACCCTATATCTGACAGCAAGTGGGTAAGTCTAGTTCCTGTTGTACCAAAGAAATCTGGGATCACGGTGGTAGCTAATGAAAACAGTGAGTTGATCCCTACTAGGAAGACAACGGGATGGAGGGTGTGCATAGAGTACCGCAAGCTCAACACAGCAACAAAAAAGGATCACTTTCCTTTGCTGTTCATCGATCAGATGCTTGAGCGTTTGGCGGGACATGCTTATTACTGTTTCCTGGATGGTTTTTCAGGATATAATCAGATTGCCATTGCTCCAAAAGATCCAGAGAAGACAATATTCACTTGTCCCTTCGGTACCTTTGCTTACAGAAGAATGCCGTTTAGGCTGTGCAATACCCCTGCCACTTTCCAAAGATGCATGATGTCAATTTTTTCCGACATGCTAGAAAAGTATATCGAGGTATTTATGGATGATTTTTCTATTTTTGGTAATTCTTTTGACCACTGCCTTGATAATTTAACTAGTGTTTTGAACAGATGCACTGAGACTAATTTAACTCTTAGTTAGGAGAAAAGTCACTTTATGGTGAAATCTAGAATAGTGCTAGGACATGTGATATCTGATAAATGCATAGAAGTAGATAGAGCTAAAATTGAAGTAATTGCTAAACTCCCACCTCCAACTTCGGTGAAGGGTGTGAGGAGTTTTCTTGGTCATGCAGGTTTTTACAAGTGCTTTATAAAAGATTTTTCAAAAATTAGTCACCCCCTGTGTAACTTACTGACAAAAGAATCTACATTTGATTTCAATGATGAATGTATGCTTGCTTTTACAACTCTGAAAGATAAACTGACATCTACTCCTATAATCATGCCTTCTGATTGGTCTCTTCCATTTGAATTAATGTGTAATGCTGATGTGTAAAATCGTGTTATAAAAACCTAACTCGCAAGTGCACGAATCGTGAGATAAGTACAGCGACAAGTAGGGATCGTTCCCACGAGGAAAAGAGATTTATCGACTAAAACTAATTCTAATTAAAGCTAAGCAAGTAACAGTAACCAAGAGATTTCAGATTGATTTGATTGATTTGAGATTAAAACTAAATTAAACTAAGAAAACAGTTAACAAGAATATGAGAATGAGATCAAGAGGTGAGAGGACTAGGTCATCAATGATCCCCAACTACGTTTACTCAATGCTTCGAATTGACTTTCACAAAGAATGTTAATCAAGTTAAGGGTTCGTTCTTAACTTATGTATAGTTAGTGCTATGTGGTCCTAGGATAAATTAAGTACTTCTACTACAATCAATAGCAAACCTTGCATACAAACTATAACAGAAAATACATCAACCATACACCAAGCGTTCTCAGTTGAGTCAATAGCAAACCTTGCATATAAACTATAACCTAAAACCCACAAAGCATACAATCAAGTATTCTCAATCACAGTCAATAGAAAACCTTGCATATAAACCATGATTGAGAACCCATTAAGCACAAGAACAAGAGAACCAAAGATAACGTGCAACCTGCAACAATAAATTCATTCATTCAATTGAATATTGGCTAAGAATGGTGAACCTCACACATATCTCAACCTTAACATATAAAGCCCTAAATTCAAGACTAGCACTAACCATGCATACACAAGAAGAAATCACAAATTGAATGAATCGAAACTTGAATTACGAAAACATAGTCAATTCTAATAAAGAGTATTCATAGAGGCTCACATTGAATCCCTAGTATGGATTTAGTTATACATAGATGAAATAAAAAGACAAGAGATAGAAAAGATAAAACCCATTGAGGCCTTCAATGAATTCTTCAAATCTTCAATGATGAGTCTTCTTCGTCTTGCAAACCCCCGATGTGTAAAGATGGATGATGGTGAAGGGGGACGGCCCCTTTGGTGGCCGGGGACCTCCCTTGGCTGCCTCTCGATGGCTCTCTCTCTCTCTATCTATATCTCCCGAAATTAGGGTTCAAAGGGGCATAAATAGGTGTAGATGCTAAGCCAAGCCCTTAAACAACAAGGAAATCACTTCCCCTTTAGAACTCTACCTTTTTGGGATTCTATTTCTTTCCTAATCCATCCAAATTGATTACTTATTGAAGGAGGATAAGGATTAGATGTCTAATTGCTTTCCAAGACTTCCACACATGTCCAAGAAGGTAATATTTCCCGTTCCGACAACTTGCGAAACAAATCCCGAAAGCATTCGCGGATTTAATAACTGACTGATCTGACCTTCGGACACTAAAACGAGCATAACTTCTTCTAGAAACTTCGGATTGACAAGCCGTAAATTGGGTTGGAAACTAGAATTCCGGGGCTTCAAATCCATAGGTGGTAGGACACACAGTTCAATCGGAGCTGAGAGTTATGGGGCCCGCAATATGGGTCATCTGCACTGACGGGCTACCGCTGGGTAGGTAAGTTGCCTACCCCGCGGAAAATACAAAGCGACACCTCTGGAGCTGACCGCTAGGTAGGACAGCAAGGTAGGTAGGTGCCTAGGGGGCGGTAATTTGGATGTTGCACCTCTGGACTTTGACGCAACATGTTCCGCTTGATGTATATTTGCCTGAGCCGCGGTAATTGGCCAAATTGCCCCTTTTTTCTCTGAAATACTTCAAATATATCACTTGGATTCAACAACCTGAAAATGCTCAAACACACAAATTAAAACTCTAAAAGACTCGAGAAACAAGCAATTGATTGGAGGAATGGGGATCGAAAACATATACAATAAATGACCGATCAAATGCATCGGATTATGCTATAGGTGCTATTTTAGGACAGCGAGTAGATAAATTGCCACATGTTATTTACTACACTAGTCGCACTTTGAATGATGCACAATTGAATTACTCCACTACAGAAAAAGAATTACTTGCTGTTGTTAGTGCCCTGGAAAAATTTCGTCAATATTTGATTAGGTCTAAAGTAATTATTTATTCTGATTATGCTGCTCTGAAAGTAATTATTTATTCTGATCATGCTGTTCTGAAATATTTACTAACAAAAAAGGAAGTGAAACTGAGATTACTCCGGTGGATCCTTTTGTTGCAAGAATTTGATTTGGAAATCAGGGATAAAAAGGGCAGTGAGAATGTGGCAGTGATGAGGTCGTTTGTGTACTCAACAAAATAGTAATAATATAGATTTTGGTTGATTCTTGAAAACTCTTTTAAGCCACTTAATCCTTTTTAAAATGTGATTTGATAGCAAAATAGTGAGCAAGTTCGTTCCACAGGGAAATGAGTGTTAATTAGATAAATTGACTAATCTTTGAACAATAAAGTAAATCATATTGTCTGATAGATGTGTGGTTTCTAAAACCACCAATGCTAACTACTCAATTGAAAATACACAAAGTATGTTATGAAAAATAGAATACTCAACACCTTGATAAGAATTGTGATAAAATCAATTAATGAGATAGCTAGGGAATAGATCGATTAACAATTGAATGTGGGTAAGCTAACTAGCTGCATTAATGTACCAATCTCATTATGTTAACCACTTAGAGGCTTAGATTAGTGGGGTTGATATACCCACCACTAATCTATCCTATCCAATGAGTTCTTAGTCACACAAGGATTGTCAATCCACATATGAATATATAACAAATTACTCCACTCAAGATAGCAATCAACAAGTGATATACAAGTCAATTATAATGAATGGAATCTAATTAATTTGAATGAATAGAACACATAAGAGATTCATTACAAGCTAAACTAAACCCACAACCAATTGATCCTCAAATCTATCCCCTAGATTAGGGGTTTAGTTACACATATTTGCAATAAATGAGAAGAAGTAAATGATAAGGAAATAACCCTTGGGTCACCTTCTTTAAGCTTAATCCTTCTTCTCCTCTATGCTCCTAGATGCAAGGATTGGAGGTTGAGGATATGTCTTGGAATGTGGGTGTTTTGGTGGAAAGTGACTAAGGATTTTTGGTGGAGAAATGGTGAGATGAGGAATGATGTAATGAAGTAATCAAGGTTTGTGTTGAGGGTTGGATGGATTGGATGAGTTCAATGAGAGAAATGGAGGATGAGGAATAGTGTGCCATGGATGATAGAGCTAGATCTCAGATTTTGTTCTCTGTGTTTTTTCTCTGATTTTTGCGATCCTTTTGAAGATGGAGAGACGTTCTATATATATATGCACTCTTGGACATGTATTGATAACTGCTTGATTCGCTGAGGTGGAACCTTGGTCGCTATTTGGTCGCTGTGGCGACCCTGGTGCGTAAAACGGTTAGAAGAGAAGGTCGCCACGAAAACCATCTTTCTTGCTATTTGGCAAGTGGCGACCATGAGCATTTTGTGTAGAGGTCGCCACTTGCACCTCTAGGTCGCCATGGCGACTGCAAGGTAGCCATGGCGACCCTAAGTGGCGACCATGCCTTGAGTGCACTAGGTCGCCATTTGCAAGGAAGGTCTCCATGGCGACCCCAAGTGGCGACCCCACCTGGTTGATTTGAGGACTTTCTGTCGCCATGGCGCTCAAGTGGCTCCCAAGTGGCGACCTTCTGATGTCGTTGGAGAATCCTCTGTCACCATGGTGCTCATGTAGCAACCTCTCATGTCCAAGTGGCGAAAATGCCCTGTTCCTTCCCATTTGTGAGACATTTTCGCACAAGTCCTCCACTTTCATCTCAATTGCTTCTGAAACCTAATAAAACCTGAAACACTCAATTTAACAACATTAAACACGGGGAAATGCCCGAGAATCAAGCTAAAAGAATCGGAAATGAGGGCCAAAATCATACCAATTTTTGCTTGATCAAATACCCCCAAACCAATCTTTTGCTAGTCCTCGAGCAAAACAATCACAAGCAAACCCCCAAAAACATGCATAGAGATATTTCAAAGTTTATCACTTCAAATGATCAATGTGCGAAGCCAAAATGAAGAGATTAAAACAGTTATGCCATGGTGAGGTTTTAAACATGAAAGAGCATGTATAGATAGGATTAAAAACATGCCACCTTAGACATAATTGTACGCAATGCGATCTTACATTCAAAATGCCAAAGCTTCAAAGCAAAGGTGCTATTAGTTTAGAATGTAATTCGCTTTGATACTAAACCTCACCGGATTCTCTCTTCTTTTCTCCAAGACTCCTAGGTTCACTCAATATTGTATATGTGCAATATGAATTCATGTTATGGCAACTAATTGATTGCACATGATAATCATTAAAAACGCAATTTCCTGAAAAGTGATCTCATGAATGGAATTGCAAGCCATGAATTAGAAAGAACATGCATCAACCAAATTTGTACAAAATGGACAATCCTAAAGATCATGAAGGTCTTTTCTTTGGTTGTAATGGGGCCTAAGGTCATGGTGAAACAAAGAATGGAAAAAATGGATAACAAGGAACCTAATGATTACATTAAGGCATACATTCTAATTTTTTAAGTTCCACAAGATTCACACATATTGATTACACCTCAAGGTGTCCAGGCTTACACTTTATATATGTGTATGCTACTCATATTTTCAACTTGAGTAGTTCATTTAGTTCTCTTTCCTTTCTAGGCCATTTGTGCCTAATTTCTTTGTTCTCTTTTTCTTTCTAGGCCAATTGTGCCTAATTTCTTGGTTCTCTTTTTCTTTGCTTTTCTTTGCTTGCCAATTCTTTTCTTTTCATGCTTTTCTTCCTTTTTTTTTTTTTTTTTTCACATTCTCTTCAAGCTTTTGTTTTCTTTCAATTTTTCTTTTACAAACATTTCTTGCTTTGCAAGACTCTTACACACATTTACATGCCTAGGTACACACCTAACATTTACAAGTTCAAAATTTTACATTGATTTCCTAAGCCTTAGTAAATCATTTGGTCAAGGTAGGTCAATTATTATAAGGCTATAAGGTTCATGTAGATGTGGTTCATGAAAGAAAAGCTTCAAATGTGTTTGGCTTCAAAGGGGCTTGGGAGCACACAAATTCACATTGGTTGGAAGTGTTAAGGCCAAAATGGTTTTCACATGCATTGCCTAAAATCATTTCTAAAGACTTGTCCACTAAGCAAAATAAGGCATCCACAAGCAGTCCATAATATTTTATGGCAAACAACATTTAGTGCAAATGAGACCAAAACATGCTTGTATGAGTGTTTGAGAATGAGTGTTTAAAGAGTGAATGTTTACAACTCAACGTATGCTTTTTAAATGCTGTGTTTGTGATCGTCACGGGAATCTCCACTATTAATTCTTAGCCATCAAGCAAATTTGATCATTCACTCAACATTAAGAGAAAAAGATTAACGCACTTTGTTCAATGACACCCTAAGTGGCATGGTGTTAATCTAAACCAAACACTCTCAAACATGCACAATTCCTCACTACATCATGTAAAGAACAATCTCCCCAAGCAAAGCATGCTCAAATATGGCAATATCGTAAAAAATTTCGAACAATTTGGCACACAATTTTTGAAAACCAAGCATCATGGCGTTGCGCAAAAGTACCCCCAAACCTAAACTTGACATTGTCCTCAATGTTCAAGGGTGGTAAAAATAAAGACAACAAGCGCAACCCAACAAGTTTCAAGCAATAATCCAACAAACAAAGGCAAAAGCAAAATATTCCAATAATCTGGCATATTGCCCTCTCAATCATCCATACACAAAATCCAAACAACACATATATCAATAAAGCACAAATGTCCTAAATCCACTACCAAAATCCAATCCACACCCTTATTCTATGCGGAAGCAAAATAAAGACAACGAAGAAAAATAAAGATCAAAAGGAAAAGAAATGCGAATAAGCATAAATCAAACTAAAATATCCAACAATATAATCCAAAAGTAGAAACATAAAACTAGCAAAGTCCAAATAAAATGATAGAAAATGCAAATGATGGAATGGTAAAATAAATCATAGAAATGCTAGTAGGCCATCTATTCTGAATCCTCCTCCTCATCCTGCTCTACTCTACCTTTCCCTTTCGGGTCCTTCATTCTCTGCTCCCTCGCTAATGCTGCTCTCCTAGACTGCTCCTCTCTCCATTTCTTCTGCGCAGCTGCCTCATCAATGGGAGGACCTCAAACATAACGGGGCCCCTGATCAGTCAAGGAACGGGCCATGGCCTCCTCTAACTGTGCTGCCTCCTCAACAGCAGACTGTGCTGTCTGAAATACGAAGTCGGGCTCCTCTGTGCTAGCGGGGGTAGGTGGAATCACTGTGGTGGGCTTCTTCGGCCTCCTGACATATGGGGTGAGCCTCAGATCATGGCGGAGGTCTGTAAAACCTGTGATCACTGTCTCGCTCAAATCCTGAATCAGGCTTTCCAACTTCAGCTGCCTGTCCTCCAAGGCCTTCTGCCTTTCTTCAATTTCAAGTTTATTAGCATGAAGAATATTAAAATCACCAGTCTGAGTCTTCCTAATGCGTTGTACACCATCTAGAATCCGAAGACCTAACGGCTGCCCATGATCATCACAAATAGGAATCTCCTCCTCCTCATCATCATCGTCCTTCTCAGGGATCACTCTCTCAAATTCTTCCCTAACACTAGTGCCAGCCTCTGAACTCCGCACTCTCCTACGTTTCCCACCAGTAGGTATCTCCCCACACTTTATCATCAAGCGTCGCCAGGTGGTCAAGTCCATATCTGACATGGGTGGCTTAAGTATGTCCCCTGATACATCTACACCTGCCAGCTTGCAAACCTCTGTGATCAAACATGGGAAAGGGAGGATATCTGTCTTTGATTCATTCCTCCTAATCCGCTGAATCTCCATCTTCACAATAATACCCACATCAATAGGCTGCCTCTCAATGATACTATGAAGGATCCTAGCCACCTCAAATGGTACAGTGGATCTGTGGGAAACTGGCCTGAGGGAAGAATTTAGGAAAATGTGCCAAAAGCTTGCTCAATCTTCAAGTTTGACTGCTTGAGAGGGAATCTCTTCGCCATCCAGACAGTTATAGGAGTGATGGTCATTGTGTTAGCAAATTCCACCAAATTCTTCACATACAAGGGATTTGTGGTGATCCCTTCCACCATCCTTTCACGCAACCCCTCAATTTCCAACAATGTAGTCCCAAAGTAGATATTAATGTCCGATGCGTTTAAGTAAACGGGAACCCTCTCACTAGAATAGGACCACCCCTCATATACTCCCCGGGATTCATTCCCGCATAAAACTCCTTAACTAGGCTCTCACTATAGTGTGGAGGAGTGGCTGCCAATCCTCCCCATCCCAAGTCATTCACAGTTGCCGAGACAGGGGTATCCTTTAAACTTTCCAAATCAATGCCTCTCTCAGGTCACATCTTCATCTCAGCAAACGTCTCCAATCTGTCATCAATATCCCTATTGAGTTTGCATTCAGGGACCACCTTCCTCTTAGGAGTGGGGGTCTTGCTACCCTTTCCTCCCTTGCTTGGAAATTTCATCTTAGGAGCCATAATCACACTCAAATTTGAACTACCTTTTCTGACAGAAATTCGGTAGCACAACGGCACTTCAATAACAATCCGGCACTCACCAAGTGCACCCAATCAATCAAAACTACTACCACACTTCCACAATCACAACTATATGAATCAAAACCACACAAACTCCAATCCTATGCACTAATCTCTTCAAATCAAACTCAAAACCACCCTTAAGGTATCTAGATGCAATGTAGGAAGGATTTGAATGGGAAAATTGAAGAACTAGAGTGATTGCTTACCGGATTTGATGATTACGTGCGTGCCACGGCTTTGGAATTGAGAGAGTTTGAGAAGAAAGGACTTTTGTTTGTGCGGTGTTATGTTTGAGTAGCAAACTTATAGTTGAACGCCCTATGTCACCATTTGTGCCTCTCGGTCGCCATGGCGACCAAATGGCGACCAAGAAGGATTTTGAAGCTTACATGTGGTCGCCATTTGCACAAATAAGGTCGCCATGGCGACCAAATGGCGACCATACCTAATATGTAAAGGTCGCCATTTGCAACATGTGGTCGCCATGGCGACCATGTATGTGGCGACCTCTGAATTCTTCTTGTAAGTGAGGTCGCCACTTGTGTGCAAATAGCGAACAAATGGCGACCCATACTTGAGGTCCTCTTCTGAATGTATTTTCATCACCTGCAATGAAACAAAATCCGCAAATAAGCTCATATTTCAAACCACTATCAAGAATAGATGGACACTTATTCAGAAAAACAAAACAAACAAAAGAAATATACACAACAAGCAAAATTAAAACACAAACATTTTTATTCTTGGCATGAAATGTAAAAACCAAATGTAAATCCTACTACCGCATCCTACCATGCGAAATGGAATCATGATGCTCATCACCCAAGTCAATCATATTATAACTCATTTTCTTCTTGACCACCCAAATTGGACCCATAGACTCATCCCGGACTTGATTTACCAAATCCTTCCTAACTCAAATTTTCTTAACATAGTTAGATCTCCTCATAGGTTTATTTCTATCATTATTAGCATGCTTCAAGAATTCAAAACACCTAGACTTAACATGGCCCTTCTTATGACAAAAATAACAAGTGAGAGGGTATGAAGGAAATCTCCCTTTTTGCATTGGAGGTTGAGGCCTTGAGGGACCGTCATTGGTGAGTTTCTTGATGGCTTGATCCATCCGATCTATCTCCACCAAAAAGTCGCACTCCTTTACCTTAGCAACCTTCAAAGACATCTCTTTCTTGCTCAATTCCTCCTTCAATTCCTCAATTGCCTTGTTCTTGGCATCTACACTCATGAAAGTCTTTCTCATCTTTCTTGAGGACTCTTCCTCAAATTCCTCGGTGAGTTTAGCCAAATCCCCAAGCTCTTTCACTGTTACCTCATTCTCCATGGTGAGAGCCACATTGATCTTTTTGAGTTTATGGTTCCGTCTTGCTAACTCATCAAGCTTCTTCTCCAAAGCATATTTCTCCTCCTTAAGAACCTCTACTTCAAGCATGAGCTCTTGGTTAGAATTCTTGAGCCCTTCAATATCAGAGTCACCAATGCTCTCAACTTCGTCCTCTTGGCTACTCTTTTCATACAATTGCACTAATTCACACACTTTTCCACCCATTGACCTTAGTGGTTGCACTTCAACCACATAGCAACTCTGAATTCTATTTAGGTCATCATTGCATATGGTTATGTCAATCTCAAGTTTTTTCTCAAATGCATGCATACAAACTTTCCTCTTGCAAACATCGATCTTCATTTGAGCGGTAGCCATGAATGGTCTACCAAGGAGAACTTGCCACCCCCTAACATCATTTGACTTGTCAGCAATGTTAAGGACTACAAAATCCGTTAACACCACTATTCCGTCAATGACAATTGGGACATCCTTAATTTCACCACTTGATGATAGAGAGGATTGATCCGCTAGCATAAGTTTCTTCCCGGTTGGCTTCAATTCCATCAAACCCAACTTCACATAAGTCGATAGGGGCATCATACTCACACTTGCACCCAAATCTAGTACTCCTTTAAGCACCCCACTATCTCCTATTGATATAGGAATCACAAAACTTCCCGGATCATCCACTTTCCGAACATATGCTTCTTCAAACAACATAGCCTCATCCCTAGCTCCATCATTCTTGACAAAATTTCCCCCCTTAGCTTGCTCGGTGTGGCCTGGAAACTTCTCCTTTTCTTGCTTCTGAAGGGCCTCGGTAATTTGCCCCATTTGGGTCTCCAATTTCCCGAAAGATGCTTCGAGGTTGCCAAACCTTTGGCCACTAGCTTGCATAAAACTTGTCAAGGTATTCTCGGCTCTTTGGAAACCTTGCATCATACCTCTCATCTCTTCATCAATGTTTCGGTGAGGTTGATACGAGCTAGGTTGAGCATTGTTGTTGTTGTTCCATTGGTTTCCTCCTTGTGGACATCCTCCTTGTGGTTGAGTTTGACGGTAGCGTCCTTGTGAGCTACTTCCTTGATTGTTCATTCCTTGTTGTTGATTTTGACGGTAACCCCCTTGTGAGCTACCTCCTTGATTGTACACCCCTTGTTGTTGATTTCTTGGTGGTGGGTTTAAAATGTTGTTGTTGTTTGACCAAGAAAGGTTTGGGTGGTTCCTCCACGGTTGAGCATAGTTATTGGAATAGGAGTTGTTTCCTTGTCCTTGAAATCCCATAGCTTGAACCTCCTCTTGCTCTTGACCTTTAAAAGTGTCCTCAAACCCTTCGTTCTCATTGAATTGCCCGCTAGAGCTTCCTTCTTGCCTTCCTAGCAACTTCACACCCGCCTTCGGAAATCATATACTCTCAATATGAGAAGTCAAGGTCTCTACCTTCTTGTTTATCCTGGAGATTTCGATGGCGGCCTCCGTACTAGCATTTACATCAAATTTCCCACCTCGAATACTGTTGGCATTTCGTTGTTGAGAGTTTTGTGTCAACATGTCATAGATGTCATAGATCTCCGAAGCGGTCTTGGTGTCATATGAGCCTCCACAAGCGTTATCCACCAATACTTGGGAGAACCAAGTTAAGCCTCCTTGGAAACAAGACACCTTGTATTCCAGTGAACATGTGAGGAGGACATTGGGCCACAAGGCATTGATACCTCTCACATGATTCATGAAATAGCTCCCCCTCACTCTCATAAAAATCAGCTATCTTTACCTTTAACTCCTTCGCTTTCCTAGCCGGAAAGAATCTGTTGAAAAACACCTTGCAAATTTGACCCCAACTTGTCAATGATCCCGGCCTAAGCCCCATGAGCCATGTCATAGCCGCATCCTTCATACAATACTGGAAGCAACGCATTTGCAACTGTTCGCGCGTGGGACGCATGATGGGGAAGGTCTCAATAATAGCACTGTACTCCTTCATGAACTGGAGACAGTCTTCATTCAACTTCCTATAAAATGACGGCAAGAGGTTGACATGCATTGTCCTCAACTCATAACCCCTAGCAACCAGGTCTAACACGATAGGCGATGGTTGGTTCCCGATATCCGGCAAGGCATACTCTCCCATGGTCATCCTTTGACCACGGTTGGTTTGAGTCTCTTCCATCATCTCCTCTCTAAAAGGAGCTTCGTCTTCCCTACCATGTTGTTGTCCTTCAGTACTCATATTTTGTCTTGGAATTGCTTCGAACTCTCTCACACGGCTAGTGCCTTCTAGTGGGGGATGAACACCTCTACCTAGAGATCTCCTACCGTGCATAAAACTGAGCACCTGAAAGAGGAATAAATAAAGAGATACAAGGAAAGAAAAAAAAAAGTAAAAATAGCACTATGAACAAGTTAATAACCACAAAACAAAATACTAAACTAACAATCTATAACATACTAATAAAATGAGAAGAAAAGTCAATCTACGTAATCAACACTACCAATCCCCGGCAGCGGCGCCAATTTTTGATGAGGTCGTTTGTGTACTCAACAAAATAGTAATAATATAGATTTTGGTTGATTCTTGAAAACTCTTTTAAGCCATTTAATCCCTTTTAAAATGTGATTTGATAGCAAAATAGTGAGCAAGTTCGTTCCACAGGGAAAGGAGTGTTAATTAGATAAATTGACTAATCTTTGAACAATAAAGTAAATCATATTGTTTGATAGATGTGTGGTTTCTAAAACCACCAATGCTAACTACTCAATTGAAAATACACAAAGTATGTTATGAAAAATAGAATACTCAACACCTTGATAAGAATTGTGATAAAATCAATTAATGAGATAGCTAGGGAATAGATCGATTAACAATTGAATGTGGGTAAGCTAACTAGCTGCATTAATGTACCAATCTCATTATGTTAACCACTTAGAGGCTTAGATTAGTGGGGTTGATATACCCACCACTAATCTATCCTATCCAATGGGTTCTTAATCACACAAGGATTGTCAATCCACATATGAATATATAACAAATTACTCCACTCAAGATAGCAATCAACAAGTGATATATAAGTCAATTATAATGAATGGAATCTAATTAATTTGAATGAATAGAACACATAAGAGATTCATTACAAGCTTAGCTAAACCCAAAACCAATTGATCCTCAAATCTATCCCCTAGATTAGGGGTTTAGTTACACATATTTGCAATAAATGAGAAGAAGTAAATGATAAGGAAATAACCCTTGGGTCACCTTCTTTAAGCTTGATCCTTCTTCTCCTCTATGCTCCTAGATGCAAGGATTGGAGGTTGAGGATATGTCTTGGAATGTGGGTGTTTTGGTGGAAAGTGACTAAGGATTTTTGGTGGAGAAATAGTGAGATGAGGAATGATGTAGTGAAGTAATCAAGGTTTGTGTTGAGGGTTGGATGGATTAGATAAGTTCAAGGAGAGAAATGGAGGATGAGGAATAGTGTGCCATGGATGATAGAGCTAGATCTCAGATTTTGTTCTCTGTGTTTTTTCTCTGATTTTTGCGATCCTTTTGAAGATGGAGAGTCGTTCTATATATATATATGCACTCTTGGACATGTACTGATAACTGCTTGATTCACTGAGGTGGAACCTTGGTCACTATTTGGTCGCTGTGGCGACCCTGGTGCGTAAAACAGTTAGAAGAGAAGGTCACCACGAAAACCATCTTTCTCGCTATTTGGCAAGTGGCGACCATGAGTATTTTGTGTAGAGGTCGCCACTTGCACCTCTAGGTCACCATGGTGACCATAAGTGGCAACCCTGCAAATGTGAGGAGGTCGCCACTTGCAACATCAAGGTCGCCATGGCGACCCTAAGTGGCGACCATGCCTTGAGTGCACTAGGTCACCATTTGCAAGGAAGGTCGCCATGGCGACCCCAAGTGGCGACCCCACCTGATTGATTTGAGGACTTTCTGTCGCCATGGCGCTCAAGTGGCGCCCAAGTGGCGACCTTCTGATGTCTTTGGAGAATCCTTTGTCGCCATGGCGCTCATGTAGCGACCTCTCATGTCCAAGTGGCGAAAATGCCCTGTTCCTTCCCATTCGTGAGACATTTTCGCACAAGTCCTCCACTTTCATCTCAATTGCTTCTGAAACCTAATAAAACCTGAAACACTCAATTTAACAACATTAAACACGGGGAAATGCCCGAGAATCAAGCTAAAAGAATTGAAAATGAGGGCCAAAATCATACCAATTTTGGCTTGATCAGGCAGCTGATCACCTTTCTCGATTAGTGGAAAAAGAAACTGGAGAAGGAAGTACTAAGCTTGTGCCAATAAATGAGAACTTTCTAGATGAACAGCTGATGAATGTGGGAGTCAATGATCCATGGTACTCGGATATAGTGAACTATCTTGTGAATGGCATCGTACCAGCTGACCTGAACTCGTAAGCAAAAAGAGGATTCATATCCCTCACCAGGCAATACTTTTGGGATGAGCCATACCTGTTCAAATATGGCTTTGATAAGATCATTCGGCGATGTGTCCCTGAAGAGTAGCAGGAAGATGTGCTGAAATTCTGCCACAACCTTAGTTGTGGATGGCACTTTAATGCCAAGAAGACTGCTTTGAAAGTTCTCCAATTAGGTTTCTTCTGGACCTCTTTATTTAAAGATGCTTATACTTTTTATATGTCTTGTGACAGGTGCTAGAGAATGAGGAACATTGGTAAAAGAGATGAGATGCCCCTTTCAAATCAGTTGGTGGTAGAGATATTTGACGTGTGGGGAATTGACTTTATAGGTCCCTGCCTATCCTCACACGGGTTTACTTTCATCTTGGTAGCTGTGGACTATGTTTCGAAGTGGATTGAAGCAATTGCAACCAAGACAAATGATATCAACGTGGTGGTAAAATTCGTAAAAGAACACATATTTACCAGATTCGGGACACCTCATGCTATCATAAGTGATGGTGGGAGCCATTTTTGTAACAAGGTTTTTGCCTCGTTAATAAAGAAGAAAAACAAAGTGGCAACCCCATATCACCCTTGGACTTCAGGACAAGTGGAGGTGAGCAATAGGTAGATTAAGCAGATATTAGAGAACACGGTGCAACTAAATCGGAAGGATTGGTCAACTAAGCTTAATGATGCATTGTGGGCATATAGAATTGCCTACAAAACCCCAATTGGTATGAGCCCTTATAGGATAGTCCTTGGAAAAGCATGTCATCTACCTGTAGAGTTGGAACATAATGCCTATTGGGCACTGAAGAAGCTGAATTTCAACTTAGATAAGGCAGGGGAGGAAAGAAAGTTGTAAATGAGTGAGCTTGAGGAGCTCCGGGACAATGCCTATGAGAATGCCAAGATATACAAGGAAAGGACGAAGAAATTGCATGACAGTAGAATCACTCGGAAGGAGTTCCATCCGGGGATGCTAGTCCTTTTGTATCAGTCAAAGTTAAGGTTGTTTCCAGGGAAGCTGATATTAAGGTGGGCTGGTCCATTTAGAGTTACTTAGGTTTTCCCACATGGAGCTGTGGAAATTGAAGGTCTTGAACGTCAGAATAGATTCAAGGTTAATGGCCATCAACTCAAGTTGTACTTGTGTGCGCCCGAGCTAAGAAATGCTGAGTTTTCCCGCCTCAATAAGTTGTAAGGCTTTTGTGCGTCTTGCCCAAATGTTAAATACAGGGCTTGGTGGGAGGCAACCCACCTAGGTAACATTTTCTTATCTTATCTTTTGTTTAATTTTAAATCGCTAGTTAGTTTTGTCTCAAGCATTCTTAGGCCGTTGAATATGATTTATGTTACATAGAGCTTTAAGAAGAACATTATTCAATTCAGGTTTGGGGGTGTTCGAATAATTTTTTTTAGGAGAGAGCTGGTATGTTTTATTTGTGTTTGTTGAATGTGCTCAGGAGCCAGGTATGAAGAATGTGATTTTCCGTGGCATTTACCGCCCCCTAGACATTGCCCGGGCAGCGAAAATTTGAAAGTTGAACCTCTAGAGTTCACCGCGGTATGAACCGCTCCATAGGCACATGCCTGGCCAGTGGCAATTCCAACAAGAGACCCTCTGGAGTTCACTGCAAGATGTACCGCCTCCTAGGCACCTGCCTAGGCAGCGGTCTCTCAAAAGAAGACCCTCTGGAGTTCACCGCAAGATGTACCGCCCCTTAAGCACTTGCCTAGGCAGCGGTTACTTAGCGCATTAAGTGAAATGGTGCGTTTCGCACCCAGGTATGCATGCATTTGATTTACCGCAGTGTAGGACCGCTGCACATGCATGTGCCTACCAAGCGGTAGGTCACAGCAACTGACTCTCTCCCTTTTTAAGCAACGTGCGCAGCCTCTCTTTTCTTTTTATCTGCGCACGTTGCCTCCCTCTCCCTCTTCCCTTTTATTTCTTCTCCATTGCCTTCATTCTCTCTCTCACGGTGAAAGGTATGCTCTCTTCTCTCTCTCTTCGCAATTTTCTTCAGAGATTTGTTGTTTGTTGCTAGTAGAATCTTTATCTGGATGAATTTTGATGATTTTTGAGTTGTTTGGGTTGAAAATTTTCTAATTCCATGCTTGGTACTCATAGTGCTTCTTTTGAACTGCTTAACTTGTTAGATTTGATGCATGAATGGTTGGTTATAGCTTGGTTTAGTTAGGATTCGATACTGAAGTGATATTATTGTTCATTGATACCGTGATTTTGATGATGATATTGTTATAGTGATGGTGTTATTGATTGTGTGACCCAAATAGGACTTGAGTATGCTTGTTACTATTGCAATGTAGTATTTGTTGGGTATTGTATATGTGGGCATGTATTTTTGGAACGAATTGCTGCCGGATTTTTTTGGAAGACTGTGAAGTTGTATTGGTTGTGTTGTGGTGCAGATGGCGAAAACTCATGTTGGAAAGTGCCCTCGGGTTAGTGTAGTAGATAAAGGGAAGCGACAGGCCACTCCGAGGCTGGCACAACACAAAGTCTTCCAGGATAGGATAAACAGGTTCCAAGCATGGCCCTGGATTGTTGAGAGGGGAATTGATGTTTCCAGTTTGGAGCAGACACCCATTCCAACCGCCATTGCTGCCCGTCATTGGGAAAGGTACGTCGCTAGACCAGCACGGCCTAACATGAGTATTGTGATAGAATTCTATGCCAGCGCTATAGATGGGAGGCTCCAGGATAGGGGTGTTGTTGTGGTTCAAGGGGTTGAGGTCCTGATCAGTCCTGAGGTGGTCAATCAGTTCTTTGAGGTTCCTGATGTTGCCATTAGAGGCGGAGGAGGGGTGGAGTACCTTGATACTCTCGACCCCGTTTCAAGGAAGAATAGCTGCAATCCTTAGGATGGATGGACTTGAATAGTGGGATAGGTTCGTGAAGTTACACTAGCATGACACGCATGTGGATGTCGCCTTCTGGAACATTTTTCTAACGTGTTTGCTATTACCCTATCAGCACCGCACAGAAATTTTCTTTGACCAGGCTCGCGTGTTGCACCGTTTGAGGACAGGTGGCCCTATCAACATTGGGAGGGTGATTTTCAATTCTATTCTTGAGGCCTGTGACAATGATGACCAATCCATGGTGTTCCCGTGTTTAATCACAATGTTCTGCAGGCAGACAGGTATTGATGTGAGTGCTGGATTGGAGCGCAATGACCCGACCTTGCTCAACAGGACTAGATGGAACCGGCAGTTAGTTTTTCAGGGATTACCTACCATTGGAGATTATGCGGGCCGCAGACGCTGTAGAGAGGAGCGCAAGGCAGAGGCCGCCGCTATGGCATAGGATTAGCCCGTAGAGGATCCAGCTGCTGCACAGCCTAAAGGTGATCAGTTTAGCACGCTTTTGCAGGCTATGAAGGCCCACGTGGATTTGCGCATCAGGCAGATGGAGGTTTGGATGGAAGAGCATTTTGACGATGTCGAGACGAACATAGATGAGTTGCACACGATGATGACTAGTCGGTTTTCTGTGGCTAGTGGGAGTGGAGCGCCATCTCAGCCTCCTTTTCCTGATCCGGATCCTTATGCAACTAGCGGATCGGGATTTGAGCAGCAGTATGATGACCAGAGGACCCCGGTCATGCAGTTTAATGATGAGGAGCAGCAGGATGACCAGATAGACTTTGATCAGAACACCGAGATTTTGCATTTATCAGATAAGGATGGCGAAGATTGACAGGATATGATTTTTCTTTGACCTTTATTTTCTTTTCGTTTGTTTTATTTTGTTTTATTTTTTTTTTCTTGTGGGATTTTCTTTGTTGTCTATTTGACGCTGCAGATTTATTTTTAGTTTTTAGTTCGTTATGTCTGTCATTAACTGCTGTCTTGATTGTCAACATTGAGGACAATGTTAAGTTCAAGTTTGGGGGTATGTCGTTTTGGATTTAAAATTGAGTTAGTTTTATTTTTGTTTTAGAGTATGTCGTTCCTCCATTATCCTTGATGAGATGCTTTGATGTGTGCTTTAGAAACGGTATGCTTTATTCAATGAATTTAAACTAATGTCTTGCCATTTAAAGTATTGCGTTGTATTTTTTCAAAACTTATGGCATGCTCTTGATATGATAATGGATAGGATGCTTAGTTGGATTGCCATGATTAATAGTGGAGACTACCTTTGTGAGTTCACTAAGCCAAAAAGCGTACATAAATGACATGATATGAGTGATTAATTGTTTCTACTCTTCAAACACTCAGTAGGATCTTAGCATTAGATTTGATCTCTATAGGTTTAACATTGAGCATTATAGAACGTTCATCATAAAAGATTTCACATGCTATCTTTGATCTTGAGTAAGTTGAACTAGTGGAAGTGATTTTAGACTATGTGTGTTTGAACTCACTTAAAAGGCTTTAAATATTTCCTACCTTATGTGCGTGCTCCATAGCCCTATTTAAAGCCAAACACTGATTAGCCTTTTTCTTTCTTCACCACACTTACTATAACCCATGAAAGCCTATATTTTAGCCTTACCTGTTTAACTTGGGATCATGCATTGAGATTGTGAAGAAGACTTGAGACGTCAGCACAGGAATGTGTGCGAAGGTAATGGGAAACATGTGAAGAAGAGCTACATTCAATCCAAAGCCGAGAGGAACTGTTTGGTTTATGTCATTCAAAAAAAAATATATATGCAAAGTTTAATGAATTCAACCAGTCAAATGACTGGTAGTGTTGTATCTACTCTCAAGGGAGTTATCAAGAGAGATGGTGAAATAGGAGGTCCGGAATAAATGGTGAGTGGCGTCATTCCATTTGCAACAGGACGAAAGGAAGGCCTAAAAGTTTAAGCAAGGCCGTGAAGACAAAGTGAATGGCTCTCATTGAATGATCCTAGGTTTTTGAATTCCTTTTCCCGTTCTTTCTTAGCCTCTACCCAATAGCCCCGTTACAACCAAAATGAAAGTCTGATTGATCTGCTAGTTATCCTTGCTATGAAAGTAGAAGTTAAAAGTGTGCTCTATCTTGCTCATAATGCTTGATTCTTTTCATGAGATCCTTTGCATACAAATCAAGCGTTCTTTCAATGATATACTCATATGCGATTATAATTTGAAATTTCTTGTGCATAACTTCTTTCGCATATGCTTGATGAGTGAATTTGCCTAGGTTCTGTGTGAAATATGAGCGTTATCTTGTGAGAATTAGAGTTGAGGCGAATTATATCTATGGCGTCTGGTGAATGTGTTTTTGATGCTAGAATGTCTTGAGCTTGGGCTTTTTAATTAAAATGAGCAATGTTTTCAGTTTTGTGACTTAATTTTATTCTTTACTTATTGACTTTTGCATGCATTGTTTCGTTATGGGCGATATTCGATTGCATCTCGAATGATGGGTTTTTGTTGGATATGTTTGTGGGTGTCATAGCTGTAAACCCTCAGGAGACAGCACTCCTCCTACTAGGGACACCTATAGGTTTAAAGGCTTGTAGCATACGCTCAATGCTATCGCGCTCCTTGCGAAAGTGGCTTAGTTAGGATTTAGTCTTTTTAGTTTAGATTGATGGTTTTGCTCGAGGACGACCAAAAGATAGGTTTGAGGGTATTTGATAGGTCTAGATTCTGCTTATATTTTGGCCCTTTTTTCCTGTCATCTTTGCTTGTTTCTTAAGGCCCTTTTAGGTGGTTTGATGTGTTGAATGAGCTGTGCAGGTCTTTTTAAATAGAAGTGGCGCAAATAACTGATTATGGAAGAAGTGGTGTCAAAGGATGAGACAAAGGGCAATTGTGCCAATTACCGCGGGGGAGGCACCTACCCACCTTGTGGTTCATCAGGTGGCCATCTGTAGAGGAATTCTCATAAATTACCACGGCACAGGCAATGGTCCACCTTACGGCACATCTTGCGTCAAAGTCCAGAGATGCATCATCCAAATAGCGCGGCTTAGACAAGTACCCACCTTGCGGTACATATAGCGGTCAAGTCTAGTGGTGTTGTCTTATAATTACCGCGGGGTAGGCAACTTACCTACCTAGTGGTACATGCAGCGCCTAGTTCGTCTAGGTCAGCGAGTGACTTATTTTTGAGCTATTATATATAGAGCACAGAGGTGCGTTCTAAGAGTGGTTGGAGACTGCAAAAAGAGAAAACCATTCTTTCTTTCATCCATGGAGAATCCTAGAAAGCAAGAAGACGACGAGGAATTCAAGACAAGATCAGATTACCACCATGGGTTCTTTCTTCTTCTCTTCTATGTTTTTGTTCTCTCCATTGATGTGTAACTAAATCCATACTAGGGATTCAATGTGAACCTCTATGAATACTCTTTGTTAGAATTAATTATATTTTCTTAATTCAAGTTTCGATTCATTCAATTTGTGATTATTTATTTTTGTTGATGCATGGTTTATGCTAGGCTTGAATTTAGGGTTTGATATGTTAAAGGTTGAGATGAGAGTGGGTTTCACCATTCTCAGTAAATATTCAATTGAATGAATGAAATTGTTGTAGCAGGATATTGCACGTAATTTTCGGTTCTTCTGTTCTTGTGCTTAATGGATTCTCAATCATAGTTTATACGCAGGTTTTGAGGTAGACTGTGATTGAGAGTACTTGATTGTGTGCTTTGTGGGTTTTAGGTTACAGTTTATACACAGATTTTAGGGTAGACTTAATTGAGAACGCTTGGTGTATGGTTGATGTGTTTTCTGCTATAGTTTATACGCAGGTTTTGAGGTAGACTGTAGTAGAGAATACTTGATTTATTCCAGGACCATATAGCACTAATTATACATAATTTAAGAACGAACCCTTAACTTGATTAACATTCTTTGTAAAAGTCAATTCGAAGCATTGAGTAAACGTAGTTGGGGAGCATTGATGACCTAGTTCTCTCACCTCTTGATCATATTCACATATTCTTGTTAACTGCTTTCTTAGTTTAATATAGTTTTAATTTCAAATCAATCAATCAATCTCAAATCTCTTGGTTACTGTTACTTGCTTAGCTTTAATTAGAATTAGTTTTAGTCGATAAATCACTTTTCCTCGTGGGAACGATTCTTACTTATCGTTATACTTATCTCACGATTCGTGCACTTGCGAGTTATGTTTTTATAACACGATTTTATCCATCACTTAAATTTAGATAGGCCCATCAAGATCCTCAATCTACATGGATTTGCATGAATCACTTAATATATTCTACCAGACTAATTATGGGTCCATCTAGAATTGTATTAAAGCATGTGGACTTGTTTCTTTTAGTAAGAATGGCCTAGTTCACATGTGGGCCTTTTAATTAAAGGTCCAATGGATTTAATAAAATGAAAAAATAATATATGGGCCTATCTTAGTGTATGGGCGGCAAGGCTTATATAATAGTCTAAATATATTATTTTATTTTATTATTTGATTAAATGGAAATTAATTAATTGATTGATTAATTATTTAATTAAGAATCAAAATCTTTTTATGACCAGGAAATATGTTTCTTAGTGTTATACTTTTGGTAGTAGTATATTAAATATAAAAGACTTTATTTGATAAGTAGATAAATAAGGAATTTTATTTGTCTAGTCAAATTATGAAGTCTTTTATATAATCACAAATACATTAAAGAGTTAAATTATGATTTGAATATTATATACATGACAAATTGAATTCGAATTGCTATACAAATATATAATATATATGGCGATTAGAATGCAGCATATATAAAATATAGAGGATAGCAGAATTCATGCAGATATGTCATAGATATATATATATATATAATATTCGGTCATAGATATATATTATATATTTGGCCGATTTGGCCGAGATATTGGATATGGCAAAAGTGTTCGCCAGCTATATATATATATATTTATATTGTATTGACAAAAAGTGGTCGGCAAGTATATACTTGGGCAAGTGATTTGCAGACACAAGATATACATATTCTTTGTATATTTTCAGAAACCCTAATGTTTTGGATTTGAGAGTTATTTCTTTTACTAGAGAAAAATAAAATACATCTCTTAGACTAGTGTGATTATTTTTGCCCAAGAGGAATAGAGAGCAAAGTTTGTTCTTATTTCAATAGTGCCCTAGTTACTTTTACATCAAAAGGTTTTGTGCACAATTTCGAATAAGGTTTACGCGAATTTCGATCTAACGATTATGAATTCAAAAGTGATCATAACATACTTTTTGTCTCTTGGAACTTGTTGTGACTAACGAAAAAGAAAAAGTTTTGTTAATCTATCCTCAGGTACACAATTCAAAGAGAAGGGAGACTATGCTCCTAGGTGATTCACATTCGTAATTGGATTGGAAGATCTTGCGGATTACCATCGACGCAACGTCACTCGGATCACGCAACAAAGGTATGATATCTTTAATATAATATGTTAATTAATTAGAGGGTTAAGGTTCAAAATATGGAAAAATTTTAAACTATACTAAACTATTTTTCGCTTCCGCTGCGTGTATTTTTCCCTACAGTCCAGTCGTCGGAGACGGTGATCCAGTTCCCTACTCCGATCGATTTCTGGTCTAAGTGACTCCTGAGCACAACGCGAGTCCAGTCGGTAATACTCAACTCACCATTGCCACTCCCTAACATATCACGACCACTTTTCAAGCCGTTGTTGTCGCCCCAATTGTCACTGTGTAAATCCACCGCGAATTAACTCTACAATTGTCGCAGTGCAACGCTTCTTTGTTGCCACAACGAATCCTCAGCAATAGAGATGGATTTGTACACCTAATTACATCGTCGTGAAACACCACCGTGAAACTATCATTGTGGCCTGATCTAATTGGTTGAGAAATTACGGAAAGGCCTCCTTTAAGGGAC
The DNA here is from genome assembly GCA_954870605.1 of Acer campestre. Taxonomy (NCBI): domain Eukaryota; kingdom Viridiplantae; phylum Streptophyta; class Magnoliopsida; order Sapindales; family Sapindaceae; genus Acer; species Acer campestre. The sequence goes on from OX940801.1 coordinate 27,928,094, forward strand.
TAAACGGTAATTTACCATGCTAGAGGGGTGTTTTGGTAATTGACTATTCGTGACCTGATTTGAACACCCTATAAATTCAACATAGTTTTTCCCTTTCAAAAACACTTGATCAATCAAGAAATTCCTTCTTCCACCATTATTAATCCCACAATTTCTCCTCTCCAATCTCATCAACAAACAACTAGATTACTTCACCACAAACACTCATCTCTACCCATTTTCTACACCCATTTCCTTCGTTACTTTCCATTTGAATCCACCTATCTAGACACATCCTCATCACCAATCTTTGCATTAGCCACAACAAGGAAGCTTAAGGGAGGATCAAGCCTACAAGAGAGACCTAAGGGTGATTTCTCTACATTTTACTTCCTTTCATTGTTCGTGATTATGTGTAATTAAACCCCCATTCTAGGGGGATGATTTGAGAGACTTTTGGACATTGGGAATATGTTAAAGCTTTGAATATTATGTTTTTACAATTATAGTTATATTTACTTTTTAATTAGATCTTGCACTTATGTGATTGATTGAGTATTGACACATTTATTGATTACAATATGTTGTAAGATTTATGTGTGATAAAATTAGTTGAGTTATTGACACACTTGATTGATCATAGCACATAGTGAATAGGATAGGTTATTGGTGGGGGTATCACCCCAATTGCCTAAGCCCTTAATCGTCACTAATCGATTCCACCTTGACCCCCTCTCCTTAATCGATTAGACATTTTGGTGGGAAGTTGTTTAGGGTTCGTAATGACGGTCTAAACACACTTCCGAATGAGATCAGTCCTTGATTATGTAGATCGTACGTTAAAGAAGCCATAAATAAATTGCTCAAAGTCCATTAATTACTCTATCATTTCCCTAGACTTCTAATTAATTGTTTAAATCATTTTCTTATCTAGGTTGTTGATATTGCATTCCTATCTCTATTCATTTTCTCTTTATATTCTTGTAATTTACTTTCCATGTATGTTGTTTGATGGTTTTTTTAAACCATACACCATTCAAACTTAACACGATTTACTTTCTTACACATTAGTTAAACTAACTTATATTAGATCGCAAATCGATTAATCTAACATAATCCCTGTGGAATGAATCTTTAGCTTGCCGTTTTACTTGTTTTCAAAACTTAGAGCATATTGCATAGGAATTTCATTATAAACATCTTTTGAATCGTGATTTCCTAACGACAGAAAAAGCGTGTTCAACCGGATAATTATAATAATGTCGAATGTATTTGTATCTAATGGTTATGTTTTCTATGTGTTTTCCATTAGAGTATAGTAATTGCAACAACATGTTTTTATCAAAGTAACGTGATGTTATTTTCCATTTACACCTAAAAGCTATAGAATGACGAATATAATAGACATTAAAACACCATTGATATGACTAATCACTAACAGTGAAGACCCTTACGTATACATTTAAAAAAATAAAAATGAAATTTGGAAAATATCGTATCATACATGAATGAATGCGCGCAGCCAAGTAATCCGAACAACTATAGCATAGACACACCTGATGAAGCAGCGAAGAATGGGTCAGAGTTGAAGATTTTATACAAAGAGTGAGACATGATTCTAGTTTATATGAAGAGAGCGACAACTGATGGAAGAAATATATATGAAATGTGTTGTGTGACTTGTGTGGATTCTGGATATATGAAGAACTGAAGAACTTTAAGGCTGGAAGAGAAATATAGAGGAAGAAGAGAAGAAAAACGGTAAGAGATTATACCAAGACAAGAAGAACAACGGTAACTATTGAGAGGAGTGAAACTTTAAGGCTAGAAGAGAAATATAGAGGAAGAAGAGAAGAAAAATGGTAAGAGATTAGATGTTTATGGCAGGAAGAGAAAAGAAGAACAACAGTAACTATTGATGGGAGTGAAGAATAAACGGTTAAGTAATTTAGTAAGTGGGAAGTGACTTGCTTAATAGGTTATTTTAGGATTCCTATGCATTCATTAAGAGAATAAGTCATGACCATTGGATGTTTGTCTAAAAGCAATCAATGGTTGAGATTAGAATGACGTGGACTATTTTTTAAAATTGTATGGTGTAATGTTGCACTCAAGAATGAGCCTATATATATATATTTGTATATATATAAATATACAATTTTTCTATTGTCAGTTCGAAGTGATATAAAATATATCAATTCCTTACATGTGGGCTATTGGATTTAAATGCTTTGATTTTGTTGCACGCACTTGTCAAAATATCTTTTAAATCCAATGACCCACATGTAAGGAACTTATATATTTTATCAGTTCGAACTGATATATTTTAGACTGGCGATATTGACACCCCTTAAAAATTATATGTACACCCCTTTTGTTAGTACACCCATAATTTTTTTTTTTTTTTTTTTTTTAAGTTTCTAGTTTTATAAATAAACCCCACTTAATACCAAAACTACCTTTTCTTTAATTCTATTGTATTATATTTTTGTAAATACACAACACCTACACCTATTTTGTTATCTAATCAATTTTATTATTTTATTTCTTTTTATTTCGATAAATAATTCTAGGATCCTTCAAAAAATTGTCCAAAAAAAAAAGGCACAGCTCAATGACTAACGTGAATACAGTTCCAAACTTCGAATTAATGATTAATCAATATTCAATATTACATGGGCGCACAGCTCATGCTAAATCAAGCATGTATAAATAAAACATTTAAACATTTTTTATCTTGAAAAAAAAAAAATGTTTCCATACCTTTTTTCAAGATTAAAGTATAATATCTTTTTTTTTTTGGGTAAATAAATAGTATTATAGAAAAGAAGGAAAGAATGTACAAATTTAAGGGGCATACCCTAAGAAGCAAATAGACAAGAGCCGAAAGGCCCAAAAAACAAGCAAAACAAAGCTCAATCAAGAGCTAAACAAAGGTTACAACAAATGACAACCAAACACAAAAGCCAAAAGCAAACAAGCAAGCCTACAACACAATGGATTATCTAAAGTTGATGTTCCAATTCAATGCAAGAAGAGACCAATCCTTCAAGTTGGTGGTTTTCAAGATAAAAAAGAGAATAATATCGGTGGCTCATTTCAGCTCTTCTTTATAATTCTAAAGTTGTATATCTAGTTTTACAATTTGCTAAATTTAAGCTATAACATGCTATTAAATTTATTAAGCTAATACCGAATAAATAAAAAAATCTATAGCATGTTTGAAAGAAAAAAGAACATATATTATAATGATTTGTTCTTCTAATAAAAATTAATTAAAACTTAAATTTTCTCTATAAACTTTGTATGATTTTGATTCATTCTTCATTTTTTATAATCAATTTGTATTCCTCAATCCTTAAAGGAAATTAAAAATATATTTGAAATTAGCATGTAACAGAGAAGCTAGGGTTTAGGAAAATAGATTGGGTTTTTATGATATATGTGAATATGAAATGATTATTAGGAAATTTATTTTTATTTCCAAAAAGAGAAATAATAAATTTTTTTTTTTTTTTTTGGACACAGAAATTGATTAATAATTATTGGTGGGTCATGTGTGTATTTTCAAACTATTCAGTCATTTTAGTAATTTTAGTTAAGGGTAATATTGAATTTAAAAAAAAAACACTTATGTAGAATGTACTTATATTTTTTAAAGGGTGCAAATATAATTGGTTTATATTTTATATCAGTTTGATCTATCATAAAATGACGAAGTTATTACACATGCTTGAGACCGATATCTTAGCTATACAACATGAGCTGAAACCCTGAGAACATAAACAGTGAGTGTGGCCCATAATAATATCTTCAAAGTATCTCTCTCGCTCTCCTGTAAATCGCAATCTTGTCAGCCATGGCAGTGTCCTTTACTTTATCCGTCGCCGGAACGTGGTCTTCCACTGAGTTCCAGCAACTGGGTCCGAAACTCTCTCACAAACCCAGAAAGCATTTTGGGTGGATTTGCATTAATGATCACCAGTTGCTAAATTGCAAGTGTTTGTGGGACTTACCCAGAAGCACAAAATTGAAGAATTTCAGTACAAGGGACTTTCCCTTGCATTTTGCGTATGGTAAAGATGCTGAAGATAGCTCTCTCTCGGTATGCTAAGAAACATTATTATCTCTGTTCTGTTTCAATTAGCTTTGATTTTTCTGTGTTTATTATTGTTTTGGCTTCTTTAAATACAACTGAGTAAACTATTGAGTTCATTCTTTGGTCTGTAGATACAGAACAGGATCATAGAATGGGAATTCTGTCACAGAATTAGCAAATTTTAAGATTATTCTTCAGAAATTCAAAACAACAGAATCAGTTTCATTCTTCTGTAAACTTACCTCATTTTGTAATATTGTCAAGAGGAGTAGGGCAATTAATCATGTTATGACACTACTTAGAGTTAGAGATTGGCTAGTAATGGATAAATAAATGAAATGATCACAATGGCATTAATAGTGTGGAACTATGCATTTTGATGATATTTTCTATTTTGCATACTTTAATTTATTGAAAGAAAAAAAAATGCCTTAAATATTGCTTCATGACATTGGTGATATATATTGCAGAATATAAGTGAAGATACCGATGAAATGTTTGACGACTTGTTTAAAAAATACGGAAATGTGGTATTCAAGAGAAATGACCAAAAGGCTCCAAGTGCTGAGATTGATGATGATGCTGAAAGCTTATCATGTATGGTTATCTCACAACTTACTTCATATGCTTTTCTTACTATACACTTTTACTGGTGTCTAACATCCTTTTACTTTACACAATGACCTTTGCTTTATTATTTGATTCCTTCTATGGATTGGATTTTACTTCTTATTATTCACTTATTCTTGTTATTAGTACTTTAATGTTGTAGGATAACTTTAAAAAAGGAACAATTTATTAGGATATTACTTATGAACATTTTATGTGTATGGGTTTGGCTTTTCTCACAACTGGCCCCATGACCTTATTGAGTTACAACTCAGGTGCGAACTGGGTCAAGCTTAGACGGTGATGAGTCACTGATGACACAACCTAACCTGAATATAAAACTTGACCGGCACATATCTTGCCATGTTGGCCTATGACCTGACAAGGATTTTGTTATGCTGAGTCATGATCTAACACGTCTTGTGGATTTTGCTGGATAAGCATGATTGGGCCCAACATAGCATGATATAACTTGAAACCCCCAACTGTGTGTTAACAAAACAAGAATCAAATGGTTTTGCTTATGCAATGTGATAACTTTTGTTTCCTCTTAGCACAGGGCCTGGCGTGAGCCTGTAGGAAATAGGTTGCCCATCTTACACCTCTAGGTCATGTTAATTTGTCAGCATACTGGGTTGTGCAGTGATGCTTGGTAATTTTGACACCTTGAAAATTATAATTAGATTGCTGTTTCAGAGTTGATGCAGTACCCTTTAGAATTTTCATGTTTGCTGTCTTTTCTGGTATTTTCTTCTAAACCCTGCAGGTCCACTTTTGTGCTTTTGCTCCAACTCAGGGTTTTCACCTATGACGTAGTTATTTGCCCCAAACTTAGTTATCATTGTTATATCTTTAAGTTCGAAATTAACAGCTACCTAAATTTCTCTAATATCATTCATAAATTTCAAAAAAAAAAAAAAAAAAAAAAAAAAAACCACTTTTATGGCTATATAATTAATCATCACTACTTTATCCTAAAGTTACACCGGTTTTATCATCATAAACCTTGTGCTGAAACTACGTTCACATGCTTTCAAGTTGTTGAGTACACTCCATGGCACAAACATTGGTGGGTATAGAAATTATCTTGAATCCTTTCTCTTTATAAGGGACAATTGGAGAATGACTTTTCTTCTCACCCTTCCTTTTTCCTATTTAGATGGAGTGTTAATGTAAAAGAATGATTAGGTGAAAAAAAAAATAAGAAACCCTTCAAATCCTCATACTGCTGTACGTGCTTCTCAGTTTTTAGGCATTGACATGGTTTCTGTTGCATTCTGCTGAGTTTGGTTGGCATTATTATATACCCTTGTCATGTTGTATTTTCATTTCATGTTTTTAAAGTTTGATTAGCATTATTTCCTTCTTTTACACTTCATGTACTTCAAGTTTTAATGCATTTTTCCTAGTTACGATGAAAATGAGAACCGGAATAAAATCACACACACACACACTGCTTAGCTATTATTATTTCAAAAAAATAAAAAATTGGTCAAGTATTGTTTAAATATACGGCAAATGATAGTTATGTTCTCCATCTGCAGTTGCTGTGACCATGGCCAAGGTTGCAAGTGATGTTAAGGCTTCAGATATAAAGGTTCTCTTTGTGAAGCCCCTTGTATACTGGACTCGGTTTTTTATCATTGCAACAGCATTTTCTCGTCCTCAGATTGATGCTATTGGGTGTGTATATTAACTTAGTTGGAATTATTTTATTTGTTGGTCTAGATTAGCAGTATTGACTGAACCGATTTGCGATTTGCAATGTAGGTCCAGAATAAGAGATCTAGCTGAGGAAAAGTATGGAAGGGTTCCATCTGGGGACTCAAAACCCAACTCCTGGACCCTTTTGGATTTTGGTGAGTCCCAAGAACTTACTGTATGTTTCTCAAGACCCTTAGAGGACCCTGATAGTTTTAACTGTTTCCTAGGTGAGACATCTTATTCCGGTATGTTTTGTCTTAAACCTTCAGGTGATGTTGTTATCCACATATTTCTTCCGGAACAAAGAGCTTTTTACAACTTGGAAGAGTTTTATGGGAATGCAACGCCCATTGAGCTGCCTTCTGAAAACCAACCCCCATTTCGCGGTTGAAGCTTGTACTGATGGGGAGGCAGATTTCACCTCTTCCAGTTTTGTTTTTATGACCTAAACCTGCAGAGAAGCTGCCATATAGTTGCTTCAGATGATCATTCATCAACTGGGAAAGGGCCGGTTGTTTGATTATGTAAATTCTAATAGCATTATGTGTTCATCACCTCTAAACGTGATAATTGAATGAGATCTGACAGAATGCTAGGTAAAAAACTGAAACCTAATGAAGACCTCAATACATACACTTTTCAAATTGTTGGTTAGATTTAAACACTAATAGCAAACGAGGGTCTTTCTGAAATTCAAATCAGAAATTTTTGATTTCTTAAAATAATAAAACAAGTTGAGGAAAAATAATAAAAAAAATAGTTGTACTGGTCAGCCGGCTCAATATCCATAAATCATAAAATGTTTGCAGTTTAAACTAAAACAGGTCGAAACGATTTCACTTTCTAATACAAGTTTTTGTACAACTAGTTTTCATTTCAGCGAATAAGGGTTCCAAGTTCAATTTGTAACTTAACCTTGACCATCGGATCCACAAGATTCCTATTTTTACTTGATTTCTTCTCTGATCAAAAGTTACCAGACAGAAAATGAAGCAAATTTTCCGAAAAACCTACCTATTTACAAATTACAATCTATCACTGCACTGCTTTACATGTGAATATCCAGGAGAGGAGACTGGGGATCCCACATAAGTACGCGAAACGGCCATCGAAATGGCCATCCAACAGAAACCGGAAAACATTGACAAAATTCATCCATATGTCAGAAAATAAGGAGATCCATTCCTGCAGACACAAGAATTAACATAAATCAGTAAATAACAACAAAAAAAGCCAAAAGGAGAAGACGTAAGGGTGTCAGTGTATACCATCCACACAGGAGATATGCATGACACTGAAATTATATCATATAAGCACCTACATCAACTGCTAAATCAATAAATGAATATTTTCAGGAGCAAATTTATGACATTTAGAGGTATCAAACACCCAAAAGTGTAAGGTTAATGATGCCTAACATAAATTGGAGAAGGGGAAAAATATGCATCATAAGATTCAAAGATCTTTAAGGCACCAATCTAAGTACAAACTTTAACCAAATAGTTCACCAAAGTTTTTTGTGCACGGATAGTCAAGCATATGCACATTCTTGTCACACATTATAAACATGACTTGAATTAACTATTATATCGAGCCAACCATAATTTTTAAAGGCACATACCTTATTGAAGCGTGGCACACCTTTTTCATAATGGTGCCTAATATCTTTTTATGAACATCCCAACCAATGGGAATAATTCATAAAAATTGTATTAACTTAATTTATCCTATAAATTCCAAGTTACTAAGCAAAATGTAAGATTTAGAACTTTAGAAACTATCAATAACATGTCATAATTGATAAAGCAATTAACATGCAAATCATCATATTAACAACGACTCAAAGTTGCAAACACATTAAAAAGGAAAAACAAAAAAACAAAAAAACCCAAAGATGTTCAAATTAGTTTCTAGGCTCTAGGCTCTAGTTATCTCCCAACTCAAACACAACCAACTTCATAACATCATCATGCATCTTCATGTTGCGCTACGCTGATGGTCAAGCTACTGTTTTCTTGCTTTCGCGTGTTTTGATTATTGCTTTGGAGACTGCGGATTTTCTAATGTAAAACTTTAGTGTTTATTTAACCTTTTTTCTAATCCAACAAAAGAGTGAGCATTTCCATTTCTATAGAATGAATCTTAACGCAACACTACTTCTGGCCGAGTATAAAGCATATGAATGACGACAGAGATTCACAATATTCAGATAGCCAATAAGTAGATCATGTGATTACTGTGCAGTGAGTAACACAAAAAATAACAAATATCTAGTGAACAAGATGCATGGTCATGTAGATTAAACTTGAGAAAGAGAATTACAATTACAGTTGGTTAAGTGTTGACCAGCCTGCCCAGGTTCAGTTGGACTCAAATCCATATCATGAGTGGCAGTCCAACCAGGTTCATAAGCTTCAAGAAAACTAATCTTCGCCTTATTTGGCAAATCATGAGGATGAACAAATGGCACCCCAGCTGGCCACTTGATCTCCATTCTTATGTTAGCACATGGGCTATCAAGTGCATGAATGTGATTCTCACATTCCTTCAGGCTACAGAATCTGAGCTTGATGCCCTTCTTATCTGCAATGTCCTGAACCCTCTCCTTCAGAACTCTCTGGGCCTCAAGTCGTAACCTCTTGGAAGGTGGCAGAGGTTTGCATCTTGAATTATTCTTCCTCCTCCTTAACAATGGCTTCATAGATCCTGTACCAGCATTTCATCGATCCAAGGACCTGCTGTTAAAAGCTTCTCACTAAGAACTATTCCCAACAACAAGGAAACAATGATAATCCTAATCCAGGATGCCCCAAAATATATTATTAAGACTAAAATTCAAAAAACCTTCCTTTTGACAGCAAAATAGGACATTGATATATTGCAAAAAAAATAATAATAATAATAAAAAAAATAAAAAAATAAAAATAAAAAATCAGGACATAGATACTAAACTATACCTCTTTTAAAACCAAAACAAAACCAAGAGATGATGCTAAAAAGGATAGCTGAGGTAATTTTTTCAGAGGGGGTGTGCAGTAATTTAGCCAAACTTCATAATGGTGCATTATAATTTATGCTTATTCCTTTCCTTCTATAAGTGAGATTAAACTTTACACCAGGATACACATTAGAGCAACAAATGTCTAAGAACTTATTTCTTGTCAACTATTTTTATCATTAAATATAGTCATGAGCTACTTTTCTATAAAAGAAGGCAACTCTAAGCTCTCCTGCTACAGGCTACACAACCAAACATTCAACAAGAACATTGCTTGAAACATCTTTGATGCAGAACCATCCTCCTGGAAGCAAGCCTCAAGTTGACAATTTGGTGAAGAAATCAAAGGGTTGGAGCCAAACACATCTGCTACAACCCTAATATTCAATAGGGATAATTGCACCAACTTTCCCCAAGTATAGGCCTAATTTTAGGCAGAGTGAACATTTACCTAAAATAACACAAACCTGCTGTATAGGACTTCGTATTGACTGGTGAAGTAAAAATAGCCCCTAAGTGAGTTTCTTTACCCATTATTATATTACAGTAATTAGCATAGGACCACAAAGGAATCTTTAATACAAGTTGTATAAGTTTGTGATTTCATTGTGCAATGTGTACCTTAATGTTGAATTCTTCTCTTTTTTTTTTTCAAATATTTTTCTCTTTTCCTTATTTTAATGCATAGAAAACATATTAAACCAGAATTACCTTCTACATATTTGTCCTTCATATAACCACAATGGTTAAGTTAGTGCTTATGGTGGAATATTATATATTCTACTGACATGGACATAACTGGATGGGGCATAGTGAATCAATGTATTTGTCATTTACATTGCTACTGTCTTTTGCACCATTGGATAGCTGTGCTAGCTGAATAGTGTTAATAAGTTTGAAAGTTTCAGAAGATACACATCAATTTAATTGACTGTCAGCTGCCCTTTCTCACTGATAAAATACTTTTATATTCTAACTAGGAAATGTTATAAGCTCCTTGAGAAGAGTTCTGCCATTAATGTTATGTTAGTAATCATAATCATATCTTAATTTAGAACTTGCTAATGTACCAAGGACACCACCACCCTTTTCTTTCCTTGCCATCATTATTTTTGAACTCAGCATATTACCTGGCTGCTCGCTTATCATGTGAGATGATCTTTTACTTGTGATGAGAAGTAGTTTAATGGTTTATGGTTTTCAGTTTCCAGCTGCATATAAATAAATGATCTTGTCTGGGTGCACTCCAAATAGGCAAGCCAGAGCAATGTTAAGATCTGCTCTGAGATACATGAAGCAGACACTAAAATCACAGTTGACAAACACGAATCATCCAGCCAAAAAAAAAAAAACTATGGGATCAAAACAACCATGCTAGCACCAGTTATCAATTCATGGTTAGTGGCCCTAGTCCTGGTATACAAATATAAAGCCAGTTCACAGCTAAAAGATTCCATCTTCAGTTTTGACATATAACTGTCTCAGTTTCAAAGGAGTCAAGACTTGATAGTTTTTAAAGGTAGAATTTCAGTCATTTAGAGGTTGCCATATATTAGTTATAGTAAAGTTGTCCATAAAATATTTGTTACTAGCCATTAAAGACTCCTTTCTTGTCATGTTGTAATCATTACAATATAATTTATATTACAGAATGATTTATATTAAATAATGGATAAAAGCAAAACAACTCAATTGGAGGCAATTTTGACTTTTTGAAGTTCATAGCCAGTCAATGTTAAGTCCAGCAGTGGAGGTTTGTGTTATTTTGGACAAAAGTTCACTCTGCCTGCAGTTAGTCCTAAACTAGGCAGAGTTTAGTGCATTTATCCCTTGTGATGGCCTTGTCCTATATTATTGCTAACTACCAGCTTTAACCAACAGTCCACTCATAAGAAAGAATTACCTATGCAATTCTCAATTATCTAAGGTTTAAGGAATGATCTAAGAAAAAATACAGCTAACAAAGTAGCCTTCAGAGGAAGTTAACGTGCTCAGTCTAATTCAATCATGAAATTGATATTTAAGAAACATGAATAGTAAAACAGCAACACATACCAGCATACACTTGTTTTCTTCCAAAAAAAAAAAAAGCAGAAACTTGGTCACAGGATAAATTTGCAAAATGACTTAAAATCAATAGGCATAACATCTAAACCTAGGGAATAAGGGAATGATCAAGGACAATCAAATCTGAAATCCAAGATCACCATGTGTATCTATTTTATTTTTCCTTGTCTGTAAAATGAGTCATACACATAAGTCTAATATATTGATCTACAATGTGACATGAAGAAAATATTCAGATTCAGGAAGTCAATTAATGAAGGCAATTTCCGTTTTGTTTCCTATCAAAATGATAATACTGAAAGCAATAGTTCATCAAAAAGTATGGGGTTACAGAAAATTTATGACAACATAACATATCTAGTCAAGAAAACAAAAAAGGGATATTATAAGAATTCTGCTTACCATCTTGGGCAGCAGGAAAACTGAAACTCAGGAAACTTTGCCGGTTAAAGAGCTGATCTGTTGGGTGCGATCGCTGCATGAAGTCATCCACTGGTATGGGAAGCTGGAACTGAGCTTCAACTCCATGACCAGCAGCCCTCATCTCAGAACAACTGAGACTGCTCATAGATTTAGGCATGAGTTTGAATGCCAAAGAAAATCGTCCATACATGTTACCTGGCATATCATTGATCTCTGTTCTGTGTAGAGCAGGGTTTACATAGCCTGCAGTTGCCTGATAAAGTGCAAGTCCAGGGAAAACAACAGCTTCTTGAGGACCAAGATCCCCATCCACAAGGACCCACTGACCGTGAAAGTCTCTTACATGTAAACCTGCCTTATCTGACTTAACAATGGAGACAAGGCTTTTATCTACATGATGGTCATGATCAGGATAGATAACCAACTGGCCATCCTCTTGGGTTGTTAAATTATGGTGTTGAGCTCCTTGAAACGATGGCCTTGCATGACAACAAATAGACAATACGGAAGATGATACCTCACGATTTCTCAAAGGAACGTTATCAAGTACTTCAGTGAATGGAGAGCTGCGCAAGTTCAAATAGAAGCTGATAGCATCCAGTATATCCCGGGATGCCTTGCCCAAAAGAGCAAATACGTCTATCAAACCAGCTGGAGGGAATTCCAATGAGTTACCAGGTTCCGAAGGAGTCAGGCCAGGTCTGTAATCATAAGTTTCCTGCCACAGTTGAGGATCTGCATAGTAACCAGATGTCTTACACCACTCACGCGAATCATTTGTATGGATCATATCTGCAGCTGGGTATGATGGCCTTTGATGGAAATAGAGTCGAGCAGAATCTAAACAAGATCTCAAGAGCGGTCCATCACTAGCTGGAAATTGAATGATGGCAGCAGAATACTGAGCAAAGGACTGCGATAAAGTCGATACTGATAGCTTGTAGGAATCAGAAGGAAGGCCTTCAGAGGGTATTAGATCTGTGAGCTTCACACGACCCAGAGATGGCAGGCCATTGCTCGCCATGAAATTATTTCACTACGCCAGCCAGCTGAATTCAAAGAGATAGTAAGCACCCTGTTGACTGCACATATAAAAAGTGGTAACAGTCAAGGCCAAAAATTCAAGAAACACCAATCATGCAACATAACATAAATTCAGCCATCCTTACCTATATCAATTGATTGGCATGAACAACTTTGTACATTGTCATTCAGCTAAAAATATGGCATCAGAGATACCATAAATTACCAAACACCAAGATAATTTTTTTTATCCAATTCCCTATTCATGGCATCATAAATATCCAGCAAAATGATATTATTAGTTATCTAGATAAAACTTTTTGCTTATGATGATTTGCTTGTGTTTTGAGGGAAAATCAGCGAATTCAAATGGAATTAATTACTTTTATCCGTTTAAGGTTATTTTATATATTTTATTTTTTATTTTTTATTTTTGTTGACAAAGTTTATGGTTTCTTTACTCAGAAAATAGAAGGACAAAACTAAACGAATGCTTCGCAAGGTCTCTTCCTGCATTTGCTTATGGCTTTTTTGTTTTTATAGTTTCAAGAAAAATTATGCTTTTTTTGTACTTCTACTTGTAGAGAAAAGAAACCTTAGAAGTGACAAAAACTGATAAAAACAACTAATTCAATACTGAAATCATTCATTTTCTCTTAAAACACAATCAAAAATTCATCATTTACTTGTTTCCTTTCTACTTTCCAAAATAAATAAATAAATAAATAAATAAATAAAAATACCTTTTTGACTATCAAAACCAAAATGTTGCAGAATTTAACAATTCAACACCTCCAAAGAAAACAAAAAATGCAACCTTTAATCTCCATCATTATCATATATCACTTAAAAGCTAAATAAAATAAAATAAAAAGAGAAGAAGAAGAATGTTATATAAATTGAGATGAAGGAGAGAGAGAGAGAGAGAGATAACTAGCTAACCTTTAACAATGAAAAAATTCGTATTCGAAGATAAAATCTGAAAATTAGGGTTTAGTGTAGAAAGGCGATGGAGTTGTTTGCAGAGAAACCGGTTGCGAGGTAAGACAGATTCTCTCCGGTGTTTTTCTCTACAGTACTGTCCTCTTTACACTCATGGGGTTGTATTGGATTATAATTTTAAGAGACTTTTAAAACTTTTTCAACTGTAACCTCGAGGGGTTTGCCTAGAGGGAAGAGCGAGCACGTGATGTGTGGTTGGGCCTAGTGTCGAATTCTTGAGGTCAACCCGTGGAGCATTAGTTCAGGTGGTAAAGGATGAGCTTAGGCCTTATGGGGAGTGCATTAGTTCAAGATTTTATTAGACAATTTAGGGAACTAAAAGTCTAATGGTATTGGATTAAGACTTTTTAACAAGTTAAACAAGTCCGATGGTATTTGATCCAGACTTTTAAGAATTTTTTAAAAAGTCTATATTATCTTGTGGTATTAAATCTAAATTTTTAAGATTTGTTTTAAAAGTCCATATTGTCTTATAGTATTGGATCTTCAAGAGGCAGCAAATTGTGGGCTCAAAATTTTTTTGTCACTATTTGGACCGGGTTTTGTAAGAAAGCCACCACTTTAATAACTTAAGTTTAAAAGGTACCTATTATGGTGAACGGACAAAAATGCCCCCCACAACAACCTTCTTCACCATTTTTTTTTCTTTCAAAATCCCCCATCAATGGACGATGGTGGACCATAAACACGTGTACGTCGCCGTCGACGACCACAACCAAACCCAATAGTGACTTTTTTTTATGTCCGAACCTTTATTAGTTGCATTTGAGATACAAACTCTCTTATTAGTTGCTTTTTTTTTTTTTTTTCATTTTAAAACCCTCTTTTGTAAACCTCAAGCTGATTGTGTGAAAAAAAAAATGATTGTTAAAAAGGCTCGAAAAAGTCTTGGACAAAGCTTATAAAGGCTCGGGCAATTCATTAAAATGCTCAGAGAACAAATGAAAAGGCTCGGAGGTTCAAAATTAACAAAAAAATATGATTGTTGAAAAGGCTCGGAGAACAAATGGAAAGTCTCAGAGACTAATTGAAATGGCTCAAAGAACAAATGAAAAGTCTCGAAGACTAATTGAAAAGGCTCGGAGACTAAATGAAAAGGCTTGAGCCTTTTCAATTGTTCCCCGAAACTTTTCATTTGTTCTTCGAGCCTTTTCAATTAGTCTTCGAGACTTTTCATTTGTTCTCTGAGCCTTTTCAATTAGCCTCTGAGCTTTTTCAATTAGATTCAAAATTCACACAACCATCTTAAGGTTTACAAAAGACTTGGAGAATGAAAAGAAACCCAATTTGGGTTTTAAATTGGAAAAAAAAAAAAAAAAGCCTCGAATGTGTCTGCGTAGCGTCACTAAATTAATTATCCAATGAAGATGTATTGATAATTTTATAATGTTCAACCTCCATTGGAGGTCTGTTAAACATACCTCTATGAGAGAAGATGAAAGAAAAAACAATCTCAGAAAACTTCAAAGTAAGAGAATGTGTAAAGTAAGGGCATTTTTGAAAATCACTTACTTTAATGCCTTTTAAACTTAAGTTATTAAAGTGGTGACTTTCTTACAAAACCCGGTCAAAAAGGTGACATTTTCCACCATTTCCACACAAATTGTTTAGTGGTATTGGATTGTGTAAGGTCTTCATTTATTGATTGGCTTATTTCGTGAACAAACCACATTTTTGGGTTTAAATTGTAAGAGTAGTTTAGGTAATTGAAGATCATGCTTAAAGGCCCTTTCAAGACCTCAAGGTGACAAACACTCCAAAACTATATCTCTAGTGCTTAGTTTTCTTTGAAGAGATTTAGTTGCACACACACACGTAGCATATTTGCCTATGTGTGCATTCTCATCACATGTCACATTTCACACTTGTACTTTGTTGTTGTATATCATTGTGTGTTTATGTGTCTTGTAATTCGTTTCTCGATATTGTTCGGAAATGTCTGCGCATGCATGAATGTGTGCTTGGTTCAGCGTGAAGATTGCCTTCGGAGAATGTCATTGGCTTCTCCTTTAGTTTCACCACATTTGGTGAATCGACGGTTTGATGGGCGGCTGAATGAAACCGCCATTTGAGTCTAGAAGCTTCTAGAGCATTTCTGCGGTTATGATCGGCGGCCACGACCGCTGTTTGAAACCACCGTTTAGACCTGATCATATTTCATCTCTCGGGTCTATTTCTGCAGTTGTTATCAGCGGTTATCCCCTGTTCTCTCGAGATTTAATTCGACGTTTTCAGGGGCAAACTTGTCTTTTCACATGCTCTGTTCTTGATGTCTATAAATATATCACTTTCTCATTCTCTGAACTTAGTTCTTTGACTCTTAGAACCCTAAAAATCAAAAGAGAGACTCTTGAGAGAAAATCAATCAAGAACTCATTTTTAAACACTCAAAACCATTATCATATACATCAAAACATCATCTAGCATCTTCTAGCATATCTAGGATGCTTGCTTGCATGGGTCTTACTCAACACACATCCCTTGGTCTGTTATGCACTAATTTCATCTAATTTTAGTGTTTTATTTATCAAGGCATCTTTTTAATTACTTGTATGTTCTTAGTTCATATGCTATTATACAAGATAGACATTGTTGTGTTGTTTTGATTGAGTGTTGTATTGTGATAGCTACTTAGGATTATTTAATCTATGTCTAGCTAAACTTTATGACATGTCATTTAGCTATTGATATCTAAGATTGTTTTAATTGTCATATTATCATCCTAGATAAGCATATAGAGTTCCCTAGCTCTATTTGCACTTTGGATATCATTATATATTCACATAGGTAATATTATCTTTTCATTGAGAATTAAGTCTTGATGGCTAAGGTTTCTTAGGCTAATTGAACTAGGTTCACTTATACTGGGATTAGGTAATGGTGGTGAGTTATATACCAGAATTATGTTGTAATCACCTTTGCCATTAGTGGATTCGAGGTTCGAGTGTGACTCACTTCAGCTTGTGGTTTTTCCTGGGATTAGGGTTTCCACGTAAATATCTAATGTCTTTTATATTTCCACACTTATTACAATTGATATATTAAATTGATTAGATAGGGGTATTTTCAAAAAATTGACTAATAACGAAAATTGGGTAAAATTTGATAAAATCTATTCACCCCCTTAGATTAATATTGAACACACCTATATTTGTTTCAATTGGTATCAGAGCAAGTTTCTAGATATACTTAGGTGATCATTGCTCATTTTGGTGTGTTTTGCATTTTGTGTGATTTTTTGATCATTCATACATTTGTATTCATTTCATTCATTCATAAACACTATGAGTGGAAACGGTGGAAATAGAGGTGGCAACGAGGGTGCTTCGAGCATGAGACCTCCTCTACTCATCGGATTGAATTATGCCTTTTGGCAAGATGGAGTTGTACATTTGCCAAATCCATGATAGGGCATAGATGGCAGTTGAAGACAGTTACACATCACCGATGATGACTCCTACAGGTGGAGGAGAGGATGTGCTCAAGCCTAAGGTGCAATGGAACGCGCAAGAGTTTGAGTCATCAAAATGGAATAGGAAGGCTATGCATGCCATCTTATGTGCAATAGTATGTGCAATAGACGAAAATTAATATAAATCAATTCAAAACACTAGGATCGCCAAGGAGGCGTGGGACATCCTAGAGGTTGCACATGAGGGAACTGAAGTCGTTAAGGACTCCAACCTTCAAGTTCTCCAAACTCAATTCGAGTTGCTTAGGATGGAGGAGAATGAGTGCTTCAACGATTTTGATATCATATTGATGGATATTGCCAATCAAAGCCATCAACTCGGTGACTCGTATTCGGTAGTAGAGTCAAGCAGAAAATCATGAGGTTTCTCCCTGATAGGTTTGAATCAAAGGTTACGTCTTTAGAAGAAAATAATGGATATAAGGACATGAAGCTGAGTGAGGTAATTGGAAGACTCATCGCCTACGAGTCTAGGAAGGTTCCTAACTCTACAGCTCTGAAAAAGCATAAAGGGAATTACTTTAAAAGCCTCTAAGGATGAAAAGGAGGAAAAAAATGACTTGGACGAAAACCTTGCCTTATTTGTGAAAAGGTTCAATAAGGTTATGAAGTTCAGGAAGAAGGGCTTTGGATCAAAAGGCCAAAACTTGAAGAAAAAGGGTCCCTTCAAGAAGTTTGAGCCTAGGCAAGAGAAGACTAAAAGGAAAGGGGTTCGATGCTATAGGTGCAATGGGATAGGTCATTTTACCCCCGAATGTCCTAATCACAATGACAAGAAGAAGGGAAAAGTGTTGGCCACCATTTGGAGTGGTAGTAGTGATGACTCCGAAGAAGAAGATGAGTCTTCGGATGATGAAGAACTCATGGCTAACTTCATAGCCTTTGCCTCCTCAGACAAGAGCAAAAGTGCTAGTGAAGAAGAGAAGAGAGCCAAGAAGAAAATGACTCAAGTGAAGATGACTCCTCATCTAACTCCACAAATGGTTATGTGGAGAAAAATGTTCTTATTAAATACCTCGCTGAGTTTAAAAGCTTAAAGATGAAGACCAAGAGAAAGATTCAAAGGTTGAGAGAAGAGAATCTAGAGTTTTCATCTCAAATTGACCACTTAAGTGAACAAGTGGAAAGATCCAAGAGGATTGAAGATAAGCTAAGAAAACAGTTAGACTTATCTATGAGGAATGAAGAAGAGTGTAAGAGGGAGCTTGAAGAGGCTAAAAAGTCAATGACTAGGATGGCTTCTAGCATCGAAAAACTTGACCACATCCTAGGTGTTGGAAAGAGTCCTTGTGAAAAGAGAGGTCTTGGGTTTGAAGATGGTAAGAAGACCTCCACTTTTAAGAAAAGTGTGTTTGTCAAGAGCTTGGGCAACCAAGAAGCTTTACCGGTGCAAACTCCTAGGAAGAAGATTGAACTAGGACAATGTTCAAATAGTGCACAAGTGAAGGTGGTACCAAGAAGGCAACCTCAAGCTCAACCTACAAGAGCTCCTTAAGCTAACATTCCTCAATAATTGGCTCATCAAGGAAAGAGACCAATCATGCAAACTCAACCAAGGAAGCAATC
The DNA here is from genome assembly GCA_954870605.1 of Acer campestre. NCBI lineage: Eukaryota > Viridiplantae > Streptophyta > Magnoliopsida > Sapindales > Sapindaceae > Acer > Acer campestre. The sequence goes on from OX940801.1 coordinate 27,947,036, forward strand.
AAGTCTTGGTCAACAACAAAGATGGAGAGATCCATATCAACAACCAAGACAACCATAAAGACATAGGAAGGCACCAATACATGGTTATGGTATGATTCCTAACTTTCTTCCTACATGTCATTTTTGTTGTATTGATGGTCATATTAGACCAAATTGCTTTTATTACATTAGAATGTGTAGAACTAAAACATGATTGAAAAGAGAAAGAGTAGAGCCAAGATGCATGTTCCTAGAAAAGATATATCAAATTTGCATAATCCTAGTACATCCATAGCCCAAGTACCTATGACCTCTAGGAAAGAAAATGTTTCACCTATGTGGATTAGAAGAAATGAAAATGTTTGCCATGTTGCACAAATTGCCTTAAAGGCAAATTCTTCTAACTTTTGGTATTTAGTGTTAGGATTATGCTCAATAGCAAGAGTGTAATAGTGTAATTAACAATCTTATTCATATTAATAAAGTGATTTCTGGTTTAAACAAATCTTATAGCATTTATAGTTTAATAATTGTTAAAGTAAATAATCATAAGGTCTAAAGACTATGAGAAAAGAAGAATTGTTCATACATCTGGATATGTATGTGGTAGACACAATTCTTTAGTTAGTCTTAAATATCGTTCACAACTTAAGTTAAAGGTTGGGCACCTTTATCTTGTTAAAGTTGTAGAATTCTTTTGCTAGCATTTGAGTGGGATCAAATGAGATATGATGAGTCTAAAATCATCGGAGTGTCTTCGAGCAAAAGGATCTAGTGCACTGGGTGCATTGAACAGGATCACAATGAAATACTTTATCTATAACCGTCAGTAGATAAAAGTAATTTCATTATCAGGACAATCGGAGAGTCTTTCTTAATCCTGAGATAAATGATGGACTTATGGTTGCAGGTGATATCATTTGAGCTATCAATGAGTACGATTATATCGCATAGTCTATCCTCGATAGTTTGGTGATATTCATTTGTTAATCGATAGAGGACTTCATTTATAGATATGGACATCGTGGCTCCATTTATTAAATGAGAGCATAATATCATCATATGGATGTTTTGAGGTAATTGGATATTAAATCTCAACGTTGAGTTTTCAATAGTGTCTATTGAAAACATGGCTTCTGGACAAGTCAAAATATCCAAGTTCAAAATGTTGTCATATGAGTAAATATGGTAACTTGGAGAGTTATAGGCGGTCTATGAACTCTTGGCGATTACTGATATTAATCACGAGGATACACTATCTCTAATATGATTGTCTAGGGTATGAATGAGGAAGCATCTTCCTTTTCTGTCTTTATTTAAGAGTTCAATTTTAGCTCTTTAGTGGAATGAGCTAAAATTAATGGATCGGACCTAAGTGAATCATTTGTTGATTGTGATTAGGTTATGTCTATTGGAGCTTAAATTTAGATAGCCCGCCAAGATCCCCAATCCACACGGACTTGCATGGATCACTTGATATATTCTACCGGACCAATTTAGGGTCCATCTAGAATTGCAATTTAATATATTAAGAATATAATTTGCACATTATTTATGTAATGGGCTGCACAATTATATTTATATATTAATAGATGACATGTGGGCTTGTTTCTTTTAGTAAGATTGGGTCTAGTTCACATGTGGGCTTTTTATTTAAAGTCCTATGGATTAAATGAAATAGGAAAAATAATATTTGGCCCAATACATATGTGGGGCGGCAAGATGCTATATTAGCATTTAATATTATTTTGTTTCATTATTTAATTAAATAAGAATTAATTAATTGTTTAATTAATTATTTAATTAAAGTAACAAATCTTTTCTAAATAGGAAATATGATTCCTATTTGTATACTATTGGTAGTAGTATAATTAAATAGAAAGACTTGTTTGACAAGGAAATAAATAATTAATTTTATTTATTTAATCAAATAGGAAGTCTTTTTATTTTAGTCAAATAAGAAATAAAAGATTATTGAGTTTGATTAGGGTTTGGAAATCTTAAACAAAATAGGAATTAGGGTGCAACTAAATCTCCAATATTTTAGGAGTAAAATTGCGGCAACCCTAATTAGTTTTGGTCAAGGATTTCGGTCACCCTAGGGTAAGAAAGAAGAGAAAAATTCGGCCACCTATATAATACAACATATAGATTTCAGCCACCCTCTAGTGCTAGTGTGCAGAATTTTTCTTCTTCTTCTTCTTCTAAACTCATAGCTAGAAATCTATTATTCTACTAAGAACAAAAAGAACATAGATTATTCTTTGATTGTATTCTAGTTGCTTATTCATCTATGAGCTTGTGAATACTATATCGATTAAGGTTCACGCGAGTTTCGATCATTAGATTGAAAACTCAAAAGTGACCGGAATAATCTTAGGTTCTTTTAGATTGTTTTTGGACTAACGGATCAAGAAAAGTTTGTTGAATCCAATCACAGGTTTGCAATTCAAAGAAAGGGAGACCACGCTCCTAGGTGATCCACGTTCGTGCTAGGATTGAAGATCTTGCGGATTACCATCGATGCAAGTCAATCGGATCACGCTACAAGAGGTATTAATATATTTTATTACTTTCTTATATATATATGTTTGATTAATCAAAAGGGTTTAAGGTTCATAATTGGAAAAATTTTAAAAGCTACTCAAACTTTTTTTTTTAGTCTCGCTTCCGCTGCGGGTACGTATATTTTTCCCTACAATTGGTATCAGAGCCTAGGTTGAACCCTTTTAATTAATTAATGTATATATACGTGGATCGATTTCTTTTTATTGTGATTATGCATGTTTTAGAAAGAGATGGCACTCTAGGTATTCGCATATATTATTACATGTGATGTATGGATTAATATATGTTTTTATGTGGATTGTTATTGCTCGATTTTGGCTCTAGATTTTCAATGTATTTTTGGTTTCGGAATTGTAACAAGAAGGGTGGTCTATCATCGCCATAATTCCTTCTTGGTAGTTGCTAGGATTTTTTTTTATGTATTAAAAAATTGCTGCAGTTTTTAATGTATTATTTATTATAATGTGCAGTATTTTTTTTACTGTCATGAATAAAAAAAAAAAAAAATTCTGCAGTAATTTTATTTGATTAAATTAAATTGTAACACGTTCTACATCGAAGTATCGAAGAAACGAAGCAACCGGAACCGAGAACGAGCACCGTGCGCACCCTAGGAGTGGATTGGGCTGCGCATGGCATGCCCGAAATACAGTGGGCTGCACACGGCAGCCTTGCCACCAAGAGGGCTGCGCACGGCAGCCATGCAAGGCCCATGGGCTGCGCATGGCAGCCCCTTACGTGGGGTTGTGGGCCGTGCAATCCCGTGGAGGGAGGCTGGAGGATGGGCTTATGGTGATGGGCCACTCGAAGATCTTGTATTCCTATATCAATGTAATTTATTTGTTTTTCTAGGATGGGCCAAAATTGTTGCTATTTAATTTATGGTTAAATATTACAATTTTTGTTGTTGTATGATAACATGACATATAGAATAGGAGTGCCACTCATATATCTCTTTTGGTATGAACATGCATTGAATGATTTAGGTATCTAAATTGGCATCTAGATAACTTGGTAAATCATTCTATGGGATTTAATCACACGCCTTAAATAATTGAGTGGGAGAAGGTGTTTTTGTAACACCTATGGCTTCCAAGATTAGTTGAGCTTAATTATTTTATGGTAATTCCCCAAAGGGACATCCATGAATGGAATTAAGCAATATACTTCCTTACAAGGATAGACTAGACAATGGACTCAACGAGATCTACTCCCAAAGGAGGGATTTTCGTGAGAGAAAATTGAGGGTCGATATCTTGGTAACACACTCAATGTAATTTTATTGATATCCTCCAAAGAGTTCTTGTCAGTAAAATTGCAAGGCTAAAATTGAAAACGCTGGTTGTTATGTTAACAATTAGGTGGGACCTAGTCTAACTAGTAAATGGTGCGAACTCCCAAAGGAGGCGTAACATTTATGGGTGTTAGATCACCGTTGAATTTTTATGATTGAGTTATTCATTTAATTCAAGATAAATATTTAAAAGTGCTTTATAATGATTATTTACTTATATTAATTTTTGTTTAATTAAGAAATCATGACCCCATCACTTATGAACATCCTGAAAGATAAAAGTTTAACCGGTAATAATTATGTCACATGGAAAAGGAAAATTGGGTTGTTGCTGCAAGCTGAAAAAAATATAAATTTTGTTCTAACTACTCCTAAACCACCTGCTCTTACTAATGAATCTAATAAGACGAGTATGAGCAGTGGAAGACCTCTAATGAGATGGCCAAATGGCTACCATCTCCGACGTGCTGCAACAGCAGCATGAAGGAATAGGGTCTGCTGCTAATATGATGATGTCTCTAGAAGAGATTCATATGGTTGGTAAAGTTGCTACTATTAAGACCCGTCAGAAGGTCAAGGAATAATAGAAGAAAAAGCAACTTGGGCCTACCAAGAAAGAGACTAAGAAAGTAACCAAGATCAAAAGGAAGTGCTTCTTTTGTGGTGAAAAGAGACATTGGAAAAGTAATTGCCCAAAGTCTCAGAATAAAAAGGAACAAGGTAATATGAATTATCTTGAAACATGTTTTTCTGGTAGATTCTACAGATTCTTGGATCGTAGACTCTGGAGCCACTAATCATGTTTGTTATTCCTTACGGGCGTGTCAAGAAAGGAGAAGGCTAAATAAGAATAAGATCAATTTGCGCTTGGGCAACGGAACGTTAGTGTCTGCAAGTGCAGTGGGAGATATTAGAGTTTTGTTTGGATTCTAGAAGGCATTTAGATTTAATAGACGTTTATTATGTACCTCAATTCAAGAGGAATTTAATTTCAGTTTCTTGTTTGAATAAATTTGGATATTCGGTTACTTTTAATAAAGTTTTTATTATTAGTAAGAATGACAAAGTTATTTGCAAAGGTACATTGGAAAACGGTCTATACTTCTTGCATAGAAATATCTCTCACTCATTAGACACAGAAATAACGGAACCTGATCATAAAAGAGTTAAATTATCAAAAGATGAAACCTACCTTTGGCATTTACGCTTAGGTCATATTAACCTAAATAGGATTAAAAGATTGGTAAGTGACGGACCTTTGAGTGACTTAAAGGTTGATGATCTACCAACTTGTGAATCTTGTTTGGAAGGTAAAATGACCAAAAGGACGATCTCTGCCAAAGGTGCCAGAGCCACTGAATGTTTAGGATTGATACACACTGATGTATGTGGACCTATGAGCATTCAAGCTAGAGGTGGATATGAGTACTTCATCACTTTCACAGATGATTACTCAAGATTTGGCTATGTGTATCTCATGCGACATAAGTCGGATGCTTTTGACATGTTCAAAGCATTTAAAGCTGAAGTGGAAAATCAGCTTGATAAACACATAAAATCTTGAGATCTGATCGTGGTGGAGAATATCTATCTGGTGAGTTTCAGCAATATCTTATTGATAATGGGATAGTTTCTCAGTTTTCTGCACCAGGTACACCTCAACAAAATGGGGTAGCAGAAAGGAGAAATAGAACTCTTTTGGATATGGTTAGGTCTATGTTGAGTTATTCAACACTTCCTATTTCTTTCTGGAGATATGCTTTACAAACTGCAATATACATTCTAAACCGTGTACCATCTAAGTCTGTTCCTAAAACACCGCATGAGTTGTGGACTGGGCGCAAGCCTAGTTTACAACACTTAAGGATATTTGGATGTCCTGCGCACGTGTTAAAAGGAAAGACAGAAAAGATGGAGTCCCGTTCAGAAACATGTATATTTGTAGGGTATCCGAAAGAAACTAAAGGATATTATTTTTATAGTCCTTCAGATCTTAAAGTATTTGTTTCGACAAATGCTAAATTTCTGGATAAGGACTATATGAATGATTTTGTGCCTAAAAGTAGAATTTTCCTGAATGAGATGTCAGGAGATACAATTCCACGAGAGGTTACACAACCTAACCCAATTGTAAATTCCGATCCAACACAAGGTCAACAACCTACCATTCCTCGTCGTAGTGGGAGGGTTAGAACACAACCCGAAAGATACATCGGTCTGGGAGAATCTGTAGAGAATCTCCCGGACGACGATGATCCCTATACGTACAAGGAAGCTATGGAGGATGTTGATAGTCGCCATTGGCAAAAGGCAATGCAATCTGAGATTGAATCTATGTTCAATAACAAAGTCTGGTCCCTTGTAGACTTGCCTAAAGGGATAAAACCCATTGGGTGCAAGTGGGTATACAAGAGGAAAAGAGGCATGGATGGAAAAGTGGAAACCTTTAAAGCTAGACTGGTAGCTAAAGGGTATACATAGAAAGAAGGTATCGATTACGAGGAAACCTTCTCTCCTGTGGTCATGCTTAAATCCATTAGGATACTCTTATCCATTGCAGCATCTTTAGATCTAGAGATTTGGCAAATGGACGTCAAGACAGCTTTCCTTAATGGAAGTCTTGACGAAAGCATCTACATGATGCAACCAAAGGGATTCATTGAAAAGGGCCAAATGGAAAAGGTATGCAAGTTGCAGAAATCCATATATGGATTAAAGCAAGCATCCAGATCCTGGAACATAAGGTTCGATCAAGCAGTCAAAGGTTTTGGATTTATTCAGAATCTTGACGAACCTTGTGTATACAAGAGGATTAAGGGCGACAAGTTGGTTTTCCTGATTCTTTATGTTGATGATATACTACTCATCGGAAACGATGTAGGTGTATTGACATCAGTAAAAGAATGGTTAGCAAAACAATTTGATATGAAGGACTTAGGAGAAGCAAGTTTTATTCTAGGTATCCAAGTTATAAGGGATAGAAAGAATAGAACGATTGCATTATCCCAAGCTTCATACATAGACAAAATCTTGTCTAGGTTTTCCATGCAGGATTCCAAGAAAGGTATGTTACCTTTCAGACATGGAATCAAGCTTTCTAAGGAACAAGTTCCTAAGAATGAGCATGAAGAGCAGTTCATGAGTAGAGTTCCATATGCCTCGGCAGTTGGAAGTCTCATGTATGCAATGCTCTGCACTAGACCAGATATTTGTTTTGCTGTTGGCATAGTTAGCAGGTTTCAATCGAAGCCTGGTCCTGATCACTGGACGGCAGTCAAGCATATTTTCAAGTATCTCAAGAGAACGAGAGATAATATGCTTGTATACTCTGGAGGGGATTTGATTCCCGTTGGGTATACAGATTCTGATTTTCAATCAGATTCTGACTCCAGAAAATCCACATCAGGGGTTGTGTTTACTATTGGAGGAGGAGCAGTTATATGGAGGAGTACCAAGCAATCTTGTATTGCTGATTCCACCATGGAAGCTGAGTATGTTGCTGCATGCGAGGCTGCCAAAGAGGCTGTTTGGCTCCGTCAATTCTTGATTGACTTGGAAGTGGTTCCTAGTGCGAATAAGCAGATCACTATCTACTGTGACAACAGTGGAGCAGTGGCTAATTCGAAAGAACCTAGAAGTCGCAAGAGAGGTAAACACATAGAAAGGAAATATCATCTTTTAAGGGAGATTGTTCAAAGAGGTGACGTGACGATTACCGAAATCGCGTCAGCGAAAATCTAGCAGATCCCTTCACAAAGGCTCTACCTCAGAAGAGTTTCGATGGGCACCTAGAGAATATGGGCTTGAGAGATATGACACATTTGCTATAGCGCAAGTGGGAGATTGTTAGGATTATGCTCAATAGCAAGAGTGTAATAGTGTAATTAACAATCTTATTCATATTAATAAAGTGATTTCTGGTTTAAACAAATCTTATAGCATTTATAGTTTAATAATTGTTAAAGTAAATAATCATAAGGTCTAAAGACTATGAGAAAAGAAGAATTGTTCATACATCTAGATATGTATGTGGTAGACACAATTCTTTAGTTAGTCTTAAATATCGTTCACAACTTAAGTTAAAGGTTGGGCACCTTTATCTTGTTAAAGTTGTAGAATTCTTTTGCTAGCATTTGAGTGGGATCAAATGAGATATGATGAGTCTAAAATCATCGGAGTGTCTTCGAGCAAAAGGATCTAGTGCACTGGGTGCATTGAACAGGATCACAATGAAATACTTTATCTATAACCGTCAGTAGATAAAAGTAATTTCATTATCAGGACAATCGGAGAGTCTTTCTTAATCCTGAGATAAATGATGGACTTATGGTTGCAGGTGATATCATTTGAGCTATCAATGAGTACGATTATATCGCATAGTCTATCCTCGATAGTTTGGTGATATTCATTTGTTAATCGATAGAGGACTTCATTTATAGATATGGACATCGTGGCTCCATTTATTAAATGAGAGCATAATATCATCATATGGATGTTTTGAGGTAATTGGATATTAAATCTCAACGTTGAGTTTTCAATAGTGTCTATTGAAAACATGGCTTCTGGACAAGTCAAAATATCCAAGTTCAAAATGTGGTCATATGAGTAAATATGGTAACTTGGAGAGTTATAGGCGGTCTATGAACTCTTGGCGATTACTGATATTAATCACGAGGATACACTATCTCTAATATGATTGTCTAGGGTATGAATGAGGAAGCATCTTCCTATTCTGTCTTTATTTAAGAGTTCAATTTTAGCTCTTTAGTGGAATGAGCTAAAATTAATGGATCGGACCTAAGTGAATCATTTGTTGATTGTGATTAGGTTATGTCTATTGGAGCTTAAATTTAGATAGCCCGCCAAGATCCCCAATCCACACGGACTTGCATGGATCACTTGATATATTCTACCGGACCAATTTAGGGTCCATCTAGAATTGCAATTTAATATATTAAGAATATAATTTGCACATTATTTATGTAATGGGCTGCACAATTATATTTATATATTAATAGATGACATGTGGGCTTGTTTCTTTTAGTAAGATTGGGTCTAGTTCACATGTGGGCTTTTTATTTAAAGTCCTATGGATTAAATGAAATAGGAAAAATAATATTTGGCCCAATACATATGTGGGGCGGCAAGATGCTATATTAGCATTTAATATTATTTTGTTTCATTATTTAATTAAATAAGAATTAATTAATTGTTTAATTAATTATTTAATTAAAGTAACAAATCTTTTCTAAATAGGAAATATGATTCCTATTTGTATACTATTGGTAGTAGTATAATTAAATAGAAAGACTTGTTTGACAAGGAAATAAATAATTAATTTTATTTATTTAATCAAATAGGAAGTCTTTTTATTTTAGTCAAATAAGAAATAAAAGATTATTGAGTTTGATTAGGGTTTGGAAATCTTAAACAAAATAGGAATTAGGGTGCAACTAAATCTCCAATATTTTAGGAGTAAAATTGCGGCAACCCTAATTAGTTTTGGTCAAGGATTTCGGTCACCCTAGGGTAAGAAAGAAGAGAAAAATTCGGCCACCTATATAATACAACATATAGATTTCAGCCACCCTCTAGTGCTAGTGTGCAGAATTCTTCTTCTTCTTCTTCTTCTAAACTCATAGCTAGAAATCTATTATTCTACTAAGAACAAAAAGAACATAGATTATTCTTTGATTGTATTCTAGTTGCTTATTCATCTATGAGCTTGTGAATACTATATCGATTAAGGTTCACGCGAGTTTCGATCATTAGATTGAAAACTCAAAAGTGACCGGAATAATCTTAGGTTCTTTTAGATTGTTTTTGGACTAACGGATCAAGAAAAGTTTGTTGAATCCAATCACAGGTTTGCAATTCAAAGAAAGGGAGACCACGCTCCTAGGTGATCCACGTTCGTGCTAGGATTGAAGATCTTGCGGATTACCATCGATGCAAGTCAATCGGATCACGCTACAAGAGGTATTAATATATTTTATTACTTTCTTATATATATATATGTTTGATTAATCAAAAGGGTTTAAGGTTCATAATTGGAAAAATTTTAAAAGCTACTCAAACTTTTTTTTTTAGTCTCGCTTCCGCTGCGGGTACGTATATTTTTCCCTACAATTAGATAGTGGGTGCTCTAAGCACATGATAGGAAACAAGAGTTTCTTTGAAACTCTTGTCATGTAGAAAGGAAGATGTGTCACCTTTGGTGATGGATCCAAAAAGAGAGTTGTAGGGAAAGGAACTATTTCCATTCTCGGATTACCTTCCTTATCTAATGCTTTATTTGTTAATGGCTTGAAAGCCAATTTGATAAGCATTTCTCATCCAAGTGATGAAGGACTTTCCGTCTTATTTAGCAAAAGTGATTGCTCTATCCTATTGCCCAATGGACAAACCTTATTGAAAGGTATGAGATCTAGTGACAATTGCTATTGTTTTGAAGCTAGAATAGTCTCAAATAATGTGTCCAAGGATGAGCAAATTGAGTTGTGATATGAAAGACTTGGCCACATGAACTTTCGGGATCTAAGGATCTTAGATAAGTTCAATGTTGTGCATGGCATTCCCAAGCTTAGGAAGAAAGCCAATGGTGCTTATGGACCTTGCCAACAAGGAAAACAAACCAAAAGCATGTACAAAAAGGGCAAGTATCTCTCCACCAAGGAGTCTCTAAAGCTTCTCCACATAGATCTTATGAGTCTCATGCAAACTGAGAGTTTAGATGGAAAGAGATACATTTTTGTTTGTGTATATGATTTCACTAGGTTCATATGGATATATTTCCTTAGAGAAAAATCCAAAAATTTTGACAAGTTTAAAATGCTTTGTACTAAAATACAAAATGAAATGAATTCTAATATTAAAAGCATTAAATGGATTAGTGACCATGGGAGGGAGTTTGAGAATGCCGCCTTTGAAAGCTATACAATAGCTTAGGCATCTCCTATGAGTTTTTGTCTCCTAGGACACCTCAACAAAATGGAGTTATTGAAAGAAAGAATAGGGTTCTTCAAGAGATGCCCGTGTGATATTGCTTAGCAACAATGTCCCTAGGAACCTATGGGCCGAAGCCATCAATATTGCTTGCTATATAGGAAATAGAGTTTTCCTAAGGCCTGGAACTAGGAATACCTCCTATGAGTTATGGAAAGGTAAAAAGCCAAATGTTAGCTACTTCCACTCGTGTAGAAGCAAGTGCTACATTTTAAATGACCGTGATCAACTTGGCAATTTTGATGCTAAAAGTGATAAGGGTATCTTTATTGGCTATGCCTTAAATAGTAAAGCCTATAGAATTTTCAACCTGAAGAATCGAACCGTCATGGAATCATCCAATGTTGTCATTGATAATACTAGGCTCAAGACTAATGACCATGAGGAGGAGGTTGCTAGTGTTGATGATTCTCCCTTGGAGAAAGTTATGGAGACTCCTATTGAAGGGACAACTAATCTTAATCAAGAGGACACACAACCTCTTGATAGAGTTCGTCTCTTGAACTCTAAAGAACCCGTTCCATGGGTTAGAAAACTCCATGATAAAGATGACATCATTGGAGAAGTGAATGAGGGTGTTAGGACTAGGTGTCAAATAGCTAATCTTATTAACTACACTTGCTATACCTCTCAAATAGAACCCAAAAAGATTGATGAGGCATCCGTTTGTGGATGTTCACCACCCCAACCATGTCTATCGCCTCAAGAAGGCTCTCTATGGGTTGAAACAAGCACCGAGGGCTTGGTATGAATGCATCACTAAATTTCTTATTGACAATAACTACACAAGGGGTAGTGTTGATAAGACTCTATTGATCAAGCCAAAATTGGTATGATTTTGACCCTCATTTCCGATTCTTTTTGCTTGATTCTCAGGCATTTCCCCGTGTTTAATGGTGTTAAATTGAGTGTTTCAGGTTTTATCAGGTTTCAAGAGCAATTGGGATGAAGTGAAGGACTTGTGTGCAAAATGGCTCACAAATGGGAAGAAACAGGTCATTTTTGCCACTTAGATAAGAGGAGGTCGCTACATGGGTGCCATGGCGACAGAGGATTCTTCAGAACATCAGAAGGTCACCATTTGGTCGCCACTTGGTCGCCATGGCGACAGAAAGTCTCTAAAAGCATCAAGTGGGTCACCACTTGGGGGTCGCCATGGTGACCTACCCCTACAAATGGCGACCTCACTCTTCAAAGACAAGGTCGCCACTTCTGGTCGCCATGTTGACCTTGATTGTGCAAGTGGCGACCTCTTTACATTTTGAGGGTCACCACTTATGGTCGCCATAGCGACCTTGTTGTGCAAGTGGCGACCTTTACACCATTTGCTCATGGTCGCCATTTGCTAGATGGCGAAAAATATGGTTTTCATGGCGACCTTTGCATCTAACCATTTTACGCACCAGAGTCGCCATAGCGACAAAATAGCGAACTTGGCGCCACATTAGCGAATCAAGCAGTTATCAGTACATGTCCAAGAGTGTGTATAAATAGAACGACCTTCCATCTTCAACAAGATCAGATCTTGAGAGAAGAGAGCACGAATTTACATCCTTGGAGATCTAGCTTTCTTATCCATGGCACATCATTCCTGATCCTCTATTTCTCTCCTTGAACTCATCTAATCCCATCCAAACCTCAACACAAAGCCTTGATTCCTTCCCTACATCATTCCTATCCCACCATTTATCCACCCAAATTCCTTTGTCACTTTCCACCAAAACACCCACATTTCAAGACATATCCTCTACTTCCATTCCTTGCATTTAGAAGCATAGAGGAGAAGAAGGATCAAGCTTAAAGAAGGTGACCCAAGGGTTATTTCCTTACTATTTACTTTTTTTCATTTATTGCAAATATGTGTAACTAAACCACTAATCTAAGGGATATATTTGAGGATCAATTGGTTGTGGGTTTTAGCTTAGCTTGTAATGAATCTCTTATGTGTTCTATTCATTCAAATTAATAGATTCTATTCATTATGTAATTGACTTGTATATCACTTGTTAATTGCAATCTTGAGTGGAGTAATTTGTTATATATTCATATGTGGATTGACACTCCTTATGTGTGGAGGAGGAAATCTTTCCTGAATACGCTATCACTAATTGCACAGTCTGCGTGTGAATTAAGGATTGGCTTCTAAGTTTTCAAAAAGAGCCGTTTTGGCGCGATTAATGCGGAAACGTTTCTAGCACGTCCTTCAAGCACATTGCCGGTCACCCATTCCAGTTTTCTTGTGTATAACTGCCTCTCCTCTTCTATAAATAGACCGACTTTGCTGGTGCTTTCTTTACCACTTTCAAACTTTCAAAATCATAGCAGAGAGAAAACCCTAACTTTCTTGCCTTCTTTGTTTTTTTCCTACAAGCAATCTTCCAAGCTTCTTCTATTTTCTTTTTTCTAATGGAATCTCCTTCAAAACTCCCCACCAATTCCCAAGAAATTTCTGTCGGCTAAACTCTCCCAGTGGCGGACTCTATACATCCCGACCCTGCATCTCCGCATTCCACTAATAGCCTCGATGCTTTATTCAGTATAGAGAAGGCCGATTCGGGGGAAGCTTCTCTAACATTGATGGGGAAGAAGCGGAGTCGGGGCGGTGACGGGGCCTCTGGTGACACCCTGTGGCCTCAACGTTGTCGTTATACACGAAAACTATGAATCGGGTCGAGTTTCCATAACCAACCAGAAGACCCTATTCTTATCAATGAAGAGGTGGACGCTGCAAGGGTTGGTGGTGGCGAAGGAGGCAGCGACAGTAGTGTCTCTTTAGTCGGGGTCCAGACCGGCTCATTCGCTTCCTTCCACGATGGGAGGATAGTTCCCGACTCCGTGTGTACATTAGACACACTGGTTAAGCTGAGGGAGGAATACAAGATTCCGGACTACATCACTCTCTCCCTCCCTCATCAAGGTTACGATATGTACACCCTGCCTTAAGATCACTTGCTGATTCACAAGGCGACCTTCGAATGCAGAGTCTGGCTGTCGTTACATCCTACTCTTCGTCGGGCTCTCGTAACGTTGGAATTAGCTCCCCTCCAAATCTCACCGGGTTTCTGGAAGCACCTGATGGGGTTCTTAGTGCTCTGGAGGGAGCAGTGCGAAAGGGATAACATAGATAGGAAGCCGGGGTTGGACGAGCTTCACTTCCTCTTCAATATTGCAAACATGGTGCCCTAGAGTCAATTCTACCTGAGGGCATCAAATGATATGAAATTTACTGTTCCAGGGGCGAATGTGAAGTACGCCGTGCCCTGGAAGGAGGAGTGGTTCATGGTTGAAGGTGAATGAGGGTGTATGGCCTTCATCAAGGGATATGAGTACCCTGTGCCTACCTAGTTCACTACGACGGACAAATAGGCGAAGCGGGTGCTTTCTCCTGAATCTTGGGATATCCTTGCGGGGATTATGAGGAGGGGGTATACCAATATGAAGTATCCCACTTTGGATCCCTTTGAGGGAGATTAGCTGGAGAGGTATCTGAGGATTTCCCTGGCACTTCTTGGTAAGCACTTCTCATCTACCACTCTTGTTTACATGTTCATATGTTTCCCTCCTCCTTTATTTCTCACTAAATTTTCTTTTTCCTTGTAGTATCTGTTGCCCCGATGGCAATGGGGTCTCCATCCTCCTCGGGGACAGTGGATCTACCTCTGCCTGCTTATACTTCTCTGTTCCCTCACCTTTCAATACCGTCAAAATCTCACCGGGGTCCACACAAACTGGAACTGATCCTATTCCTCCTCTGGCTCCATCAAAGACATCTACTGGTGTTACCACACCTTCTTTTACTCCAGCAGGGTTTGGCAAGACTCCTGCCCATCTTCCCACTTCTCCTCCATCGCATTTGAAGATCAAGGCGATGCTGGCTCGGGCAGCTAAGGCCCAGGGTTCTAGAAAGCAAACACAGAAGAAGGACTGTGATGCTGCTCCTGTTGCTGCGAAGATTTCTCCTACTTCTCCTCCTTCAGCAGCACCCTCCAAAGACCATGTCGAAAATACGGAGAGAGAAGAAGCTGCATTTATTTCTGACCCTGCTGCTGATGCTCCCTCTAGGTCGGGGTCGAGGTCGAGGTTGTAGGGAAAAATTGTACCCGCAGCGGAAGCGAGACTAAAAAAAAAATAGTTTGAGTAGCTTTTAAAATTTTTCCAATTTTATGAACCTTAAACCCTTTTGATTAATTAAAGATATAAAAATAAACAAAAGATTAATACCTCTTGTCGCGTGATCCGATTGACTTGCGTTGATGGTAATCCGCAAGATCTTCAATCCTAGCACGAACGTGGATCACCTAGGAGCGTGGTCTCCCTTTCTTTGAATTGCAAACCTGTGATTGGATTAAACAAACTTTTCTTGATTCGTTAGTCCCAAAAACAATCTAAAGGAACCTAAGATTATTCCGGTCACTTTTGAGTTCTCAATCTTATGATCGAAACTCGCTTGAACCTTAATCGATATAGTATATACAAGCTTATTAATGAACAAGCAAACAATATACCATCAAAGAATAATCTATGTTCCTTTTGTTTTTAGTAGAATAATAGATCTCTAACTATGAGTTGAGAAGAAGAAGAAGAAGAAATAAAATTTCTGCACATAAACCCTAGGCTGGCCGAAAATCATCAATAGCCTTATATGTGGCAAATTTTCTTTTTCTCTTTCTTAACTAGGGTGGCCGAATTCTTTTACCAAAACCAATTAGGGTTGCCGCAATTATTACTCCTAAAATATTGGAGATTTAGTTGCACCCTAATTCCTATTTTGTTTAAGATTTCCAAACCCTAATCAAACTCATAAATCTTTTATTCCTTATTTGACTAAAATAAAAGACTTCTTATTTGATTTAATAAATAAAATTAATTATTTATTTTCTTGTCAAACAAGTCTTTTAATTTAAGTATACTACTACCAATAGTATACCAATAGGAATCATATTTCCTATTCAGAAAAGATTTGTTTCTTAATTAAACAATTAATTAATAAATTAATTAATTCTTATTCAATTAAACAATGAAAACAAAATAATATTTAAGGCTTTTAAATCACCTTGCCGCCCCACATGTATATATTGGGCCAAATATTATTTTTCTTATTTCATTAAATCCATAGGACTTTAAATAAAAAGCCCACATGTGAACTATACACATTTTTACTAAAAGAAACAAGCCCACATGTCATCCATTAATATATAAATATAATTTAGCAGCCTATTACATAAATAATGTGCAAATTATATTCTTAATATATTATATGCAATTCTAGATGGACCCTAAATTGGTCCGGTAGAATATATCAAGTGATCCATGCAAGTCCGTGTGGATTGGGGATCTTGGCGGGCTATCTAAATTTAAGCTCCAATAGACATAACCTAATCACAATCAACAAATGATTCACTTAGGTCCGATCCATTAATTTTAGCTCATTCCACTAAAGAGCTAAAATTGAACTCTTAAATAAAGACAGAAAAGGAAGATGCTTCCTCATTCATACCCTAGACAATCATATTGGAGATAGTGTATCCTCGTGATTAATATCAGTAATCGCCAAGAGTTCATAGACCGCCTATAACTCTCCAAGTTACCATATTTACTCATATGACCACGTTTTGAACTTGGATATTTTGACTTGTCCAGAAGCCATGTTTTCAATAGACACTATTGAAAACTCAACGTTGAGATTTAATATCCAATTACCTCAAAACATCCATATGATGATATTATACTCTCATTTAATAAATGGAGCCACGATGTCCATATCTATAAATGAAGTCCTCTTTCGATTAACAAATGAATATCACCAAACTATCGAGGATAGACTATGCGATATAATCGTACTCATTGATAGCTCAAATGATATCACCTGCAACCATAAGTCCATCATTTATCTCAGGATTAAGATAGACTCTCCGATTGTCCTGATAATGAAATTACTTTTATCTATTGACGGTTATAGATAAAGTATTTCATTTTGATCCAGTTCAATGCACCCAGTGCACTAGACTCTTTTGCTCGAAGACACTCCGATGATTTTAGACTCATCATATCTCATTTGATCCCACTCAAATGCTAGCAAAAGAATTCTACAACTTTAACAAGATAAAGGTGCCCAACCTTTAACTTAAGTTGTGAACAATATTCAAGACTAACTAAAGAATTGTGTCTACCACATACATATCCAAATGTATGAACAATTCTTCTTTTCTCATAGTCTTTAGACCTTATGATTATTTACTTTAACAATTATAATATTCAACTATAAATGCTATAATATTTGTTTAAACCAGAAATCACTTTATTAATATGAAACAGATTGTTAAATACAATATTACACTCTTGCTATTGAGCATAATCCTAACAGAGGTCAAGGGGTGTCACCTCTGATGAGGTGGTATCCTTATTCATGGCCTCCTGTCCTGGGGGAAGCTTGATAAACATGGTGAAGCTTCCCACTAAAATCCTAGTAGCCAAGGGAGCATCCGTCTTGGCTGAGGTAAACTTCTACTTTCTCTTTTATTATTTTTTTCCTTCCTCTTGGTAGGTGCTGACTCCTTTTCCTTTTTACAGGGTTTCAAGTTTGCTTTAGCCATGGAGAAGCAGCTGCTAACCCTGAAGGAGGCTTATATCGGGCTCCAGGCCAAATTGGAGGACACCCAGCAAGAACTAGTTCAAGCCCAGCAGAGTGTGGCTCATCTACTTCAGGCGGCCAAAGAATCTGAAGAGGGTAGGCAGACGGCCTTGGTGGATATGAGGCACTATGAACGATCTGGATACTAAAACCGTCAGATCTCTGCACTACTAGAAGGAGAGGGAGTGTTTGAAGAGAGAGAAAAAGCTGTTGCAAAGTGAGAACCAGCTTCTACAGGACACCATAGCAAGCTTGAAGGCTCAGGAAGGCCCTACATTTGAAGACGGCTACTTTATAACCTGCTATGAGGTGGCCACTACCTTGCGTCCTCTCTTTGACCTTCATGCCATTTTGAACTAGGACCGGGATCAGATTCTGGTGAAGGCTGCCCAACTAGCAGATGGGGACCAAGCAGTAGAGGTTCTCCTACAAGACATTGCTCATCCGGGTCAAGGGGTTGGCATAGATGTGGGGGCCCAGCTTGATAGCGCTGAGGGGGCGATCCAAAATCATCCTATCCAAGAGGAACAAATGGGGGACCCCGTGCTTACTTCAGGAGTAGTCCTGGTGGAGGATGAGGAAGATCTAGGTAGATCCGGGGTCCCAATAATGGGAGGGACCCAGAATGAGTCTGCTGTTGTGCAGGAGGATGCTGCTGTGCAGGAGGATGCTGTTGCTTAAGAGGATGATCCAGCTAGACCTCAGGTTCCAGCGGTTGAGGGGGCCCATTCTGATGTCAAAGCTGATAGCACAAGGGTGGAAGTAGCTAGCCAAGGAGAGCACCCAGAAGAGGAGAAGGAAGACTAATTTGGCTCTCCCTCTTTTGTTTTATTGTATATATTTCTTTTTGTAGCCCAAAATGGGACTGGGCACCCCATTTTATTAATATAATAGCTTCATTTTCTGACTCATACTGTGTCTTGCTTGCTCTTCTCACTTAAACTTAGAAAAAATTTCAAAGCATATATAAACTTGAAAGTAGTTGGACCCTGAATGAATGACTGTGCCATGACAAGAATAAATCATAGGATGCACACCCTTAACTCTTGTAGTCTTGAAACCTGGCGGGATCTGTAATCATGTCTCTCTAATCGGGCTCTTATGAACCTGTAGTAATCTAAGATTCCGAGTATTCTGTTAAGGCATCCCGATCCTTATGATGATTTTGACTTGACAAACGATCTAGGCCCCTTTAGTCGTTGAATTTTAGGAGAATAGGAGAAGTAAGGAATTAGGTACCTTGATGAGGTATCTCGATCCTACTGTAAGTCTGTCCTGGTAGGCAACTTAGGCCACTTTAACACCAAGCTTCTCAAAGGAGGGTATTCCCCGTCCAAGGCAACAGAAGCACCATAAGGCTATTTCTTAGTCTTGAAATGGAAAAGTAAGGAATCTGGCACCCCGATGAGGTATCCCGATCCTACTGTAAGTTTGTCCTAGTAGGCAACTTAGACCATTTTAGCACCAGGCTTTTTGAAGGAGGGTATTCCCCGACCAAGGCAGCAGGAGTGCCATAAGGTTATTTCCTGGTCTTGACATGGTGAAGTAAGGAATCAGGTACCCTGATGAGGCATCCCGATCCTACTATAAGTCTGTCATGGTAGGCAATTTTGGCCACTTTAGCACCAGGCTTCTTGGAGGAGGGTATTCCCCGACCAAGGCAACAGGAGCGCCATAAGGCTGTTTCCTGGTCTTGAAATGGTGAAGTAAGGAATCCGGTACCTTGATGGGGTAACCTGATCCTACTGTAAGTCTGTCCTTGTAGGCAACTTAGGCCACTTTAGCACCAGGCTTTTTGGAGGAGAGTATTCCCCGACTAGGGCAGCAGGAGCGCCATAAGGCTGTTTACTGGTCTTGAAATGGCGAAGTAAGGAATCAGGTACCTTGACGAGGTACCCCGATCCTACTGTAAGTCTGTCCTGGTAGGCAACTTAGGCCATTTTAGCACCAGGCTTCTTAGAGGAGGATATTCCCCGACCAAGGCAGTAGGAGTGCTATAAGGCTGTTTCCTTATCTTGATATGGCGAAGTAAGGAATCAGGTTCCTTGACGAGGTATCCCGATCCTACTGTAAGTCTGTCCTGGTAGGCAACTTAGGCCACTATAGTACCAGGCTTCTTGGAGGAGGGTATTCCTCGACCAAGGCAGCAGGAGCGCCATAAGGCTGTTTCCTAGTCTTGAAATGGCGAAGTAAGGAATCAGGTACCTTGACGGGGTATCTTGATCCTACTGTAAGTCTGTCCTGGTAGGCAACTTAGGCCACTTTAGCACCATGCGTCTTGGAGGAGGGTATTCCCCGACCAAGGCAGCAGGAGTGCTATAAGGTTATTTCTTGGTCTTGAAATGACGACTCTATAATGGCGAAAATCTGTAGACCGGACATTACGTTGGAGATATTGGAGAATCAAGTAGGAGATATTACACAATGGACCCAGGAGAATCATATAGGAGAAGAAATTGATTTTATTGAATTTCCCAAACAGTACAATATGAAATCGGGGTGTGTTTACCAGCCGATGCAAATTAAATTTCTAAGGGTAGAATTTCCTGAGGTGATCGGCATTCCATGCATGATCTACTGGGTACCCCTCCATGTCTTCCAGTTTGCAAGCGCCACCCCGGAGTAGTGCTTTAGGTGGGACCTAGTCCAACTAATAAATGGTTCGAACTCCCAAAGGAGGCGTAACATTTATGGGTGTTGGATCGAACGTTGAATTTTACGATTGAATTATAAATATTTAATTCAAGATAAATATTCGAAAATGCTAAACAACGATTATTTACTTATATATATATTTTTTGTTTTATTCAGAAATCATGACCCCATCTCTAATGAACATCCTGAAAGATAACATTTTAACTGGAGATAATTATGTCATATGGAAAATGAAAATTGGGTTGTTGCTGCAAGCTGAAAAACATAAATTTGTTCTATCAACTCCTAAACCACCTGCTCCTACTAATGAATTTAGTGTTTTGCAAAGAGATGACTATGAGCAGTGGAAGACTTCAGATGATATAGCTAAATGTTATATTATGGCCACTATCTTCGACGTGTTGCAATAGCAGCATGAAGGAATGGAGTCTACTGCTGATATAATGATGTCTCTAGAGGAGATATTTGCTATGAGATCTAGGTCGACTAAGAGAGAAGCAGTGACTGCTTTTATGAATCTTAGGATGAAACCTGGACAGACTGTGAAAGATTACATGATGAAGGTCATAGCACATCTAAATATTGCAGAACTTAATGGTGCTGAGATAGATGGTGAGACCAAAATTGACATGATTGTCAACTCACTGTCAGATTCCTTTAACCAGTTCAAGTTGGACTACACCTTGAACAATAAGGAATACACCTTGTAAGGCCTGATGCAAGACGTTCAAAGCGCTGAAAAGATCCTTGTGAAAGGCAAAGGTCAAGAGATTCATATGTGTAAGGATTCCTAGCCTTTGATTGGCTTATTTCGTGGGCAAACCACATATTAGGGTTGTATGTAAATGGTAGCTTAGGTGATAGGTGATCATGCTCAATGGCCATACTAAAGACCTCAAGGATGACAAGCACTCCAAAGGTATATCTCTAGTGCTTATTTTCTTATTGAAGAGATTTAGTTGCACGCACTCACTAGTAATGTTTGCTTATGTATGCTTCACTTTTGTGTGCATTCTCTTCAAATGTCACATTTACACACTTGCACTTTGTGATGTATCTTGTTATGTGTTTTTTTTTTGTCTTGTAATCTGTTTCCAGACATTGTTTGGAAATGTCCGTGCATGCACGAAAGTGTGCTTGGTTTAGTGCAAAGATCGCCTTCAGAGAATGCCCCTAGCTTCTCCTTTGGTTTCACCCTTAGTGGTGAAACGGCGGTTTAATCGGCGGCCATGACCGTCGAATGGAAACTGCCGTTTGATTCTAGAGAGCTCTGGATTGGATCTACGGTTATGATCGGTGGCTAGGCCGCCGAATCAAAACCACCGAATAGACCTGATGCAATTATTATCTTGGTCTCAATTCGGCGGTTTGATTGGCGGTTTATAAACCTACGAATGAAACCGCCGTTTTAGATATTTTTAGGTCGGTTTCTTTTTGGGTTTTGATTTGCGGTTTTGTTGACCGCCGAATCTAGTCGCCGATTGATCCCCTACTTCTCGGGTTCAATTCGATGGTTCAATTCTACGGCCACAACCGCAAAATGAAATCGCCGAACGGTGATTTCAAGGGCAGTTTCGTCTTTTCACATGCCCTGTTCTCTTTGTCTATAAATATCACACTTTCTCATTTCTCTGACCAAGTTCTTAACTCCAAAAGAACCCTAAACTCATTTGAGAGATTTTGGAGAGATATTTAATAGAGAACTCATTTTCTAAACACTCAAACCATATACATGTGGATCAAAGATCATCTAAGCATTTTCTAGCATAGTTAGTTTGCTTATTTGAATGGGTCTTGGTCATCACACTTCCCTTGCTATGTTCTTCACTTTTATCCATTGATATTTAGTGTTTTATTTATCAAGACATCTCTTTTATTATTTGAATGTTCTTAGATTAATATCTTATATTCAAAATAGAGATTGTTTGTGATGACATGATTGAGTGTTGTATTGTGATAGCTATCTAGGTTTTTATAATCTATTTTTAGCTAAGCTATTTGACATGTCCTTTAGCTATTGGTATCTAGGATTGTTTTTATTGACATATAATCATCTTAGATAAGCATTTAGGGTTGCCTAGCTCTTATTGCATGTATTGAGTATTTTTATATATTCACACATAGGTTGTATTGTCTCTTCATTGAGAATTTAAGTCTTGTTGGCTAAAGTTGCTTAGGCTACAAGCAAAATGGACTAGAGCCACTTTTAAAGGCCCGCGTGGTAGAAGTGGGGGGTTATAGACCGGAGTGTTAGACGAGGTCTACATAGGTTGTAAACTCTATTTTAATTAGTGGATTTAGAGGTTCGAGTGTGGCGCACTATACAGCCCGTGGTTTTTTTCCCAGCGGTTGGGTTTTCCACGTATACATCAAGTGTTATTTAATTTCCGTACCATATTACACTTGTTGTATTTATATTGACTATTAGGGGTATTTTCGTAATATTGACCTTAAACGAAAATTGGGTAAAAATTAGTTAAAATATATTCACCCCCCTCTAGATTAATATATTGAACACACCCGAGTTTATTGTATTTGCACTTTCAATATAGTTGGTAAAGTTGCTACTGTTAAGACCCGTTAGAAGGTCAAGAAACAATAGAAGAAAAAGCAACTTGGGCCTACCAAGAAGGAGACCAAGAAAGTAACCAAGATCAAAGGGAAGTGTTTCCTTTGTAGTGAAAAAGGACATTGGAAATGTAATTGCCCAAAGTCTCAGAAAAAGGGAACAAGGTAACATTAATTATCTTGAAACATGTTTTATGGCAGACTACCGATTCTTGGATCATAGACTCAGGAGCCACTAATCATGTTTGTTATTCCTTGTAGGGTTTTCAAGAAAAGAAAAGGTTGAATAAAGATGAAATCAACTTGTGTTTAGGCAACGGAGTGTTGATGTCTGCCAGTGCAGTGGGAGATGTTAGAGTTATCTTAGATTCTAATATGCATTTAGATTTAATAGACGTTTATTATGTACCTCAATTCAAGAGGAATTTGATTTTAGTTTCTTGTTTGAATAATTTTGGATATTCGTTTACTTTTAATAAAGATTTTATTATTAGTAAGAATAACAAATTTATTTGCAAAGGTACATTGGAAAACGGTATATTCTTTTTGCATAGGAATATTTCTCACTTGTTAGACACAGAAACAATGGAACTTAATCATAAAAGAGTAAAATTATCAAAAGATGAAACATATCTATGGCATTTGTGCTTAGGTCATATTAACCTTAATAGGATTAAAAGATTGGTTAGTGATGGACCTTTAAGTGACTTAAAGGTTGATGATCTACCAACTTGTGAATCTTGTTTGGAAGGTAAGATGACTAAAAGGTCGTTCACGACCAAAGGCACAAGAGCCACTAAATGTTTAGGATTAATACACTATGATGTATGTGGTCCTATGAGCATTCAAGCTAGAGGTGGATATGAGTACTTCATCACTTTCACAGATGATCATTCAAGATTTGGTTATGTGTATCTCATGAAACATAAGTCGGATGCTTTTGACATGTTCAAAGCATTCAAAGCTGAAGTGGAGAATCAGCTAAAGAAACACATAAAAATCTTGAGATCTGATCGTGGTGGAGAATATCTATCTGGTGAGTTTCAGTAATATCTTATTGATAATGGAATCATTTCTCAGTTTTCTGCACCAGGTACACCTCAATAGAATGGGGTGGCAGAAAGAAGAAATAGAACTCTTTTGAATATGGTTAGGTCAATGTTGAGTTATTCAACACTCCTTGTTTCTTTTTGGGATATGCTCTACAAACTGCAATATACATTCTAAACGATGTACCATCGAAGTCGGTTCCTCAAACACCGCATGAGTTGTGGACTGTGCGAAAGCCTAGTTTACAACACTTAAGGATATTTGGTTTTCCTACGCATGTGTTAAAAGGAAAAACAGAAAAGATGGAGTCCCGTACAGAAACATGCATATTTGTGGGGTATCCAAAAGGAACTAAAAGATATTATTTCTATAGTCCTTCAGATCTTAAAGTAATTGTTTCGACAAATGCTAAATTTATGGAAAAGGACTATATGAATGAGTTTATACCTAAAAGTAGAATTGTCCTAAATGAGATGGCAGGAGATACAATTCCACAAGAGGTTTCACAACCTGGCCCAATTGTAAGTTCCGAACAATCACAAGATCAACCTACCATTCCTCGTCGTAGTGGGAGGGTTGTAAGACAACCCGAGAGATACATCGATCTGGGAGAATCAGTGGAGAATCTCCCGGACGACGATGATCCCTACACATATAAAGAAGCAATGGAAGATGTTGATAGTCGCCATTGGCAAAAGGCAATGCAATATGAGATTGAGTCCACGTTCAATAACAAAGTCTGGTCCCTTGTAGACTTGCTTAAAGAGATAAAACCCATTGGGTGCAAGTGGGTATACAAGAGGAAAAGAGGTATGGATGGAAAGGTTGAAACCTTTAAAGCTAGATTAGTAGCTAAAGGTTACACACAGAAAGAAGGTATCAATTACGAGGAAACCTTCTCTCCTGTGGCCATGCTTAAATCCATTAGGATACTCTTATCCATTGTGGCATCTTTAGATTTAGAGATTTTGCAAATGGACGTCAAGACAGCTTTCCTTAACGAAAGTCTTGACGAAAGCATCTATATGATGCAACCAGAAGGATTCATTGAAAAAGGCCAAGTGGAAAAGGTATGCAAGTTGCAAAAATCCATATATGGATTAAAACAAGCATCCAGATACTGGAACATAAGGTTCGATCAAGCTGTGAAAGGCTTTGGATTTGTTTAGAACCTTGATGAACCTTGTGCATACAAAAGGATCAAAGGCAACAAGTTGGTTTTCCTAATTCTTTATGTTGATGATATACTACTCATCGGAAACGATGTAGGCGTATTGACATCAGTAAAAGAATGGTTAGCAAAACAAATTGATATGAAGGACTTAGGAGAAGCAAGTTATATTCTTGGTATCCAAGTAATAAGGGATAGAAAGAATAGAACGATTGCACTATCCCAAGCTTCATACATAGATAAAATCTTGTCTAGGTTTTCCATGCAAGATTCCAAGAAAGGTATGTTACCTTTTAGGCATGGAATCAAACCTTCTAAGGAACAAGTTCCTAAGAATGATCATGAAGAGCAATTCATGAGTAGGGTTCCATATGCCTCGGCAGTTGGAAGTCTCATGTATGCAATGCTCTACACTATACCAGATATTTGTTTTGCTGTTGGCATAGTTAGCAGGTTTCAATCGAAACCTGGTCCTGATCACTGGACGGCAGTCAAGCATATTTTCAAGTATCTCAGGAGAACGAGAGACAATCTGCTTGTATACTCTGGAGGGGATTTGATTCCCGTAGGGTATTTGAATTCTGATTTCTAGTCGGATTCTGACTCCAGAAAATCCACATCAGGATCTGTGTTTACTCTTGGGGAGCAGTCATATGGAGGAGTATCAAGCAATCATGCATTGCTGACTCCACCATGGAAGCTGAGTATGTTGCTGCATGCGAAGCTGCCAAAGAGGCTGTTTGGCTCCGCCAATTCTTGATTGACTTAGAAGTGGTTCCTAGTGCGAATAAGTAGATCACTATTTACTGTGAAAACAGTGGAGCACTGGCTAATTCGAAAGAACCAAGAAGTCATAAGAGAGGAAAACACATTGAAAGGAAGTATCAGCTTCTTAGGGAGATTGTTCATAGGGGTGACATGACGATTACCAAAATCACGTCAGCAGAAAATCTAGCGGATCCCTTCACAAAGGCTCTACCACAGAAGAGTTTTGATGGGCACCTAGAGAACATGAGAATGAGAGATATGACACATTTGTTATAGCGCAAGTGGGAGATTGTTAGGGTTATGCTCAATAGCAAGAGTGTAATGTTGCACTTGACAATCTTTTCATATTAATAAAGTGATTTCTGTTTGTTAACTAAATCTTATATAGCATTTATTATTATAATTGTCAAAGTAAATAATCATAAGGTCAAAAGACTATGAGAAAAGAAGAATTGTTCGTACATCTGGATATGTATGAGGTAGACACAATTATTTAGTTAGTCTTGAATAACGTTCACAACTTAAGTTAAAGGTTGGGCACCTTTATCTTGTTAAAGTGTTAGAATTCTTTTACTAGCATTTGAGTGGGATAAAATGTGATGTGATGAGTCTAAAATCATCGAAGGGTCTTTGAGTAAAAGAATCTAGTGCACTGGGTGCATTGAACTGGATCACAATGAAATACTTTTTCTAGAACCGTCAATAGATAAAAGTCTTTTCATTATCAGGACAATCGGAGAGTCTATCTTAATCCTAAGATAAATGATGGACTTATGGTTGCAAGTGTTATCATTTGAGCTATGAATGAGTACGATTATATAGCATAGTCTATCCTCGATAGTTTGGTGGTATTCATTTGCTAATCGATAGAGGACTTCATTTATAGATATGGACATCGTGGCTCCATTTATTAAATGTGAGTAGAATATCATCATATGGATGCTTTGTGGTTTTGGATATGAAATCTTAACGTTGAGTTTTCAATAGTGTCTATTGAAAGATGACTTCTGGACAAGTCATAATATATATCCAAGTTCAAAGTGTGGTCATATGAGTAAATATGGTAACTTGGAGAGCTATAGGCGGTCTATGAGCTCTTGGCGATTACTGATATTCTTCACGAGGATTCACTATCTCCCATATGATTGTCTAGGGTATGAATGAGTATCGTTAACTTATTCCATCTTTATTTAAGAGTGCAATTTTAGTTCTCTAGTGGAATGAACTAAAATTAATAAATTGAACCTAAGTGAATCATTTGTTGATTGTGATTGGGTTATGTCTATTGGAGCTTAAATTTAGATAGGCCCGCCAAGATCCCCAATCCGCACGGACTTGCATGAATCACTTGATATATTCTACCGGACTATTTGTGGGTCCATTTATAATTGTATTTAATATATTAAGAATATAATTTGCACATTATTTATTTAATGGGCTGTTTAATTATATTAATATATTAATGAAAAACATGTGGGCTTGTTTCTTTTAGTAAGAATAGGTCTAGTTCACATGTGGGCTTTTTATTAAAGTCCAAATGGATTAAATAAAATAAGAAAACAATATGTAGGCCCAAGTTCTAGTCATGGGTGGCAATGACTAATTTTTAGCCCATTATATTGTTTTATTTTATTATTTAATTAAATGGAAATTAATTAATATGTTAATTAATTATTTAATTAAAAATCAAATCTTTTTTTGATTAGGAAATATGTTTCCTAGTAGTATACAAATGAAACAAATTACGGTGTGTTCAATATTAATCTAGGGGGGGGGGGGGGTGAATAGATTTTATCCGATTTTACCTAATTTTAGTTAACAGGCAAGATTACGAAAATACCCCTAATAGTCAATACAAATATAACAAGTGTAATATAGTGCGGAAATATTAAATGACACTTGATATTTACATGGAAACCCTCACGGAAAAACCACGGGCTATTAAGTGAGTTACACTCGAACCTCGAATCCACTAAATATGAGAAAAGATTACAACCTAATCCCGGAAGTAATCACATACCTACCTAATCCCGGTGTGAGTGAACCTAGTCCAATTGCTTTTGGTTTACGCAATCTAATCCCGGAAGCTACACAAGTCTTACTTCTCAAAGAAGAGATAAAAAACCTATGTGAATATATGAATACTCAAAATGCAATAAGAGCAAGGCAACCCTATATGCTTATCTAGGATGATGATATATCAATGAAATCAATCCTAGATATCAAAAACTAAATGACATATCATAAAGCTTAGCTAATCAAGATTAAGCAAAACCTAGATAGCTATCACAATACAACACTCAATCATATTCATCACAAACAATCTCTATCTTGTATCTAGCATGTGAACATAAAGCATACAAGGACATAAAGAGATGGCTTGACAAGATAAAAAACTAAAATTAGATGAAGTTAGTCAAAATCTTACCAAGCAAGTTGTGATGATGCAAAACTAACCATGGATGATCCTAGATGAACTTGATGAATCAAAATGAATGCTTTGAGTGTTTAAAGGTGAGTTCTTGATGGATTTTCTCTCAAGTGTCTCTCTTTTAAATTTAGGGTTCTTAAAAGTCAAGGAACTAGGTTTAGAAACAGAGAAGATGGTCTATATATAGGCATCAAGAATAGGGCACATGAAAAGACAAGTTTGCCCCTGAACCGCATGATCGGCGATTTCATTCGGCGGCCAGGCCACCGATTATGACCGTCGAATTTGTCCCGAGAGAAACAGGGGAGAAACGGCGGTTTCGAAATCGCCGAATCAACCGCAGAACCAAACCCGAGAACAATAAATGCATCAGGTATGATCGACGATTTCTGATCGGCAGTCGTGGCCTCCGATCTCAACTGTAGAATCAGACCAGAGACCTCTGGTCCAAAACGGCAGTTTCATTCAGTGGCCAGGCTACCGATATAACCACCGATTCACCAAAAGTGGTGAATCCAAGGAGAAAGCCAAGGTAATCACCAAGAGCGGTCTTCATGCAAAACCAAGCACACTTATGTGCAAGCATGGATGTTTTCGAACATCTATGGAAAACGGATTACAAGACACAAACACACAACAAGATACAATTCATAAAAGTGCAAGTGTGAAAGTGACATGTGAAGAGAATACACACATACAAGAATATGCTAAGTGAGTGTGTGCTACTAAATCTCTTTAATGACAAATAAGCACAAGAGATATACCTTTGGAGTGCTTGTCACCTTGAGGTCTTGAAAAGGGCCTTTGAGTATGATCCTTAACCACCTAAGCTACCCTTACAAAACAAAACTCCAACATGTGGTTTGTCCACGAAATAAGCCAATCAATATGAGAATCCTTATAACTACTATTAATATTATACTAAATATAAAAGACTTTATTTATTTAGTCAAATTAGGAAGTCTTTTATATAGTCACAAATACACTAAAGAGTTGGATAAGGGTTTGAATTCTAAGAAGTCTTTTGTATCCTATTTGGAAAAGGATTTTGGTGATCACCTTGTTGGACAAGGTAAGAATTCGGCCACCCTAAATTAACTAGGGCAAGAATTCGGCCACCCTAAATTATCTAGGGCAAAAAATTCGGTCACTATATATGCATAGTGAGAATTTTCGGCCAACTCTAGTAATTTCTTTTAAAGAATTTATTTTCTTTGGCAAAAGAGAAAAAAAAATCCTACTCTAATACTAGTGAGAATTCGGCCAAGAGGGTTTTGTGAGAAAAGAATTGTTCTTGTTTCAATAGTGTACTAGTGATCTTAACATCAAGAGATCTTGTACACACTTTCGAATTAGGTTCACACGAATTTCAATCTTAGGATTGTGAATTCAAAAGTGACAGAAACATTCTTAGCAACCTTTTGGAGATTATAGTGACTAACAGATTCAGAAAAGTGTTTGTTGTCCATTCTCAGGTTCACAATTCAAAGAAGGGAGACATGCTCCTACGTGATTCACGTTCGTGATCGGTTTTGGAAGATCTTGCGGATTACCATCGACGTTAGTCAATCAGATCATGCAACAAAGATATTTCATCTTTTCGTATGTATGATTAATTAATTAAAGGGTTAAGGTTCAATATGGAAATTTTTTTAAAATATACTAAACTCTATTTTAGTCTCGCTTCCGCTGCATGCACGTATTTTTTTCCTATAGAAAGAAAAAGGCTTATTGTGTTTGGCTTCAAATAGGGCTATGGAGCACACACATAAGGTAGGAAATATTGAAGGCATTTTAAGTGAGTTCAAGCACACATTGCCTATATCACTTCTAATGGTTCAACCAAAACAAGAGCAAAGTCCACATGTGATATCTTTTTTTTATGAGAATTGTTCTTTAATGCTCAATGTACAACCTATAGAGATCAAATCTAATGCTAAGAACCTACTGAGTGTTTAAAGAGTAGAAATAGCAGGACCCTCATAGTATGCCATTTATGTCCGCTTTTTGGCTTAGTGAACTCACAAGGGTAGTCTCCACTATTAATCATGATAATCCAACTAAGCTTCCTATCTACTATCATATCAAGAGCATGTCATAAGTTTTGAAAAATGCACTGCACTACTCTAAGTGGCAAGAAGTTAGTTTAAACTTAGTGAATAAAGCATATATTACAGCTCTTAAAGCACACAAAAGAAGTATCTCAACATGGAGGACAAAAATTCTAAACCTGGTGACTTTCGAAATTGACCTACGTCTGTTAATTAATATATATCTCTCAAATAAATCAACAAAAGTTAACCAAATTTTATCACAAGATACTAGACATGCAAAATCACACTTCACATTTCGAAAACATTCCAAAATTCGAATCAGAAAAGTGAGAAAACAGACGTAGAAAAACATTTACGTGCAGAGTTTCACAAACAGGGCATCGCCCGTGACCTTTGATCGAAGAAATATTCATAACTTTTAAACCACTACCCAGAAATTTACGTTCTTTATACCGTTGGATTCGTATCAAAAAATCAAAGAACCCTACACAGACAGAAAAATTTATTTCCTCACTAATCAATACAGTTTTAACAAAATGTTTGCCTCAAAAATTTTCAAAACATGGCACTTTTTTCACAGATTTGATCAAAGAATAGACAAACACGAATTCACCTCCCTAAACCTAATCTAAACATTGTCCTCAATGTTTGTATGACATTAAAAGCATGGACAATGAACAAAGAAAAAATATGGAAGGCAAGAACTCGAAACACAAAACAAAAGAAAGAAAACTAAAAACTGAAACAAAAATTAGAAAGAAATTACCTAAGTGGGTTGCCTCCCACCAAGCGCTTAATTTAATGTCTTGGCAACACGGGTGCAAGGACGAAGTAACCAAACTCCAATGTCTCGAATTTGCGCCTATAGGTGATTACGTCTTGGAAGAAATTTTCATGTGCCAGCATATGGACATCTTTCGCTTCCTTTGCTTTTTCTTTCGTCTCCCCTTTTTCTTTTTCTTCACCTGCAGCACCAGACAAATCATTAGAAAGTTCATTAGACAACTCCTTATTACTTTGTTGCAACTCTTGAGTTATTGGACGGATGGTTTGAGTGAAATTTTTCAAAGCCTCTTCAAGTGGTTGGAAGGGCGAGCTTGGCTGCTTAAAGTTATCGACTTCTTTGCTTCTCCATGAGAAATTTGCTGCAGTGAAAGAATCCATCCCATAGTGCTCTTGTAGATATTTTGAATAATTTGCTTCAGCAGTACAACTATCTATCTCATGACCCAACGTAGCACAGAACCCGCTTATTTGAAGACAATCTCTTAATTTGAAATTGTAAAACATCTGATTGCATAAAAAGTTCTTGAATATCTTCTTCTTCCTCATCATATGTGTGTTGCTCGAAGAAATACACTGTACCTGAAAAGAAAGAAAAGAAAAAGAAAAGAAAAAGAAAAATTAAACTAAAACTATTAACTAAAACTAAAACAAGAAATAACCAATAAATTCAACTAATCCCCAGCAACAGCGCCAAAAACTTGATGGATAGAATCGTGTTATAAAAACCTAACTCGCAAGTGCACGAATCGTGAGATAAGTACAGAGACAAGTAGGGATCATTCCTACAAGGAAAAGTGATTTATCGACTAAAACTAATTCTAATTAAAACTAAGCAAGTAATAGTAACCAAGAGATTTGAGATTGATTGATTGATTGGAGATTAAAACTAGATTAAACTAAGAAAGCAATTAACAAGAATAAATGAATGTGATCAAGAGGTTATAGAACTAGGTCATCAATACTCCCAAACTACGTTTACTCAATACTTCGAATTGACTTTTATAAAAGATGTTAATCAAGTTAAGGGTTCATTCCTAAATTATGTATAATTGGTACTATGTGGTCCTGGAATGAATCAAGTATTCTCCACTATAGTCTACCTCATAACCTGCGTATAGACTATAACCAAAAACCCACAAAGCACAAACCAAGTATTCTCAACCACAGTTTACCTCAAAACCTACGTATAAACTATGACTGAGAACCCATTAAGCACAAGAACAAGAGAACCAAAATTTACGTGCAATATCCTGCTACGATAAATTCTACCCATTCAATTGAATATTGGTTGAGAATGGGGAAACCCACTCGCATCTCAACCTTTAAATTATCAAAACCCTAAATTCAAGCCTAGCATAAACCATGCATCAACAAGAATAAATAATTAAGATATAGAATGAATTGAATGAATCAAAACTTGAATTAAGAAAATATAGTCAATTCTAACAAAGAGCATTCATAGAGGTTCATACTGATTCTCTAGTATGGAGTTAATTACACATAGCGGAAATAAAAAGACAAGAGATAGAAAAGATAAAACTCATTGAGGCCTTCAATGAATTCTTCAAATCTTCAATGATGAGTCTTCTTCGTCTTGCAAACCCCCGATGTGTAAAGATGGATGATGGTGAAGGGGGACGGCTCTTTTGGTGGCTTGGGACCTCCCTTGGATGGCTCTCCTGAAATTAGGGCTCAAAAGGGCTTAAATAGGTGTAGATGCTAAGCCAAGTCCTTAAACAACAAGGAAATCACTTCCCCTTTAGAACTCTACCTTTTTGGGATTCTATTTCTTTCCTAATCCATCCAAATTGATTACTTATTGAATGAAGGTAAGGATTAGATGTCTAATTGCTTACAAAGACTCTCACACTTGTCCAAGAAGGCAATATTTCCAGTTCCGACAACTTGTGAAACAAATCCCGAAAGTATTCGTGGATTTAATAACTGACTGATCAGAGCTTTGGGCACTAAAACAGGAATAACTTCTTCTAGAAAATTTGGATTGACAAGTCGTAAATTGGGTTGGAAACTAGACTTCCAGGGCTTCAAATCCATAGGTTTCAGGACACACAGTTCAATCGGACCTGAGAGATATGCCCCTCGTAACATGGATCATCTACACTGTGAAGGGCTACCAATGTGACTACTGCTTCCAAAGCCACAGCGGTTATGGTAGCTATTGGGGGTTTTGCCCTAAAGCTTGTAATTTGTAAATGTGAATTGAACATAAATAAAAGAAGTAGTTTATTCATTAAAATTATCTCATACATTTATAATAACATGTGTACTTAACATCCAAGATTGCCGGATGTAATTTCAAATCGAGTATATGAATGTCATATACAGATGGATTCAGTTTGAAATGAGCAATCTAAAGAGTCTGTAGATAGCAAATAAAGCTGGGTACTTTATTTGTGGTCAATCTATAGCAGCGGTCCATTCCGTAATGTACGGTGATCTTATCTTAGATCATTCATATGGAGATATGAGAATGGAGGCACCTTGTATGATGTGATCATATAGAACTGGGTCATGATCTATATGAATCTCTCACCAATATCCGTTACATGACGAGATTCATATATATCAACAAATGATGGCTATATATGGGTGATCTTAATCCTGAGTGTCTTATCGACTCCTCCAGGTTAGATCGTGGTCTTTGATATATCATGGGTGAGGTCGGAGTTGCATTCCTGATCAATATGCTCCATATGTTGGGATCGCGGTTTGGCTTATGGCTAGGAAGGTTTGCACACAATAGTGGAATCCACTCCTTCTTGTGAGAAGTAGATAGTAGTTCCCTTAAGGGTTGATTCGGGGCTTGAACAATATGAGCGCTCTCCTAATTCTGTAAGGAATGTAGGATTTATTGTTCATTAGAGAATCGATGGTACTTAATGGAAAGATATAATTAGAAGGCTATAACGGACATTATGACCCAGCTCTAATTATGAACTACCTGTGGAGGATCATACCATATGTAATAGCTATATCAATGGACACCAAAAGTTAATGGTTTGTGTAAAAACGTCTACAGTTGAGAGAGTGCAACTTTGGGTTTTTAGTGGAATAACACCAAAGTTAATAATCATGAAATATTAATTAAAGAGTTTAATTAATTATTTCTAAGGATTATTGGAGCTCAAAATACTGTGGGTCCATTAGGTCCCCTTGCCAGCCCAATCGATTTAGGTAACAAGAGTCACGGTTAATTAATTGGATTGTCCAATTAATTGTGTTACAAAAGTAACACGTGTCTATTCGGGAATTAATTGAATAATGTGATTATTCAAATAATGAATATTAATGATTATATTAATTAAATAATTAGATTATTTAATTGTGTAATTAATCATTAGATGGAGGGTGTTGATAGATATTTAATTTTGAAAGAAAAAAAAATAATTTGATTATTTTATTTTCATTTAATTAAATATTTAAATTTGAATTTAAAAGAGTTTTGAATTCAAATTAAATCATATAGATTAATTAATATCTTTAAAAGATATTCGATATCTAAAAAGATTTTATTAATTAGTTTAAGTTTAATATATATATATATATGAGATATATGTGATTTTGGTATCTGATACTAAACAAAATACAACACCAAAAGAAGAAAAAGAAAGTGATGCGGCCAAAGAAAAAAAAAAAGGAAAGTTTTTTTTTATATTTTATTTTATGATTTGATTTCATCCTAGGTTGGCCGAATTCTCCATACACAAAGCAAGAGTTGTTTTGTGTTGTTTTTTCTACCTCCGTACAGGTTCCTGAATACCGTGACGCACCCACACGCCGTTGCCAGTTCCGGGAGATAGCGAGGAAGATCAAGTGGTACAAATCAGGAGTAGATCGTATTAAAGTGAAGGAGCCTCCTACGTAGGTATGAAATAGTTTCTTCTCCTTCTAATTGTTTTCGATTATTACTGTACAAATAGGTTTATTTGATGATTGCATTTAATTTTTTTTTAAATCCTTCCGCTGCGCAATCTATAAACCTAGGTTCCTACAATTGGTATCAGAGCCAATTTTTGTACAGTATAATCGAATTCGATTGCTCCTGATTGCATGTATGAATGTGTAGGCACTTTTCTAATGATTGTATGGTGTTTATAATTTTTATTTATTTATTTATTATAAACATGGTTGATCGTTAATTGTATGGTACAATGGGTTTAGGTTTTGTTTTTTAAAGGTTGTAATCTCATGTAATATTAATCCCGGGATGTAATTTTAATATTTTTATTTTCTGCTATATTTTCTTTGTTGTAAATTTTCTGTTATGTATTTTATTGTAAAATATGTACGAAGAAATCAGTTAAAGAAGACGATGAAATCGGACATGTGTTGGACACACAAATGGACGGCGCATGTGCATGTCACTTATTTATTTATTTATTTTTTCATGCAATATTATTGTTGCAGTGCAAATGTTGCACGTTGTAAAAAAAAAAAAAGGTGCAAGTGTTGCACGCATAAATATATATACAATGCAATACATGTAGGGAAAAATACCATAGTACACGCAGCAGAAGCGAGACTAAAAATAGATTTAGTGACTTTTAAAATTTTTTCCTTTTTATGAACCTTAACCCTTTAATTAATTAAACATATATATATATATAATCAACAAAAAGAAGAATACCTTTTGTCGCGTGATCCGATTGACTTACGTCGATGGTAATCCGCAAGATCTTCAATCCTAGCACGAGCGTGAATCACCTAGGAGCGTGGTCTCCCTTTTTCTTTGAATTGCAAACTTGAGAATGGACAAACAAACTTTTCTTTTCTTTTGTTAGTCACAAAACAATCAAAAGAAGACTAAGATTATTCCGGTCACTTTTGAGTTCTCAATCTAATGATCGAAACTCGCGTGAACCTAAATCGATGTTGTACACAAGCTTATTGATGAATAAGCAATTAGTGTACCATCAAAGAATAATCTATTCGCTCTTTTTTGTTTTTAGTAGAATAAAATCCTATCTATGAATTGAGAAGAAGAAGAAAGTTGAATCAAGCACCACACCCTCTATTTTTCTTAGTGGCCGAATTCTCTACCTCCTTTTCTTTTAGGGTGGTCGAAAATCCTCTTCCTAAAAGGACTAGGGTTGCCGCAAATCACACTCCAAAAATATAGGAGTTTTAGTTGCACCCTAATTCACTTCTAGTTTTAAGACTTCAAACCCTAATACAACTCATAAATATTTTTATTCTTTTATTTGACTAAATAAAAAGACTTCTTATTTGATTAAATAAATAAAATTAATTATTTATTTTCTTATCAAACAAGTCTTTTAATTTTAGTATGCTACTACCAATAGTATAACTCTAGGAATCATATTTCCTAATCAGAAAAGATTTGTTTCTTAATTAAACAATTAATTAATAAATTAATTAATTCTTATTTAATTAAAACAATGAAACAAAATAATATATTAGGTTAAATATACACCTTTGCCGCCCCATACATACATATTGGGCCATATATCATTTTCTTATTTCATTTAATCCATTGGTCTTTAAATAAAAAGCCCACATGTGAACCAGACCCATTCTTACTAAAAGAAACAAGCCCACATGCCTTTCATTAATATATTAATATAATTGAGCAGCCCATTAAATAAATAATGTGCAAATTATATTCTTAATATATTAAATGCAATTCTAAATGGACCCATAAATTGGTCCGGTAGAATATATCAAGTGATCCATACAAGTCCGTGTGGATTGGGGATCTTGGCGGGCTATCTAAATTTAAGCTTCAATAGACATAATTGAATCACAATCAACAAATGATTCACTTAGGTCCGATCCATTAATTTTAACTCATTCCACTAAAGAGCTAAAATTGAACTCTTAAATAAAGACAGAAAAGGAAGATTTTCCTCATTCATACCCTAGACAATCATGTTAGAGATAGTGTATCCTCGTAATTAATATCAGTAATTGCCAAGAGTTCATAGACCGCCTATAACTCTCCAAGTTACCATATTTATTCATATGACCACGTTTTGAACTTGGATATTTTGACTTGTCAAGAAGCCATGTTTTCAATAGACACTATTGAAAACTCAACGTTGAGATTTAATATCCAGTTACCTCAAAACATCCATATGATGATATTATACTCTCATTTACTAAATGGGGCCACGATGTCCATATCTATAAATGAAGTCCTCTATTGATTAACAAATGAATATCACCAAACTATTGAGGATAGACTATGCGATATAATCGTACTCATTGATAACTCAAATGATATCACTTGCAACTATAAGTCCATCATTTATCTCAGGATTAAGATAGAATCTCCGATTGTCCTGATAATGAAAAGACTTTTATCTACTGACGGTTATAGATAAAGTATTTCATTGTGATCCAGTTCAATGCACCCAGTGCACTAGATTCTTTTGCTCGAAGACACTCCGATGATTTTAGACTCATCATATCTCATTTGATCCCACTCAAATGCTAGCAAAAGAATTCTACAACTTTAACAAGATAAATGTGCCCAACCTTTAACTTAAGTTGTGAACAATATTCAAGACTAACTAAAGAATTGTGTCTACCACATACATATCCAGATGTACGAACAATTCTTCTTTTCTCATAGTCTTTACACCTTATGATTATTTACTTTGACAATTATAATATTAAACTATAAATGTTATAAGATTTGTTTAAACCAGAAATCACTTTATTAATATGAAAAAGATTGTTAATTACAATATTACACTCTTGCTATTGAGCATAATCCTAATAATACAAAGCACGCAACATTCAATTGTTGTAATTCATGCACAAGCAATATTCAATTTATGTATATGCACTGGTGTTATGCATTCGCATGTGCAAGCGTTGCACAACATAGTCATGCACAAGCAATATTCAATTTATGTATATGCACTGGTGTTATGCATTCGCATGTGCAAGCGTTGCACATCATAGTCATGCACAAGCAATATTCAATTTATGTATATGCGCTGGTGTCATGCATTCACATGTGCAAGCGTTGCACAGCATGGTCATGCACATGCACTACCGAACGGTCCGTGCTTATTCAGAGTGCAGCCTGCGCGTTTCTTGGTGACAAGTTTGGGCAAAATTTATTTTTTCTTTTGGTAATCCCGGGCCACCGAAAAATGTTAGAGTAACATTTGGGCTTTAAGGGATTTAATTCATGAGATGGATCCAATAAAATAAATCAAGTTGGACTTGACTTTTGGGCCTGAAAGACGTAGAAGATATTACAAATGGACTTGAAGTTTTTTGGAATTACAAGAAGACCAAGGAATGCCTTGGATTAAATTTTTTGTAATTAGAAATTTTTAAGTTAGATAACCCATTATACTCGGTCAACTCATGTATGCTTTTATTATGAGATGATTAAAGCATTGCCATGCATATACATATCATTTAGATTAGGTGTGCCTACACATATATATATGTTGATATATCATACATGCATTATAGCCATCTAAATTATGTGTTTATATATATATTTTTTTAATTTGATTAAAATGAGTAATTCACATAATTGGCTATACATTAATGGGATTAGTTTTTAGGAGTAAAAACTTGGTAATTCTCATTAATCACTAATCTAATTATTAAAGAGTTTAATTACTTAGATTAGTAGGGTCCTTTTATATATATTAGGATTAATTTGATTTAGCCCCTAATAATAATTGGACCTAATAATGTGTTTTGTTTTAATAGTTAAAACTTGGTAAATACGCATTTAATAATTCTAGTCTTAGTAAATAGTTTACATAGATTAGAATTATCACTAATGAACTAGATTTTTAAGAGTTAAAAATCGAATTAGTTTATTAGTTATTGGAATAGGATTCTAATAATTTGCGATTAATGCACTTGACACTTAGATTGAAATTAGCCGTTTAATCTAATTTAATTAGGTGCATTAATATTAATAGAAAACTCTTATTATAAAATAGTGAGTGGGAGAGGGATATATGACATTATATCCCGCGGTCTCCATCATTAGTTCAACACCGTAAGATTCGAGTGGGGCCTTGTGACGGCATTGTTTTCATCCTCCCTAAGGAGGGTTTCCATAAGAATCAATATCAAGGTTGACTTCCTAACGGATAGGATTTCTGAGGGGATTTCGGGATTGACCGACCCTAAGGCGGCAATTCTCGAGTTAAGCTCATGAGATCTGAAATGATGGGTTATGCTCACAAGGTTTTAATTAAATTGGTTAATTAGAAACCTGACTGAAATATACGATGGTTGAATATTAGAGGAATAAGAGTTATTCCGGTATAACATTTGATTGAGAATGTCTCGATCCAACATGCAAGAAT
This sequence comes from Acer campestre, assembly GCA_954870605.1. Lineage (NCBI taxonomy): Eukaryota > Viridiplantae > Streptophyta > Magnoliopsida > Sapindales > Sapindaceae > Acer > Acer campestre. The sequence goes on from OX940801.1 coordinate 27,986,329, forward strand.
TTGATTGACCCTAAGGCGGCACTTGCTTGTGGTATGTTGGAGAGTCATGGCGTAGAAACAATTTTAGGGTTGTTCTTGTTCATTAAACATTTTCATGCATCATGTTTAATTTTATGCCGAACATTCACTCATGTTTTGAATGTATGAATGAATGAATTTTTTATTTATGTTTTATCAGCCATGTCAACTGCACTATTACAAATCATAGCCAATGACAAATTAACTGGTGATAACTACACTAAATGGAAACACAATATCAATGCAATTTTGGTCACCAAGGACCTTAAGTTTGTGCTTACGGAGGAATGTCCTCCAGTGCCTACTGCCAATGCCGCACGAACTGTTCGTGAGGCATATGAGAAATGGGTCTCATCAGATGAGAAAGCCCGAACATATCTGTTAGCAAGTATGACAGACGTGCTTGTCACAAAGCACGAAGTAATGAGTACTGCATTTGAAATAATGGAGTCATTGCAAGCTATGTTCGGGCAACCCTCTGAGCAAAAGCGGCACGAAGCTGTTCGTTCCGCTATGCTCACTCGTATGAAGGATGGAACATCAGTTCGGGAACATGTCCTGAACATGATGTCCTACTTCAACACGGCAGAAATCAATGGCGGGGCCATTGATGAACCCAGTCAGGTAAGCATTGATGTGTAAAATCGTGTTATAAAAACCTAACTCGCAAGTGCACGAATCGTGAGATAAGTACAGCGACAAGTAGGGATCGTTCCCACGAGGAAAAGAGATTTATCAACTAAAACTAATTCTAATTAAAACTAAGCAATTAACAGTAACCAAGAGATTTCAGATTGATTTGATTGATTTGAGATTAAAACTAAATTAAACTAAGAAAGCAGTTAACAAGAATATGTGAATGTGATTAAGAGGTGAGAGGACTAGGTCATCAATGCTCCCCAACTACGTTTACTCAATGCTTCGAATTGACTTTCACAAAGAATGTTAATCAAGTTAAGGGTTCGTTCTTAAATTATGTATAATTAGTGCTATGTGGTCCTGGGATAAATTAAGTACTTCTACTACAATCAATAGCAAACCTTGCATACAAACTATAACAGAAAATACATCAACCATACACCAAGCGTTCTTAGTTGAGTCAATAGCAAACCCTGCATATAAACTATAACCTAAAACCCACAAAGCACACAATCAAGTATTCTCAATCACAGTCAATAGCAAACATTGCATATAAACTATGATTGAGAACCCATTAAGCACAAGAACAAGAGAACCAAAGATAACGTGCAACCTGCAACAATAAATTCATTCATTCAATTGAATATTGGCTAAGAATGGTGAAACTCACACATATCTCAACTTTAACATATAAAACCCTAAATTCAAGACTAGCACTAACCATGCATAGACAAGAAGAAATCACAAATTGAATGAATCGAAACTTGAATTACGAAAATATAGTCAATTCTAACAAAGAGTATTCATAGAGGTTCACATTGAATCCCTAGTATGGATTTAGTTACACATAGATGAAATAAAAAGACAAGAGATAGAAAAGATAAAACCTATTGAGGCCTTCAATGAATTCTTCAAATCTTCAATGATGAGTCTTCTTCGTCTTGCAAACCCCCGATGTGTAAAGATGGATGATGGTGAAGGGGGACAGCCCCTTTGGTGGCTGGGGACCTCCCTTGGCTGGCTCTCTATGGCTCTCTCTCTCTCTCTTTTCTCTCTTCCCCGAAATTAGGGTTCAAAAGGGCTTAAATAGGTGTAGATGCTAAGCCAAGCCCTTAAACAACAAGGAAATCACTTCCCCTTTAGAACTCTACCTTTTTGAGATTCTATTTCTTTCCTAATCCATCCAAATTGATTACTTATTGAAGGAGGATAAGGATTAGATGTCTAATTGCTTTCCAAGACTCCCACACATGTCCAAGAAGGTAATATTTCCCGTTCCGACAACTTGCGAAACAAATCCCGAAAGCATTCGCGGATTTAATAACTGACTGATCTGACCTTTGGACACTAAAACGAGCATAAATTCTTCTAGAAAATTCGGATTGACAAGACGTAAATTGGGTTGGAAACTAGACTTCCGGGGCTTCAAATCCATAGGTGGCAGGACACACAGTTCAATCGGAGCTGAGAGTTACGGGGCCTGCAACATGAGTCATCTGCACTGACGGGCTACCGTTGGATGTACCGCTGGGTAGGTAAGTTGCCTACCCCGCGGAAAATACAAAGTGACACTCCTGGAGTTGACCGCTAGGTAGGACAGCAAGGTAGGTAGGTGCCTAGGGGGCGGTAATTTGGATGTTGCACCTCTGGACTTTGACGCAAGAATGTTCCGCTTGATGTATATTTGCCTGAGCCGCGGTATTTGGCCAAATTGCCCTTGTTTCTCTGAAATACTTCAAATACATCACTTGGATTCAACAACCTGAAAATGCTCAAACACACAAATTAAAACTCTAAAAGACTCGAGAAACAAGCAATTGATTGGAGGAATGGGGATCGAAAACATATACAATAAATGACCGATCAAGCATCATACTGACGACTCTTCCAAAGAGTTTCGATCAGTTCAAGAGCAACTATGGGATGAACAAGCTTAGGTTCAGTCTCACACAGTTGCTTAATGAGCTCACTACCTTTGAGTCCTTGACTAAAGACAGCAAGGGCAAGACCGGTAAGGCAAATGTTGCCGAACCATCTTCCTCCAATAACAAAAAGAGGAAGAGGTCTGCTGGGAAGGCTAAGCGTAAGCCCAAACCCAAGAAAGCCCAAAGCAAGAAGAAAAAGGCAAAAAGTAAATGTGATTTACTTGTTCTTGAAGCATGTATAGTAGAAGATGATTCTTCACCCTGGATAGTTGATTCGGGGGCCACTAACCATGTTTGTTCTTCTATGCAATAGACTGAATCTTGGACACAGCTTAAGGATGAATCCTTTTCTATGCGTGTTGGGTCAGGGGATGTCGTGTCAGCCCAAGCAGTGGGTGTAGTTAGACTACATTTTGGAAGTTGTTTCATTATATTGGATAATGTATATTTAATTCCTAGATTTACTCGAAATTTGATTTCAATTTCAAAGTTGTTGGAACAATTATATTCTTTTTTTTTCAATAATAAGTCTGTTATTATTGCAAAGAATGGTTTGAATATATGTTCAGGATTAAACAAAAACAACTTGTATGTTTTAAGGTTGTTGATACATACTACACTACTCAACGCTGAATTGTTCAAAGTTGAAAAACCTAAAACAAAACGACAAAAGATTTCTCCAGAAAATGAAACGTATCTATGGCATCTAAGACTTGGCCATATCAACCTTGATCGGATAGATAGACTAGTGAAAAGCGGACCTTTAAGTGAGCTAAAGGCTGGCACCTTACCTGTCTGTGAATCCTGTTTAGAAGGTAAAATGACCAAGAGACCTTTTACTGGAAAAGGGCTGAGAGCTAAAGAACTACTAGAGCTTATACATTCAGACGTCTGTGGACCGATGAATGTTAAAGCAGGGGGTGGTTATGAGTATTATGTCACCTTTATAGATGACTACTCAAGATACGAATATGTCTACCTAATGCAACAGAAGTCGAAAACTTTTGAAAAGTTCAAAGAATTCCGAGCTGAAGTTGAAAATCAGTTAGGAAAGACTATCAAGACTCTACGATCAGATCGTGGAGGTGAGTACCTTGACCAAGAGTTTGAAGACTTCATGGTCGAGTATGGGATAGTGTCCCAACTCACAGCTCCTAGTACACCTCAGCAAAATGATGTCGTGGAGAGAGAAATAGAACCCTAATGGAAATGGTGAGATCTATGATTAATTTCTCATCGTTACCAAATTCCTTTTGGGGATATGCGTTACAAACAGCGGCATACATTTTGAATGTAGTGCCATCCAAATCTGTTCCTAAGACTCCTCTAAAGTTGTGGAATAGTCGTAAAGTTAGTTTGCTACATTTCAGCGTATGGGGGTGTCCAGCACACGTGCTGAAGAACAGAAGTGGAAAGCTAAAACTTAAGTTTGTGGACTGCTTGTTTGTATGCTTGTTTGTAGGATACTCCAAGGAGACCAGAGGTGGATACTTCTATAGTCCTGAAGATAACAAAGTGTTTGTATCGACAAATGCAACGTTTCTTGAGAATAACTATATTAGTGACCACAAGCCTCATTTTAAAAATTGTATTGAATGAGTTGGAGCCTGGTGAGACCAGTTCTCAGTCAACAAGAGTTGTTGATCCATTAACATCTGAGAGTCAGATGATTCCTAGTCAGGATACACTACCACTTAGACGTAGTGAGAGGGTTGTGAGACAGCCTAAAAGCTATTTGGGTGTAAGTGAGGGACAAGATGTTGTCTCTACTGATAGTGTGGATGATCCATTAACATTTAAGAATGCAATGGAAGATCCTGATAAAGAGGAATGGCTTAAAGCCATGAATCTTGAGATGGAGTCCATGTATTCTAACTCAGTCTGGCAACTTGTAGACTTACCAGATGGGGTGAAACCCATAGGGTGTAAGTGGATCTACAAGAGAAAGAGAGAAGTAGATAGGAAGGTAGAGACCTTCAAGGCAAGGCTAGTGGCCAAGGGTTATACCCAAAAGGAGGGGGTCGATTATAAAGAGACCTTCTCGCCAGTAGCCATGTTTAAGTCTATTCGGATTCTCTTATCCATTGCTGCCTATTTTGATTACGAAGTTTGGCAAATGGCATCAAGACTGCATTCTTGAATGGCAATCTTGATGAAAGCATCTACATGATGCAACCAGAGGGATTCGTGTTTCCAGATCAAGAGCAAAAAGTTTGCAAGTTGCAAAGATCCATTTATGGACTTAAGCAAGCATCTAGATCTTGGAACATAAGGTTTGATGAAGTGATCAAAACCTATGGCTTTGAGCAAAACGTTGATAAGCCTTGTGTCTACAAGCGCATCATTAACAAGAAAGTAGTTTTCTTGGTCCTATACGTAGATGACATCCTACTCATTGGGAATGATGTGGGAGTATTGTCTGATGTAAAGGGCTGGCTGGCCAGCCAATTCCAAATGAAAGATTTGGGAGAGGCAAGTTATGTTCTAGGGATCCAACTTATAAGGGATCGCAAGAACAAATTTATAGCACTGTCTCAAGCATCATATATCGACAAAATTCTTGTGTGATTTTCGATGCAAAACTCTAAGAAAGGTAATTTACCTTCCAGGCATGGAGTTCACTTGTCTAAGGAATAGTGTCCTAAGACACGTCAATAAGTTGAGGATCTGAAACGTGTTCCCTATACGTTAGCAGTAGGTAGTCTCATGTATGCTATGTTATGCACGAGACCGGACATCTGCTTCGCAGTGGGAGTAGCCAGCAGATACCAGTCTAACCTAAGATTGGATCCTTGAGTTGCTGTCAAGACTATTCTCAAGTATCTTCGGAGAACGAGAAACTATATGCTAAGTGTATTCATGACAGGATTTGATCATGTTAGGATGTACGGATTGCTGATCCACTTACGAAGACCTTACCGGCTAAAGTGTTTACGGGTCACCTAGAGAGTCTAGGTTTACAAGACATGTCTCACATGCTTTAGTGCAAGTGGGAGATTGTTGGGGTTTTTGCCCTAAAGTTTGTAATTTGTAAATGTGAATTGAACATAAATAAAAGAAGTAGTTTATTCATTAAAATTATCTCATACATTTATAATAACATGTGTACTTAACATCCAAGATTGCCGGATGTAATTTCAAACCGAGTATATGAATGTCATATACAGATGGATTCAGTTTGAAATGAGCAATCTAAAGAGTCCGTAGATAGCAAATAAAGCTGGGTACTTTATTTGTGGTCAATTTATAGCAGCGGTCCATTCCGTAATGTATGGTGATCTTATCCTAGATCATTCATATGGAGATATGAGAATGGAGGCACCTTGTATGATGTGATCATATAGGACTAGGCCATGATCTATATGAATCTTTCACCAATATCCGTAACATGACGAGATTCATATATATCAACAAATGATGGCTATATGTGGGTGATCTTAATCCTGAGTGTCTTATCGACTCCTTCAGGTTAGATCGTGGTCTTTGATATATCATGGGTGAGGTCGGAATTGCATTCCTGATCAATATGCTCTGTATGATGGGATCGTGGTTTGGCTTGTGGCTGGGAAGGTTTGCACACAATAGTGGAATCCACTCTTTCTTGTGAGAAGTAGATAGTAGTTCCCTTAAGGGTTGATTCGGGGCTTGAACAATATGAGCGCTCTCCTAATTCTGTAAGGAATGTAGGATTTATTATTCATTAGAAAATCGATGGTACTTAATGGAAAGATATAATTAGAGGGGTATAACGGACATTATGACCCAGCTCTAATTATGAACTACCTGTGGAGGATCATACCATATGTAATAGCTATATCAATGGACACCAAAAGTTAATGGTTTGTGTAAAAACGTCTACAGTTGAGAGAATGCAACTTCGGGTTTTTAGTGGAATAACACCAAAGTTAATAATCATGAAATATTAATTAAAGAGTTTAATTAATTATTTCTAAGGATTATTGGAGCTCAAAATACTGTGGGTCCATTAGGTCCCCTTGCCAGCCCGATCGATTTAGGTAACAAGAGTCACGGTTAATTAATTGGATTGTCCAATTAATTGTGTTACAAAAGTAACATGTGTCTATTCGGGAATTAATTGAATAATGTGATTATTCAATTAATGAATATTAATGATTATATTAATTAAATAATTAGATTATTTAATTGTGTAATTAATCATTAGATGGAGGGTGTTGATAGATATTTAATTTTGAAAGAAAAAAAAATAATTTGATTATTTTATTTTCATTTAATTAAATATTTAAATTTGAATTTAAAAGAGTTTTGAATTCAAATTAAATCATATAGATTAATTAATATCTTTAAAAGATATTCGATATCTAAAAAGATTTTATTAATTAGTTTAAGTTTAATATATATATATATATGAGATATATGTGATTTTGGTATCTGATACTAAACAAAATACAACACCAAAAGAAGAAAAAGAAAGTGATGCGGCCAAAGAAAAAAAAAAAGGAAAGTTTTTTTTTATATTTTATTTTATGATTTGATTTCATCCTAGGTTGGCCGAATTCTCCATACACAAAGCAAGAGTTGTTTTGTGTTGTTTTTTCTACCTCCATACAGGTTCCTGAATACCGTGACGCGCCCACACGCCCTTGCCAGTTCCGGGAGATAGCGAGGAAGATCAAGTGGTACAAATCAGGAGTAGATCGTATCAAAGTGAAGGAGCCTCCTACGTAGGTATGAAATAGTTTCTTCTCCTTCTAATTGTTTTCAATTATTACTATACAAATAAGTTTATTTGATGATTGCATTTAAATTTTTTTTTAAATCCTTCCGCTGCGCAATCTGTAAACCTAGGTTCCTACATCAGCGGTCTTCACTGTTCATGAGAGTGCTTTGGGTGCCACTGCATTCATAGCGGTTTTCATGGTGGCTGATGGAAAATTGCATAAAAGTCCCTTGAATCATCTAAAATTGCTCTTTTCCTCTAAAATACTTCAAATACATCACTTGGATCCAACAACCTGAAAATGCTCAAACACACAAATTAAAACCCTAAAAGACTCGAGAAACAAGCAATTGATTGGAGGAATAGGGATCAAAAACATATGCAATAAATGACCGATCACCTAGGTCGGGGTATACCCTACACCAGGAAAGTTGGTGCTAAAGTGGCTTAAGTTGCCTACCAAGATAGATTATCAGAAGGATCGGGATACCTTGCTCGGGTACCTGATTCCTTACTTCTCCATTTCTCCAAAAACTGGTGCTAAAGGGGCCTAAGTTGCCTACCAGGACGATCAGCCTAAAGGATCGTGATAGGTAGTTTGCTTTACTTGACCACAAGTAGGCCCGATATTTGCTTTAGTGTGGGTGTTTGTGCTAGGTACCAAGCTAATCCCAAGGAATATCACCTTGTTGCGGTAAAGAGGATCATTCGGTTTGTGAATGGTACCTCAAACCATGGGATTTGGTACTCCTTTGACACTAATCCAAGTCTTGTTGGATTTAGTGATGCCGATTGGGCGAGAAATTGTGTTGATAGAAAAAGCACATCGGGCGGTTACTTTTTCCTTGGAAACAATTTAGTTTCTTGGTTTTGCAAGAAGCAAAACTGAATTTCCCTATCCACGGTCGAGGCAGAATACATTGCCGCCGGTAGTGCTTGCACTCAATTGATGTGGATGAAACAAATGCTAGCCGATTATGGCTTGGAGCAAGGTACTCTTAATTTATTTTGTGATAACATGAGTGCCATTAACATTTCTAAAAATCCCATCCAACATTCTTGGACAAAACACATTGACATTAGACACCATTTCATAAGATAGCTAGTTGAGAGTAAAACCATTGCATTGGAACATATGGGAACAAATGACCAACTAGCGGATTTGTTTACAAAACCCTTAGATACTCTTTGATTTGGGAACCTTAGCAAGTCTATTGGGATTTGACACTTGGGTTGAAGTGGTATGTCTTGACCCCATATGGGGAGCTTAAGCAAAGAGAGCTAAGTTGCAGGATCATGCATTGTGCTACATTAATATATTTTATGCCTCTTAGTTAATTACTTGAGATGATTGGTTGTACATACTTATATGTATTTTTCTTAATAAGTGTGCTACATTGTCTTGCTTGCAATTCATGTAATATTTATGCTCAAACATGCATTTTTGGAATAGAAGATGTACTTTTTGAATGACCTTTAATTGATTCCCATGACATGATGATTCTTTTTGATGACGTGCTTAAGTTGAAGAGTATGAAATGAAAAATATGAAATATTTGATTGCTAAATCATGAATGCAAAAGCAAATGTTGAGACTCTAATAAATAAGGATCTTAAAATCCAAAGTCTATCTTTTTTTATCCGTAGAACAAGGCTATTATCATACAGGTACCTCACCTGGAAAAATCAAATAGGGTGCAAAGTCGCTCATGTCTTGTGTTGCTTATAAAGTTGGATATAGTTGCTCCTTAAAATTGAAATGCTTAAACTCTATATCCTTGCTTTTCCATGACAAAGGGTGAAATTGGTTTAAATTTTATTGGCAAACTTTGTTGTTTGCTTTGCCAAATACCATTGTTTTTGAGTTTGAATGCAACATGTCTTGCTTAAAATAAAACTCCTTGAATCTCTTTTACTTATTTGAGTGGCATAAAGTTGTTTATATGATAATGCATATGTGTTTGTGCTACAAGCTCTCCTTGCTAATGCTTACTTATTAAAAGAGACTCCCTTTGCCTATCTCAAGACAAAAAGGGGGAGTAAGGTTGGGGAGAATTTGTGCCATTTTTAGCATTGCATTTAGGGGGAGTTGAGAGATAATAACCCATGTTGGGAGATGTTGTATTTAGGGGGAGTTGCATTGCATTGCATGATTACATTTTTTTTTTTTTTTATTGTATTGATTTACTTTGGCAATTGCAATTACTCTTGAAACAAATTTACGATGTGTTCTAATATATTAATCTATAGGGGGATGAATAGATTTTAACCCTTTTTACCAAATTTTCGCATTTAGTCAATTTACGAAAATAACCCCTATCTAGTCAATATAATAAATCAAGTGTAATAGGTGCAGAATTATAAATGACACTGGATTTTTACGTGAAAACCCTCAACAGGGAAAAACCACGTGCTGTTATGTGCGCCACACACGAACCTCGAATCCACTAATTGTGATAACGTTTACAACCTCGGTTGACCTCAACCTCTAACGGTCAATAACCCGCTACCACTACCTACAGGCCTGTAAAAGTGGACCTAATCCAATTGCTCGAACCTCGCAATCACTACTTGTAATGATGTTTACAACCTAATCCCCGTATGTAACCCACCATTATTACCTGTAGGCCTGTAATATCAACCCTAGATCAAGATTTAATTCTCCAAAGAGATCAAACAACTTATGTGAATATATATATGATATTCAAAGTGCAAATAGAGCTAGGGAACCCTAAATGCTTATCTAGGATTATAAGATGACAATTAAATCAATCCTAGATATCAAAAGCTAAATGACATGGCATAAAGCTTAGCTATGTAAATGATAATCAATCCTAGATACAATAGATATCAAAAACAATCTCAATCATTTTAATGAGATAAATTAGCTAGATGTTTTATAAACATGAAAATCTAGCTATCAAAAACAATCTCAATCATACAATGAGATCAATATAGCTAGATGGCATATAAGCATGAAAAGCATGAAAATCTAGCTATCAAAAAAAATTCTCAATCATACAATGAGATCAATTAGCTAGATGGCATATAGGCATGAAAACCTAGCTATCACAAATAATCCAAACAATCAACACATAATCTTATTCTTGTAAGTAGAAATTAATCTATAAGCATACAAGTTATAAATGAGATAAATTGATAAGTAAAAACACTAATCATGTAAGATAATAGTGTTCAACATACCATACCATATATATTGAAGAAGGACCATGCATTAGCACATGCTAGATAAACCTAGATAATGCTTAGATGATGATTTATACATATGGAAATAGGTTTAGAGAGTTAAAGAAAAGTTCTTGGGAGTTTTCTCTCTTAAAAATATTTGTCTCTTGAAAAGTATATTTTTGCTCTCCCTATCAACGAAGATAAGAGAATAATACATATATATATATATGTATATTAGGTGAATATGATACTGCACCGTTTTAAACATTTTAGAAACAATTCAATTGAGCTGCACCGTTTTAAACATTTGAGGAAAAAAAAACAATTAAAAGTAATCCAGTGAGGCGAGCTCACGTGAGAGAAAATCAAGGGGTCAAATGATTTGTCAAAGTAAATCCACTCATGCAACATGCAAACACAATGCGAACAAGCTCACATGCACCATCCCACACATAATAAAACACCCTTAACAAAACAAAACTAAAATGCAAATCGTGTGGGTGAGGTTGGCGTGAGACCAAAGGGGGCCGAGAGAGAATTTGGGTGTGATCCTCGCTTGAGCTTCGCGGCAATAAGTTTCTTGGTGTGGCTTTCATGCCATGCCAAGCCGAGCGATCTTCAGTCTAATTTTGATCTCGGAATTTAGAATTCAATTCCGTCTTCGGAATATAGACCCAGACTCAATCATAAATATAAAAAATTACATAACTTTGTACTCTAAGCTCGGAATGGAATTCCGGTTTCTTATACAAACACGGAATGTCCCAAATGTCTCGAGAATCATCTGAAACATATAGACAAGTCTCCAAATCGCTCGGAACTCATCTAGGGACAAATCCTCACACGGTTGGACTCATAAAAATATAAAAATCTCAAAAATATATATATTTTTAAATACAACGAGATTTTACCAACCATACCAAAACAACCACAAACACAGAAGTGCTCATGTGGGAAGTGATTACATCCTAATGCCTAACATGTCATGACATTGTCATTGAACAAGATGCACTCAATTAAAACATGCATGAATAGAATTCATGGCTTTGCATCCTAATGCTTAAACATGTTATGGCATTTCAATGAACAAGATGCAATCATTTAAACATGCATGAAGAGATATTCAAGAACATGAATGCACACATATGAAAACACACAACATATAAGTATTAGAGATATGCATGAGTTGTGAGTGTGTGCAACTAGATCTCCTCAAAGCAAATAAGCACTAGAATATACCTATGGTGCTTCTTCTCTTGAGGTCTTAAAAGGGCCTTGGTTGTGCAAATCACCAACTAGCAAATGCCTAAGCTACCCTTACATCAAACCTCAATATGTGGTTTATCCATGAAATAAGCCAATCAAAATATGAGACCTTACAACTCTTGTTATAAGCACCTCTTACACACTTGCTCTTGGAAGGTATCTTTCTTGTTGATTGTGTGTAGGTTAGATTTTTCCTACAAGCTTTAGATTGACTTGAAGATGTTCAAGACTTAGACTAGGGCTTTATTGTAGTGTAGAAAATATTGTTAACCAACCATTTTTTTTGTTCTTGAGAGGTTGCTATGTGTGTGTTGGTTTTGTCACAAAATAGCCAAAGGGGGAGATTGTAAATGTCTCACTTTTTGACTGGCTTATTTCGTTTACAAAACCACAATGGGGTTCAAATATGTAAGGGTAGCTTAAGATTGAAAAAATCTTCATCAAATGACAAAGGACCTCATTGTAGATATCAAGAGCTTCAATAAAGGTAGTTTACTTGTCTTAACTCTTAATTGAAGAGATTTAGTTGCACGCACTCACATCTCATGATCGTACATGTCTTATACCATGTTGTGTGTTTCTTGCTAGTGCACATTCTCTTTTCATGCATGATCTCTCTTGTGTATTCTATTTGATCATGGCCATGACCATTGGCCCTGAATATTGCATGAGGCGTTTTTAGAGGTTGATTTTGGCCTCTGACCGCTCTCATAATCGCTGTGAATTTTCACAGCAATAGGCACAATGGTCTCGTGGATAGAGCGCACCGCCTTCATGACCACTGTGAATTTCCATAGCGGTAGTGACAACGGTCTCTTGGACAAAGCCTACCGCTGTCATAACCGTTGTGGCTTTCACAGTGGTCAACAGCTGATGCGTTTTTTAAACGGTGTCTTTTCATATTCTCACACACTCCTCTATAAATACATCCTATTCTCTAGTTCTTTTAGGTTTTGAGTTTCAAATCAACTAGAGAGAGTTTTTAGAGTGACTTCAAAGAAAAGCAACCAAGATTTGATCTTTCCATATCATCCTTCATGATTCATTCATCATCTAGCATGCTCTAGGTATGATTTCTCTTGGGTTTTCTTCTTTACTCACATGACTTATAGTTAGAACATTTTTGCATCTCTTCACATGTTCTTACTTTACAAGATAACATTTTTATCACTTGACTAGTCTCAAGATTGCATCTTTATTACTTGACTAGTTTCAAGATTGAATTTTTATTTTGCTTTGTGAGTTGTTTGTGATAGCTATTGCATATAGGTCTTTGTTTGCACATATAGCTATGTTATATGCATGCCATATAGCAAAATGATATCTAAGAGTGTTTAACATGTTCATCCATGCCTAGATATGCTTAAATGTTTGACCTTGCATTTATGCACTTTGAATATTGTATATATTCACTTTAGGTTGTTAATCTATTCTCTTAGAGAGTCAAGTCTTGTATTTACCATTTGGTAGTTTGCAAGCAAAAGACTAGGTTCACTTTTGAAGGCCTACGGGTAATAGTGGTGGATTAGTAACTGTGTAGGGTTTGACGTGGTCTACCTAGGTTGTAATCACCATTACAATCAGTGGATTGAGGGTTGTGTGTGGCGCACATAAACAGCCCATGGTTTTTCCTTGTTGAAGGTTTCCACGTAAAAATCAAGTGTCATTTATTTTCCGCATTCTACACTTTTTTGATGGTTTGACTAGATAGGGGTTGTTTATTGGATATTGACTAATTAAGAAAAAATGGTAATTAACTTGATTAAAATCTATTCACACCCCCCCCCCCCCCCCCCCCCCAGATTAATTAGACATGTTATATATATATATTCAATATTTGTATGTATGATTGATATAACTTGTTTAAGATCTTCATTTCCTCACATCATTGTAAACAAGTTATTGATAAAGAATGAGATGCATATATTGTTTGTTGAATCAAAATTTGTTTCTTGTATATTGTAAGTGTTTGAACATTGTATCTTGTGATTCTATATCAAGTTGTAAAGTTCTACTTAGTGAATTTACATTGTAATATTCAAAATACAACTTGTGGAATTTGCTCTTCATTGAATATACTTGTAGATGAGATACATTGTTTCTTGGTATCTGTTTTGTAGACTAAGGGTGGTGAATCAAGCATACATGTGTTAATTGTTTTCTCATAACAATCTTGTTAAAGGTTAATTTGTATGCTCACTAAGATTTTGACATAAGTCACGAAAGAATTTTTAAAACTAGTGTGTCAACCTATTAACAACACCACCCCCCCCCCCCCCTCCTCTTTCCCTCTAGGTTGTTTAGTATAACCTTGTAGGCATTTACACATACATATCAATGTATAACTCTCCATACACATGAATATCACAATAAGAGATATCAACCATAGATATATCAATGAATGGAACAATACCAAATCAAATCTAAGAACAATACATACATATATTAACATAAGTGGTGGTTTACAAATAATCCCACATGGGTTACACATCAATAGAAGATATAAAGATATGAGTAATAAGAGATAACACTTGAAGATAAGTCCTCCAAAAGCTCTCAATATCTTATAAACTTCTATGGCTCGACACACAAGCTCTCCTTTCTCTTCGTATCTAATCCTCCATGGAAGGCTTTCAATGGAGGAAAATCCTCCATGGAAGCTTGAAGGTTGCTCTCTCTCTTTTGTTGTGTTGATTTTAAGAAGGGTTTCTTAGAG
>OX940801.1:28000980-28056618 GCA_954870605.1 Acer campestre
AAAATGCTCTCAGTACCGTTGCTATTTTCGGCATCATTCGTCACAACAATTAATGGAGTAGAGGAGGCCACTGTCTGAACCGCTCCCTAGCCACTGCCACAATGGCAGCGTTCCCAAATTTCAGAAATCCCTGCCACAACCACTGCCAAAGCCGCAGCGGTATCGGCAGCGGTTTGGCCATTCCGTGAAGAAATAGGGCTTTTTCCACCCAGTGGCCCATAGCTATAAATAGAGGATTCTTTTATAAAGGTCATGGTTTGTCTCCAACAGGGAGAAAAACTCTTCTCAGACAAAATCACTCAAATCTCTCATCCATCCTTACACATAGAAGATTCGAAGATGAAGAAGAAGATTTCAGCATCAGAGATTGGAAGAGTGTCAACTGTTTCCTTTGGGTTTCATCAATCACTTCTCTCTTCTTTTTATTTCAGCTATGTGTAACTAACTCCATACTAGGGAATCAATGTGAACTTCTATAAATGCTCTTTGTTAGAATTGATTATATTTTCTTAATTCAAGTTTTGATTCATTCAATTCATTCTATATCATGATTATTTATTCTTGTTGATGTATGGATTATGCTAGGCTTGAATTTAGGGTTTTTGATAATTTAAAGGTTGAGGTGCAAGTGGGTTTCACCATTCTCAGCCAATATTCAATTGAATGGATAAAATTTATCATAGCAGGATATTGCACGTGAATTTTGGTTCGCTTGTTCTTGTGCTTAATAGGTTGTCAACCATAGTTTATACACAGGTTTTAGGTAGACTGTGGTTGAGAATACTTGGTTTGTGCTTTGTGGGTTTTTGATTATAGTTTATATGCAAGTTTGAGGTAGACTATAATTGAGAACACTTGGTTTGTGATTAATGGATTTTCAGTTATAGTTTATACACAGGTTTGAGGTAGACTGTAGTTGAGAATACTTGATTCATTCCAGGACCACATGGTAACAATCATACATAATTTAAGAACAAACCCTTAACTTGATTAACATCTTTTATCAAAGTCAATTCGAAGCATCGAGTGAACGTAGTTGGGGAGCATTGATGACCTAGTTCTCTCACCTCTTTATCACATTCACATATTCTTGTTAACTACTTGAATAATAGGACTCGAACTGTGTTCAACTTTTCCACTAGAGCAAACGTCTCCTAGTAATCGATGCCTTTGGAAACAAGCTGGGCTTTATATCGTTCAACACTACCATCAAATTTGTGCTTCACAGTGAAAATCTACTTGCATCACACGGTTCTTTTCCCACTCGACAGTGCATACAACTCCTAAGTTTTGTTCTTTTCTAGGGCGTTCATCTCTTCAAATACTACCTTCTTCCACTCGGGACTTCTTAGGGCTTCATGTATATCTTTAGGAACATGATGACAATCTTTCACATGAGACATAATTACTGATAGGATATAAAGGATGATTTCTGCATTCCCTCAATAAGCAATTCCCTTTATAACTTCTCTTCCTTATCTGGAGTGGGTTCTGAACTGATTTCCTCTAATCCTTTAGTCGCCGCCATGATTTCAACCTCATTGTTAGAATTCTGGATTGGTTAAGAAGGTTATGAGTCTTGGTTAGAACTGAGATGAGTCAAGGGCTCTGTCACCTTGTTACGTTTATTCCTCCTAGTATAGACAATGGTATTTCAGGTGTCAATTGGTTGGGAGTGTGTTGGGTTCCGGTTAGGACTTTTGGTTGATGTGAGGTTTTCTTTTTGTTGAGGACTGTGTGTGGCTGAAGTTTGTTGATTCTTTTGAATATTTAAACTTTGATCAGGTTTGGTATGGATAATATATGAGTGAGGATCATATATGGTTTGGAAAAATTCAATATTAGAATGTGTCTCATGTTGATCAAGTTGTTAGGTTTATTCAGTTTGATCAGGTGAAGGATGCTGACTTGATTCTAGTGTTTGAGATGAAATATGATTTAACTTTAGTGTTTGTGATGGACTAGGACTCAACTCTGGACATTTGAAAAAATAAAATTCATAACTCCTATCACTTTGACTCTTATCCCCCCTTTGAATTTGATTTTTCGGATAATAAGGTTGATTTTCATGAAAAGTCACATCAATTGAAATAAAAATTTACCTATTGTCTAGATAAAAAAAAATAAAAAAATTTTAAAAAAAATAAAAACTTATATCCCTTATGTGTAGGTGAGTATCCAGTAAACACACACTTCACAAACTTTGGGTCAAGTTTGCTTTTATTTAAATGATGATTATGAACAAATACATAACACCTAAAAATCCTAGTAGGAAGATGATAGATAAGATGAGTGTTTGGATAGGATTTCAGAAGAAGTTGACATGGAGTCTGAAACCTAGATGGTAATCTGTTGATGAGATAGGCGGCAGTTAAAACTGCATCACCCCAAAATTAATTTGGCATGTGTGCGGAAAACAGAAGTGAGCGGGCTACCTCTAAAAGGTGCTTGTTTTTCCGCTCAGATACTCCATTTTGTTTGGGAGTGTTGACATAGGAGCTTTGATGAATGATCCCTTCACCTAACAAGTAATTTCCTAGGATAGAATTAAAAAAAATTCTTTACCATTGTCATTGCGAAGAACTTGAATTTTTGTTTTAAATTATGTCAGGATCATTCTGTTGAAGTTCTAGAATAGTTGACACACCTCAGACTTTTCTTTCATAAGAAAGATCCATGTAATCCGAGTATGATCGTCTATAAATGAAACAAACCATCGAGCTCCAGTGATGTTGTTAACCCGAGAAGGGCCCCAAATATCTTATATAATATTTAGATAAGATATATATAATATATTGAATATTATTATTATATATAATGATATATATAAATATCTTATATATATTATTATATATGTAATAATACTTAATAAATTATATTATTATTATATATAATAATAAAATAATATATATAACATATTATATAATACATATATATATATACATAGTCTGTAATAATCCGAGTATGCTCTGTGCTTGCCTTTAGTTAAGGATCATGCACATCAGAAAAGGATTTTGGTTCTATTGGCTCAAGGTCCTTGCCTGTTTTCATGGTGTTTCTCTGTGAAGTACCCTGTTTAGCCGATGGATAGGCGCTTTTGGGGAAAAACTTTAAACCCATGTTTACAGTGTCAAGGCTCCCTGCCACCCGCCATGGTATCAGAGCGATAACATATGTTAACCATCTAAAAAGGCAAGGGTCCAAAGAAGAACTTTCCATCCTTGCCAAGACCATGTGAAGTAGAAGGACACTACAGGAAGCATCCAGCTACCCTCGGAAAAAGCCAAGACCGGTATACCTAGATACACCATCTATGAATTAGGATTCGGATTGGGGTCACCCAAATCCCCAGGTACCAAGAAACATTGAAGTCAAGGTCTAGAGAACCTCGCTATCATGCCATCCCGGTTCCTTGATACCCAAGGAATACTAGTACCACGATCCAGTGACGTATTATACCCAGGTATCATGATTCCCTCCTATGACCGGTCTACCAGCAACAAGGATTATGATATATCAGAAAAGAAGGTTATCTAGGGAAGGAAGACCGGTACACCAAGGGATCATAACCATGCTACAAGAATAATAGTACACATCAACATCTAAACACAAGGAAAGTTGACCTATCCCGCCATCTGTAAACTCCATTTAAAATGGGATTGGTCAACTCTGTCAATTTTGCTAAGAAAGGAAACAAATCACTTGATTTTGGGATCATTCCCGCGCCTAAACAGAGCTACCATCAACGTCCATTTGATTTCCAAACTGATTGACTGAATTTATGGAGTGGACAGTAAGAAAAGGGACTTATAAATTACAAGACTCTCAATAGAGAGAAGGACTTTTTGGATTGAATTTTGATCAAAGATTTTCCACTTATCGACTAGCACGAGATCGCCATCGCCTATTGCGTATGGAACTCCATACCTAAAGCCCCCATAAACTCTCATTGTATCATTCAAATTGTGTATCATTTATCAATAAAACAGTACTATTCTTTTGTCATGATAATGCATACTTTCTGTTAATTGGAATTTTACCCCTTTGATATTTTCCCGTTAACAATATATATTATTATAATATATATTATAATATGTATATGTTATAATAATATATATTATTAATATATATTATTATATCATATATATTATAATTATATATATAATATTATATATATTATTATAATATATATAATATTGCACAAGTTTGTGATTTTTTGAAGATTTAAGGGTAAAAATGTCTTTTTGAGACTTGTCCCATGCATGGGACAAGTC
The DNA here is from genome assembly GCA_954870605.1 of Acer campestre. Taxonomy (NCBI): domain Eukaryota; kingdom Viridiplantae; phylum Streptophyta; class Magnoliopsida; order Sapindales; family Sapindaceae; genus Acer; species Acer campestre. Next base: position 28,005,255 of record OX940801.1, read on the forward strand.
TAGCCTAGGGTCTTGGGTGGGACAGAATTTGGTGATTTTTGTCTCACCTTCTCCTATTCTGTCTCATGCTAAAGTTGCATCAAACGTGGGACAACAAGAAACTGTCTCATGTTGTCCTGTCCCGTTCCACATACCAAACGCATTCTTAAGGGACACATGTTCGGTTTGGTGAGGAACAACTTTGGTGGCAAGGTTTTGTTTATCTGGATTATAGTCTGCTTCAAAGATGTAGAGCCTTGAACATACCTTAGCACTGCCAATCGTTATCCCTAAAACCAAGTCTTGAAAAACACAACAATTAGGGAGAAATTTAGCAACACTATTTTGTTCATGTGTAAATTTACTTATAAATAGTAAATTACAGTCCAAGTTAGGAACTAATAACACAATTAAGAATTATTCTCCCTGAAATCACTATAGAGCCAGTCCTAGTCACTTTTGACAGAGAACCATCTGCTATACACACTGTATAGTTACCCATGCAAGGTCTGAATTCATGAAACAATTGTCTGTTACCTATCATATGGTCTAATGTGCCAAAATCCACAATCCAACAATGACTGGGATTCTCCTTCCTCACATTAAGGGCAGTTAGGAAATTACCTTTTTGTTCTAGAGACCCAATTCCAATAGTAGTTTGAGTCGGTTGCAGGAACAGTTTCTTTAGTACTTCCACTTGTTCCTTGCTAAATGGACTTAGGTCAAGGTTTATGTCTATGTCAACCATGTTCCCTCGACTTTCTCTTTCATGTGCTGGTTTCCGGTCAACCGGTTTGCCATGAATCTTCCAACACTTCTCCTTGATGTGATCATGTTTTTTACAATGATCACACCAAGGCCTCTCACTTCTTTGCCAGTTGTCACCATACTGACCAGCTGTTCGGATGGCAAGAGCAGACCCTTCATTGGATAAAGGTCCATTCTCAGGTTTCATCTTTGTTCCCATCATAATTTTCCTCCGACTTTCCTCTCTTCTCACTTCGGAGAACACTTTACAGATCTTGGGTAATGGTTTTGTACCTAGAACCCTTCCTCTTACTTCATCAAGATTTTGATTCAAACCTAATAGGAATTTGAACACCCTCTTCTGTTCAATGATTTCCTTTTATAATGAGCCATCTTTGGTGCAAGCCCATGTATACTTCTCGAACGTATCTAGTAGCTACTAGTGTCGAGTCAGGTTGTTGTAGTATTGAGTGATTGTGCAATCTCCTTGACGAAGGTCATGGAGTATGCTTTCGATTCCAAATAGTTCAACCATGTTGTCACTACTAGAATACGTATCTCTGGCAGCATCCCAGATTTCCTTGGCTATCCCATACAACATGAAATTCTCTCCGATGTCATTGGTCATTGAATTAATGAGCCAAGACATTACCATACTGTTATGTCTTCCACTGCTTGTAGGCCAGTAATTCAACTCCTGGTGACTCGGCAACGCCGGTGACAAAGTCATCTTTCCCCTTTCCATAGATGAACATCATCATGAATTGGGACCAAGGTAAGTAATTGTGTCCATTTAGTTTATGACTAGTATTGGACATATGGGTAGGATGGGAATGCTCGGAACATCCATTATTGATTGAGGTAGAAGGTCCGGAGCTTGAAGAGATAGAAGAGGATGAGTTGGTAGCCATCCCATAAATTATTTTCATAGGGTGTAGGATTCTGAACATTGCTCTAATACCATGAAGAATTAATAGAAAGAGATAATTATTCTTCTTGTTTTATTCTTGCTGCCTCTCAATCCTTAAATACAAGATACAGCACCTAACTACCTCTTCCTTAGAGATAGAGAAAGACTAGGAGTTTAAATAAAGAGAAACAACATAGAGATAAGGTCCAGTAACATCTTTACATAGACCACTTATTCTAAACTACTAAGAAAAGCAGCCAGCACACACCTAAGCTAATAACATAAAACATAACTAACAAATATCAACAAAAACTATTAACCAAAGTTAAAGGAATGATCAGATGTTCAAGTCACAGAATCATTAATACAGTCTCCCACCTCTTAATCAACTGTTAGATATATCTTAGATTTGAATACATTAACTAATTTCATTATAAAGTTTAACTATGAATATACAAATAGAATAAACACAAAACTTAAATCAAGCTTGAAAAACTAAGCTAAATCCAAATTGAGCTTTCAAACTAATGAAAAGCATCAAACTCATATATTAAATAATTTGTAGAAGTAAGAGAAGCACATAGCATTTGCAAGCATGGCAATATGTACATTGATAAATCAGATTAATATTAACGATTACAATTACAAAGATGATAAGCATCATCATCGAAAACAAATCCACACAAGGAAATCACCATCAATGATATCATACTTATGTTGATAAAGAAGATTTCTGTGTTCCTGCAATATTCCAGCCTCTCTCCTTTTCCTTTTGGTTGTGCTGTTGTTTTTGTTGAAATTCCTTTGTACCACCTCCTGTTCTTCTTCCACTGCCACCAAGTAACACTCTATGTGCCATCCTTCCTCTACTTCCAATGGACACTCTGACCTTCTCCATTCCCACATTTACACCAATCCTTCTAAGATTATGTTGCTGCATTGGTGATTTCATCTGCATTTTCTTGTGAAGACTTCTTCTCAATATGCTATTCATCAGCTTCTTACCCCCACCACCACTCTTTATCCCTTTAGGACTGCTACAAGCTGTTTGTTCGGGCAAGAATTCTTCGATATCTTCTTCTTTCTCATCGTCTTGGTATAGTGGTGGCAGTGGTAACAATGCTTGTGGGAGGAGCTGGGTTGAACTTGGGGCACTTGGGAGAGGAATCAGAGAGTTCCGTCTTGGAGCTGGCGCTACTGGGATCCGCCTTGCTGCTGCTGTGCAAATAGAAGCTCTTCCTGTCCTCTTTGGTAATAATCTTGGTTGTTCAACCAACTCAGGAGGGTTGTTTTCTTTTTCTGTGAGATTCATGTGCTTGACAAAGTTATCTGTTGGAGGAACAAGTACAGGAGGTTTGTAACTGTTGTTCTCCATAAGGGGTTTAGTTGTATTTCCTTGCTCTTTCATCATTGTAGTACTTGCTGGTTCATTGAAATTCTTGTTACTTCCTAATATTCGATTTGCAAGTGGTGACCTGAGTGGCGCGGTACTTTGCTGCTCATCTTGCTGTTGTTTCATTTGTTGTTCGGCTATCTTTGTGTCCACATGCTGACGTGCAAGCTTCCTCTCGATTAGAAGCTGTGATTCCAGTTCCTTAACCTACAAGATACAAACCCCATGAGACTGTGAAAGGATCAAAAGAAAAGAATGAATAGAAGAAGAAAATTATCGCAGCTCGAGTAGATGAAGCTAAAAGGTTTTCCGAAGCCAAATTTGGACATAAAGTTTACTACCTTGTCTTGCAGGGTTTTGATCTTGAGGTCTCTATCTTTTATCTTCGAGTCCAATCCATAGATTGTTTCCTCCATCTTCTTACTCTGCAAATCTTTGCTCTTTAAGTCTTGCTTTGATTTCTCAACCTTGAAATCAAATGGACAACCAAACTCCTTAGTAGTTTTAGTAGAGATATCAAGTACAGATAATTTTAAGGACAACTAACAAGTCTCTACCATTTGTTTGTATCTGAGAAGTTCAGCAGTGTCTAACTGTTTCCTTGCAGGACCTAACTCTATTCCTCTCACTCGACTTGCAAAGTTCAGTGAGCATAAGGTCTCACCGAGGTCATTCTCATTAGGACTGATTTGTAAAAACATTAGAGTCTTTGAATCTCCTCCTAACAAATATACATCCATAATCCATTCATCAGGTTTATTTCATTTCGAGCATAAATTTTAATGTTGGTAACTAAATAGAACGGGCACAAATTATATTCCTCAAATCTAGAAAGTACCTAAAGAGTCTTGGAGCAAGTGCGTGAGCTTGGAATTCCTACAACGCAAGGAAGCAAAAGGAAGTTTAAACCAAACAGATACTATACTGTTAATTTTCACTTTAAAAAATAATAGAATATATATATAACCAACTAACCAAGCCCCTCCATACCCAAGTAGGAGCTAAATTTGAAACAATATCTCTTGTACAATGACAAGAGATCTTACAAGTTAAGCTAGTTAGCACCCAAGAATTCATTTGCTTTATCAAACCTGAATGGGATGTGGGGGCTTTTAGTTGCAAGGGCGGATATGACGTCTCCAAGTGCTGATAAAGATCTATTGATATTTTGGGTTTCTTTGAGTCGTTCTCCTTGTACTTCTGTCTTTGCTACTCGCTCACTTCCTGCTAGGTCCACTAACCATAGCTTGCTCTTTGAGCATTCCCCATTCAACAAATTCTCTCCCCTCACCATCACACAATGTATACTGTGAATGGAGAAATAATCACAAGTTAGCATTTCAGCACTGTATATTAGAACTGACTTATTTTAAGTGATGTAAACAGACCAGTGGGATCTACTGCTGTGCTCATTGGCATTGGTTGAGCCAACAGCTCTTGCACTACTGCCAGTTTGTAAAACTTCCCAGACCTCACTCATGTTATTTACAGGCGCTTCAACCAATCCAGGAACACGATGCATTCCTTCTCCTGCTTGCCGTACTTCAAGTCTACAAGTAATAAAGTCAAGCAAAAGATTTAGTACAAACAACCAATGCCATAATGTGCAAAATTCCTAATAATTAAACAAGCGAGAATAATAAAAGATTAATCATTAGCACCGAACTTAGTGAGGATGGAATACACTAAAAAAGGCTTGATCTTTTTTTTTTTTTTTTTTTTGATAACTCGGAAATCCCTGAACCCGCTAAGCAAACCCATGATCAAAACTGGGGCCTCAGTTGAACCCAACAATCTTTGGATAACGGGAAACTATGGTTTTTGGTCATCCGATACCCATTAGGGGAATCAAACCACAGGCTTGACCATTTTGCTAACCTCTCATGGGTAAAAAAATAAGGTTTGATCTCTTTAAAGTTAAGGCCATTTTGGGACACCTTAAGTTCTAGATGTTACACTTATAAAATGTAGTCCCAAATTGCTAACCAAGCAATGCCAGCAGCTGCTACATTTATCAATAACCAAAAAGAAAAAAGAAATGGTGGTAATATGTTTCCTAACCATATTTAATCTCAGGCAAGATTGATAAACCTTCTCATCTACAAAAGGACACAGGAATAACATGGCATATGTGATATGTTGAACAGGTAAATTTCACAAGATTTCGGAAACAATTTCAAAGAAAACTGACAATGCACCTTTTTGAAGTTGATCCTCGCTGAGAACCTAAGACCAGCAGATCTCTTATTTGCTCATTATAGACTTCTAAGACGCTCACAGAAATATCATACCGATATAGCTTCTGTCGCTCCTTAATTATACGAAACAGCTCCTCAAGAGTCTTAAAATTTACTCCACGTGCTTGTTCTGTACCTTCCATTGTAAAAGTTTTTCCAGTTCCTGTCTGCCCATAAGCAAATATGCACACATTGTACCCGTCAAGAACTGAGGTTGCAAATGGAGCTGTGTCTTCGAAAACATCAGCTAAACAAACAACAAAAACCAAAAACATTAATTATGTTGCTGAAGGAAGCAATGTACTGTAGTTATCCAAGAGAAATACCATTGGTGAAGGGAGTATACCTTGGTCTGCTTGGGGCCCAAAAACAGCATCAAATTTGAAGGTCTTTTTTGGAGCCCCATTTGAGATCACAGTGAGCTCACCATCTTTAGAAGAATCGAAATCAATTGCCATTGCAGCTCCTGCTGCAACTTCTTCACTGTTTAGAGGCCTACATCGGCAAAAGACCCTTATATTTCCTGGAAGTGAACATTGTAATACCTGTTAACCCTCTTCTACCTTACCAATTTCAATCTCTAAATAATAGATCGAATATAAAACTAACCTTTCAACTCTAAAACCTTGTTGTATAGTTCTTTCTGTTGCTTTGTTCCGTTGATAAACTTCACCTTTAAATGTTCATATAGATCTACTTGATGATTTACTATTTAAACAGAATCAAATATAATATATTAAATAACTGGAAAAAAGAACGATAGAATGAAATAATAAGTGTATGATTATAAAGAAAGTTAACCTACTTGTGGACTGAATTGTAGAGCTCATTTCGTTCATATCTGCAACACATTTCTTATGTGCAGATGCCTCTTCAGATAGCTTGATTTGTTCCATTTTCATAATCTGTAAATGAAACTTTTAGAGCAAATGTAATTGCATTCCTGTTTGATCAATGTCATATAGACATCTTCAATTACAATTTCATTACCTTCAATTTTCTCGTTAAGTCTCTTAAAGATGAGAACCATTTACTCTTCTCTTTCACTTGTCCCTCGATTGCAAAAGCTAGAACCAAAAAAAAATCAACAAATTATCCAACAGATAACATGAATGAAGGCTCCTAATATCAAAAAGTTTACGTACCCAATGAGCCAACATGCATAGACTTGCGCATAAGCTCATTTTGGAGTTCTTGTAAAGACTTCACAGCTTCATGGCTTTCTATACTCTTAAGTTGGTTCTCCCTCTTAAGTTCTTCCAAGGCTTTTCTTGCCTCTGCTAATTCCTTCTTCTGACACTCGTAATCTCTTTTCAGTCTTTCATAGCTTCCTCCCCCCTCACAATCACCACTATCCTGCATTGTAATTCATCACAAGGAAGAAACAAACAATCAATCAAAATTCTTCTTCTTCTTTTCACTGATAGCTTTAGACAAAATTATGAACTTTTTGATTGGTATTACATTTGTTGGTTCACATTCCTCAACTTGAGATATTCTCATAGCTTCCAGCAATTGCGATTCTCCAACATCTGATAAACATTATCTCGAATACGTATTTCAACCTTTATATTCCATACGAAAACAGTACCAATTCAAAGAACAGGATGATACCCGGTACCTGCATTGCTGTTTATACTGGGAATGTGATGTTGTGGCAAGTTGTCTTCCATTTCCAGAGCCGGAAGGAGCTCCAAAGAAGATTCAGGAGAAAATTCTTGGTTAAAAGATGAAAATTTGACAGATGGGTTCTTGAAAATACTGATGGTATCATGAGAGCCATTGATGCCATTCTCTAAAGAGACCTCAACAGAAAACTTATTATTCTTCAAGAAATCAGGTGAATCTCCATAGCTACTTGTGGGGATATCGGGTGAACCACCACCACATATCACCAGATCAGGTGATGCTAGAGAGAATCCCAACATAGACTGACCTGAAAGGAACCAAATTTCACTCAATCAACTACCATCTTTGAAATAGAAAACCAATTATAATTGGCCAATCAATCTCTTGTAAAGAAATTACCATTGTGATCAATCGACTCTTCCAAAATGGGGTTACAATTTGCATCAAAGCTTTGATTTTTCTCAGAATCAGTTATATTACCTAAACAACCCATAATTAATACAAGCATCAAGAAAGGTTCTACACAAAATTGTCAAGAAAGAAGAAAAAAGAAGTTGTAGAGCATTACCGTCATCTGGCTCATGATAAATTAAAGGATCAGCCATAGTCAGAATCTGAGTCTGAGAGATGGATAATGTTGTTGAATTACTGTCTGTCAAGAAAGAAAGAAAGAAATTAAAACCCGGAAGATGATGTTGATAGAATTAGCTGGGTTTGTAGTAATAGTTGTTACAGTGAGAAGAGTGTTGGTGTTGTTGTTGCCGAGAAACGTCAGTGAGAAGGAGTGGGTCATACCATTGATAATTACCTTCCATTGATGAGTAAAAAAGAAAAAGGACGAAAAAGAAAAGTGGTTTTTGAATGAGAGTAATCAATTGAGGGATTTCTTTATGCAGAAAACAAAGTTTTTATTTGTTTGGAAGATGGCCTTACCTTATTCAAATCTGTTTCGTTGAATAATAATTAAAATGCGACCGTTGCAATTTTTTGTTTTTTGAAATTTGAAATTTGTTAACCGGGTAAGCCTGCCACGTGCCCAAACATCCTACTCTCCTCACGTGTGGGAGTTTCCTTAAAATTTACTTTACGACCCGGACCGGACTATCAAAATCCAAACTATATGGCAAGGTTAACCGGATCTTGGAATGTTACTCAACTCCAGTAAAATCCACCTCCTCCAAATTTTACGATGATCTTTGTGCCGTTTAGTCAAACTTAAGTACTTAACATGTAGAGGGGTATTTTTATCTTTTTCCTCTTTAAAAAATATTTAATTAAAAAAACTTAATAATGTTTTTTTTTTAAATAATAAACAAATCAAAAAGGATCTCCTCCGCCACCCACATTCACTCTTCGTGGGATCTCTATCGCAGTAGAGATTCAATTATTTTTTAAAGGGAGAATTGTAAATAACCCCCTGACTTTTGATCAAATACTAAATCAAACCCTCTAATTTGAACAATCAATTAAAAAAAACATCTATTATTAGTTGTCAGTTAGTTGACCGTTAGTTTGATTTTATTTTAAAACAAATCTGATAATTTAAATCCTTTAAATAAACTGAATAAAAAAAGAAATATAATGAAAAATATACTAATAATAAAAAATGTAAAATAAAATCTATAAATTTTAAAATTTTAAAATAAAAACCAAATAAATAAATAAATTTCCTCTCCAATCGTCATTAATAACATCAATTAAAGATTTGAGCATCATCTTCTTTTTTGTCAGTCACCATCAACATTTTCTTCCTTCAAATTCATCATCAACAATTAAAAATAAATAAAAAATAAACAATAATAAAAAAATAAAAATAAAAAGAATTGGAGAGCATCGGTTATCTTCATGAAGATTTGGGCAAGAGAAAAAAAAAATTCAATTCAACAGAGAGAGAGAGAGAGAGAGAGAGAGAGAGAGAGAGAGAGAGAGAGAGAGAGAGAGAGAGAGAGAGAGAGAGAGAGAGAGAGAGAGAGAGAGAGAGAGAGAGAGAGAGAGAGAGAGAGAGAGAGAGAGAGAGAGAGAGAGAGAGAGAGACTTGGATTAAAAGAATTACTGAATTTTACCATAAAGTGTTCACACTCTTTCTCATTCAATCAACAACAAATGGTGTTGTTTTTACTTTCAAAGATCTAGCTTCGGGAACCCATATTTTCGCGTCTCGTAGACGGAGCATCATTTTCTTGGTCTAAAAATTTCCTATCGAAAAAACCCAAAACCTAAGTGGATGTTTTTGGGGGGAAATCTGAAGATCTGGAGGTGGAAAATGGTAGATCCATGAGTGAATCAAGAGAGGTTAGATGGATCCCCGTCTTCATCTGACTTTGGCTCCATCCGTGACCCGTCGATGATGGGGAGACCAGCCTTTTCCCAGCATCCTTGCTCAACAACAGAGGGAGTGTCATGTGACCTACCCCATTTCTGGTTCCAGACCAGATCTGATCCATTTTATTTTTATCAACCAATTAATTATTCTTATTTTTTTTTTAATATATCAACCAAATAATATTTGATATTTAATATATTTTTTTCTTTCATTATTTTTTAGTTCAATTATAAAAAAAAATCTCTCAAATAATCATATTTCATTATATTTAAATAAGGTCAACCAACGGTCAACTAATGGTAGGGTGTTTGATCGAACCAAAATAGGCATGTTTTTAGCCCCCATTTCCTACTCTTTTTGCTTGATTCTCGGACAATTTCCCGTGTTTTAACATTACGAATTCAGTGTTTCGGGTATATTTGTGCCACAAGGGCATTTGTGAGATTGGAGGAGTATTTGTTACAAATAGCACAAAAAGAGGAAAATAGAGCAAAGAAGTTGCGGTCATGTCGCTAGAAAGAAACAAAGACCTAAATCAGAGGATTGTTGCAGTTTAGGTGTCGTTACAATGACACCACGACAAAATAGTCCACTTTAAGCAAAGGCCAAGTTCAAGCAATTGTTGTGCCTTATGTGTCGTTGCTAGGACACCGCGACACTTATGCAAGGAAGGCAGCAAAAATCAAAAATGCACATTGCGCAGGTATTCCAACATAAGAATTCCAGTGTAGGAAATTATTGCAGTTTATGCCTCTAGGATACTGCGACAAAGAGAAGAAAACTCAAGGAATTGATCAAGTGTGAGTGTCGCGGTTTAAGCGTTGCTGTTTGCCAACCGTGACACTCATTCCAGCATTGGAATTCTCGTGCATGAACCACGACAACTCAACCAAGGGACGATTTTCAGCCCATTTAAGAGAAGTATTCTTGTCCTTTCATGCCCATTTCATATCATAGCCTTCCTAACCTATAAATATACCAACTTTTACAGAGAATGAGAACTCTTGATCAATCCATTATACCCATCTCAAATTCCTCCATCTCTACTCTTGAACTCATTTTCTTCACCCAAACTCAACAATAAAATCTAGATTACTTCACTCAAATCACTCCTTTCTTCCCATCTTCTCCACACATCTCATTTGTCACTACCCATTTGACATCCACCTATCTAGAAATATCCTCATCCACCACTCTTTGCACAAGGATCAACAAGGAAGCTTAAGGAAGGATCAAGCTTACAAGAGAGACTCATGGGTTATTTCTCTACATTTTACTTCATTTCTTTGTTTGTGATTATGTGTAATTAAACCCAATTCTAGAGGAATGATTTGAGAAACTCTTGGACAATAGGTATTTGTTAGCTTTCAATAATATTTTTACACAATTATAGTTCTATTTACTTTTTAATTAGATATTGCTCTTATGTGATTTATTGAGTTATTGACACATTTGTTAATTGCAATATTTTGTAGATTTACTTGTGATAAAATTGGTTGAGTTATTGACACACTTGATTGATTGTAGCACATAGTGAATGTGATAGGTTGTTGGTGGGTATTCTTGTCCTTTCATGCCTTTTGATCGTCACTAACCGATCCCACAATTATCCTCTCTCTTTAATCGATTAGGCATTTTGGTAGGAAGTTGTTTGGTTTAGTAACCACGGCCAAGCACACTTTCGAATGAGATCAGTCCTTGAATGTGTGAACCATACATTAATGAAGCTATGTATGAATTGCCCAAAGTCCATTAGCTACTCTATCGATCCCTTAAACTTCTCATTAATTGTTTATTACATATATCTTATCTAGACTAGTTGGGCATTCTATTTTCCATAACACCTTTATTTTACTTTACTTGTTGTTTGTTTCTTTTGGTTTTCTAACCAACAAATTTGTCTCAATCTATGATTTATGTTTTTTGCACCTAGATTAAATTAACCTAGAATAGATTGCAAATCAATTAATCTAACACAATCCTGTGGACGATCCCTTGCTTGCCACTATATTAATTTTCATATCTTAAGCGTGTTTGCAAGTGGTAAATTTTGGTTTTCAAAATACACGAAAATATCTTGTTTTGGAGGGTTACAAACAGCCTCTTCGGTGTTTTTTGTTGATTATTCAAACCAGAGGGTTTGATTTGATATTTGATCAAAAGTCATGTGGTTATTTGCTATTCTCTCCCTTTTTAAAAAAACAGATCTCTACCATCCATCCGATATAGACGATGGAGATTCAATTTTTTTAACATTTAAAATTTTTAATTTGTTAATGATTTTTAAATTCAAAATTTTAGGGGTAATTTGATCTTTTTACTGTTAAGTTTGACTGACAACAAGGGGCCATTGTCAATTAATGGTAAAATTGTTTTTGATTGTCAAAAGAACAAACCTCAAGGAGGTTGGGCTGTAATTTGCTCATAAAATAATGTTTGATCATTACAATCAGCTGAGACTGAGTTATCCAGAAAAGAAAGACAATAAGGATGAGGTCATACCTTGGGTGGCTAAATTAGCTGTACAACTTGATAAAATAAGAAGAAATAAGTTGATGAACCACAGAAGAAGCATTAGACTCAACCAAAGCATATATGCTCATAATTTTAAAATAAAATACCCTTGCTTAAAAGTTTACAAAACTTATAGACTCTAAATTAGGACCTCTTTGAAAGAAAAAGGGTTAAGTAACCATTAACCAATTATGGTATTGGGATATATATATTGTTGGAGATATTGTTACTGCTTTCTAGGGATTTAGATATTTAATTATGATATATATTAAGTTTCCTATTATTAGATGATTTAGTATTAGTTTCCTTCTTTAAAGAGGAAACAAATTCCTTAGATTAAGTAGTTTGTTACTGCCTAGTGTGTATGTATATAGGGCTGTTTTGTACAGATTATTATTCAAGTGAATAAAGAATAAACTTTCACATGGTATCAAAGCCTCCTTTGAAACCCTAATTTTTTTTTCTTTCTCTTACTGCTCTTTCCGGTAGTGTTTTTTTTTCCTCTTCTTACTGCTCTTTCCAGCAATGATCTCAATCTCAAATTCCTTACTACTTTTTTTTTTTCCAGCAGTAACTCCAATCTTCTTGTTGCTCTTTCCGGCAACAATCCTCATCATTCATCATGTCTAGAGATGCACATTGGGGAAATGGGGATGGATATAGGTCCCCCCATCCCCATCCCCCCCCCCCCCCCATTTCCCCATTTGGGGAAAATAGGGATGGGGTAGTTTTGGGGGGAGGTCCCCCCATCCCCATCCCCATTTCCCCATTTTCCCCGTTTCTCCCCGTTTCCCCGTTTCCCTGTTTCCCCCATTTCCCCATTTGATTGAAAATAACAAATTAAACTAAAAAAAAAAAATCATTCCATTACAAATGAAAAAAAAAATACATTACAAAATTAAGTATTTGAATAATTCAAAGTTTGAAGAATTGAAAGTCTGAAACTGATGTGGAGAGAAGAACTGAAGCTGTCGGTTGGAACTTGGAAGCAACTGTTGAAGAACCGAAACTGAAACAGACGTGGAGTTGTGGAGAGAAGAAGAACTGATGTCGTCACTCGTCGGAGCTGGTCGTCGCCTCGTCGGAGCTGGTCGTTGCCTCGTTGGAGAAGCAGAGGGAGGCTGGAGCTGGCTGTCGCCTCGTCGAAGAAGCAGAGGGAGCTGGTCGTCGTCGCCTCGTTGAACAAGTAGTGGGAGGCTGGAGCTGGTGAGCTGGTCGGACAAGCAGAGGAGGCAAGGAGCAGACACACAAAATTTTAGATCTAGGGTTTTGTAAATAGTAAATGAGGAGTAAATGAGGTATTTATATGTAGGTTTTCAAATAATATAAAAAATTAAAACATATATATAAATATATAATATAAAATTATTTTAATATTAATTTGGTGAGCTGGTCGGACAAGCAGAGGAGGTGAGGAGCAGACACACAAAATTTTAGATATAGGGTTTTGTAAATAGTAAAAGAGGTATTTATAGGTAGGTTTTCAAATAATATAAAAAATTAAAACATATAATAAACATATAATATAAAATTATTTTAATATTAATTTGGGGGAAACGGGGAAATGGGGATGATGGGGGGGGGTCTCCCCTCCCCATCCCCATTTCAATTTGGGGATGAAAATCATCCCCATCCCCCCCCCCCCCCCCCCCCCCCCCCTCATTTCCCCATTTTTCCCCAAAAAAACTCCCCCAAATGGGGATGGGGATCCGGGGTAATTTGTGCAACCCTAATCATGTCCAAAGAAATTGAATCCAGTAGTTCTGAAACCACCATTCTTGGTGGCAATGGTGGAGAACCTCAAAATTTCCTTCATATGTCCATTACTTCATACAAACTTACCGGTCGAAATTACCTCCAGTGGTCTCAATCCGTCCTACTTTATCTATGCAGCAAAGAGAAAGAAGACTATCTTACAAAAAAAGTCGTCAAGCTCGAAGAAAAAGATGCTAGATATAGAGCCTGGAAGAGAGAGAATAGCCAAGTCATGTCTTGGTTGATAAATTCGATAATGCCTAATATCGGTGAGAATTTCATCCTTTATGAGACAGCTGCCGAGGTTTGGGAAGCAGTGAAGGAGACATACTCTCACAAGGACAACACTCCTAAATTAGTAACAATTGAAGGAGCACCTCATAACCTAAGGCAAGAGGATCTCTCGGTGACCAAGTACTATAACAAACTTCAGACTTATTGGCAGCAGCTTGATGCATTTGAAAAATATACGTGGAGTTCACTCGAAGATTCTCAACAGGACAAGAAGATTATCGAGACTAAAAGAGTCTACAAATTCTGCTTGGGTTTAACTTCCAATCTCGATACTGTGCGAGGAAGGATCTTCAGTACCAAGCCACTGCCAAGTCTTCGTGAGGCTTTCTCCGAGGTCAGACGAGAGGAAAGTCGCAGAACTCTGATGCTTTGAATAGAAACAACAAAAACAGAGGGTGAAGCTTCTGCTTTGGCTGCCCGCAATCATCAGGAACCACGCAGGGGAGGTAGACCGTGGTGCAATCACTGTAGAAAACCTGGGCATCTAAAGGAGAAATGTTGGAAGATTTATGGGAAACCAGCCGATTGGAAACCAGCTAAGGATCGTGAGGGTTGAGCGAACCTGTCTTTCACCACATGAACTGAACCTTTCAGCAAAGACTAGTTGGATGTATTGCATAAGATCCTTAGCCAAACACAGATGTCTACTAGTCCAGTTGTAATTGGTACGGGTTCTATTGCACAAAAAGGTAATTTTCTTGATGCTTTGGCTGCTAACTTAGACAAATCTCAGTCATAGATAGTTGATTCTGGAGCTTCAGACAACATGACTGGAGATAAAAGCATTTTTCATCAATTCTCAGCCTGTGGTAACAGCCTTCATGTACGGATTGCTGATAGAACTCTATCTAAAGTAATGGGCATTGGCACTCTGATTGCTTCTAAGAACCTGACTTTGCATTCTATTTTATATGTGCCTAAACTAAATTGCAACTTATTATCAGTGAGTAAACTTATTAAAGATATGAACTGTGTGGCTGAATTTCGTTCAAATACTTGTGTTTTTCAGGATTTGACTATGGGGAGGATGATTGGCAGTGCTAAATGTAGTGAAGGACTCTATCTTCTAGAAGTTCAACCCTCTCCTAAACTACAAGCATCAATAGCAGTGAGTAGGCCTTATGTTAACAGTATTAGCGAACATGACCTTGTTAGGGAGTCTAGTCTAGATAGTGATGTGATGTTATGGCATTACTGTTTAGGACACCCAAGTTTTATGTATCTTACTAAACTATTTCTTTCAATGTTCAATAATAAAAATCTTATGTCTTTCCAATGTGAAATATGTCAATTCTCTAAACACTCTCACACAAGTTTTCCAAGTCAAACTTACAAATCATCTAAACCTTTTTCAATGATACATAGTGATGTTTGGGGACCATCACAAACCCCAAATGTCACTGGTGCTAGATGGTTTGTTTCGTTTATTGATGATCACACAAGACTTACTTGGATTTTTCTCATGAAACACAAATCTAAGGTCTCTCACATTTTCTAAACATTCAATACCATGATTAAAACCCAATTCAATACTAAAATTCAAATTTTCAGAACTAACAATGGCAGAGAATTTTTTAATTCTCAGCTTGGCAATTACCTATTGTGTGAGGGTATCATTCACTAGAGTTCTTGTGTTGATACCCCACAACAAAATGGTATTGCTGAGAGGAAGAATAGACACATCCTTGAAGTTGCCTGATCCTTGTTATTTTCCACAAACATGCCTAAAAAGTTTTAGGGAGATGCTATTCTTACAACAGCATACTTGATTAATAGGCTTCCCTCAAAGACTTTGCAGTTTTCAACTCCTAGTTAAACCCTTCTTCACTTTATCCCCAATGTCGCCTAATATCTAATTTACCACCAAAAATATTTGGGTGTACTGTTTTTATTCATCTTCATCAACACTCACGGGGTAAGTTGGATAAGCGATCTGTCAAGGGGATTTTTCTTGGCTATTCTTCCATTCATAAGGGTTATAAGTGTTTTTGTCCTCTTAATCATAAATTTTATTACAGTATGGATGTTACCTTTTCTGAAACAAAACCATTTTTTACCAAAACTGTTATTCAGGGGGAGAATTCTGGTGAATATCAGTTTTGGAAATCTGAGAAACGTAGTTTGTCACCACAAAGTCTTGAGAATTTAGATGTGTTTTAGACTCCTAGCTTGGTTGAAATTCCTTCAGTTAGTTCTCATACTCTTGAACCGAACTCTAATGAACCTCCTAGTAGTCAGTCTTCGAGTGAAACTCCTAGAGAACCATCTAAGTGTCATGTCCCAGTGGCTGTTGATCAAAAGAATATTGTTTACACAAGGAAACGGGAAAAACAGAAAGAAATAGTGGTTCCAACACACACTCAGCCAGTTCAATCATCTGAGCCCGAACCTCAAATTCAAGAAATTAATGCACGGGTTGAAGAAAATAATTCCCCTAATAGTTCATACCTTGACAGTGAACAAACTAATGGTGATTTGCCAATAGCAGTCCGGAAAGGGGTGAGAGGATGCAGAAGTAGACCATTGTACCCTATAGGCAAATATGTTAGTTATGAAGGGCTGTCTCAAAGATACAGAGGGTTTATTGCAAAAATTTCAGAAGTGCAAATTCCTAACAGTGTGAAGGAAGCTTTGTCTATAGCCGAGTAGAAGAGTGCTGTAGAAGAGGAACTTAGGGCTCTAGAAAAGAACAGTACATGGGAAATCTGTGACTTACCTAGGGGGAAGAAACCAGTGGGATGCAAATGGGTCTTCACTATGAAGACTAAAGCTGATGGCAGTATTGAACGGTTTAAAGCAAGACTGGTAGCCAAGGGCTTCACCCAATCATATGGCATTGACTACCAAGAGACTTTTGCACCCATGGCTAAGTTAAACTCCATCCGAGTTCTATTATCTCTTGCTGCTAATCTTGACTGGCCCCTCTATCAGTTAGATGTCAAGAATGCTTTCTTGAATGAAGACTTAGATGAGGAATTATACATGGAAATTCCACCTGGGACTAAAAATGCAACCAATGGCAGCAAGGTATGCAGGCTAATGAAGTCCTTATATGGTCTTAAGCAGTCTCCCCGAGTATGGTTTGAGAGATTCTCCAAGGTGTTGAAAGAACAAGGATACATCCAAGGGCAAGCTGATCATACAATGTTCACAAAGTATTCTCCTAGTGGTAAATTGGCTGTTTTGATTGTCTATGTAGATGATATTGTGCTTACAGGAGACTTTGAGGAGGAAATACCTAGAATTAAAGGAGTTCTTGCAAAAGAATTTGAAATCAAGGATCTAGGGGGCCTCAAGTACTTCCTAGGGATGAAGATTGCTAGATCGAAGAAAGGTATTGCTGTCTCACAGAGGAAGTATGTGTTAGATTTGCTCAAAGACACTGCTATGCTCGATTGTAAACCAACTGATACACCAATGGACTCTACCACCAAACTGGGGTCAATTCAGGATAGTGCTCCTGTTGAAAAGGGGAGGTACCAAAGACTTGTAGGAAAATTAATCTATCTTTCTCATACAAGACCCGACATTGCCTTTCATGTAAGTGTTGTTAGTCAGTACATGAACAATCCCATTGAAGCACACATGACAGCAGTACAGAGGATTCTGAGATATCTAAAAATGACTCCAGGAAAGGGACTGTTTTTTAAAAAGAATACAGGAAGAGATGTTGAGGTGTATTCAGATGCAGACTGGGCTGGGTCTGTCACTGACAGGAGATCAACTTCAAGGCTTAGTACTTATGTTTGGGGAAATTTGACAACCTGGAGGAGGAATTTGGCTGAAACGCTTGTTAGCTGATTTGAAGGTTCCTATTGATGGATCTATAAAGTTGCTGAGTGACAGTCAAGCAGCTATCAGTATTGCTAAAAATATGACAGGACTAAGCATATCAAGATTGATAAACATTTTATCAAAGAGAATATAGAAAGGGGAGTCATTGAACCTATATACACTCCTTCATCATTACAAAATGCAGATATACTTACAAAAGCACTTCCGAGGACTGGCTTTGAAGATCTGTGTAGCAAGCTGGGTATGTTAAACATATACAACCCAACTTGAGAGGGAGTGTTGAAGATATTGTTACTGTTTTCTAGGGATTTAGATATTTAATTATGATATATATTAGGTTTCCTATTATTAGATGATTTAGTATTAGTTTCCTTCTTTAAAGAGGAAACAAATTCCTTAGGTTAAACAGTTTGTTATTGCCTAGTGTGTATATATATAGGGCAGTTTTGTACAGATTATTATTCAAATGAATAAAGAATAAACTTTCACATATATCATTGCACACCCTGAGCTGTTTAAGAGGTTTGGGCATGAAAATACATGTTCAAATTGTTCAATTTTTGTTGACTTCCTTCCACTTCTTTTGCTTTTCTTTTTTTTCATTTTTGGGTTAATGCTACAAAATAATTTCCACATGGAATCATGAGGAACTTCAAAGTTCACTCTTTACAGGATATGAAGCTCTAATTACAAAATACAATATTATATACAACCAAATTGGCTTACAACAATTGACCTTGGCACCCCACATCTTCAAATAAATTGCTTGTGGGGCATACTCATCTGCATTATACCTTCTTAGAAATTTCAAACCACTGACCGGATGGTGGTTTAACTTGTTCAGCGTGGGACTACTAATTCTCAAGCAGATAGGAAAGGCCGATTTATAACCACAAGCAGTGTTTCTATGATTTCATTCCTACTCCTTCGAGTGCAGCTGCCATTGAAGCCGATGCCTCTTCAAGGGTCCGCGTCTTCTGAGCTTTGTTGAAGGCCTCGATGATGTCTCCTTCCTCAAAATCATCAAAGTCTTCCAGCCCCATACCACATTCCAATCCAGCATTCACCTATTTAGGAGTAACAAATGAATGAATTTGCATTGTGAATAACAAAATGCTAAAAGCACAAGCTTCCAATACCATAGGCATAGGTATAGCACAAGCTTCCAATACCATAGGCATAGGTATTGCACACAAATTTCAGTAATCATGAATATTAAGGTCTAACACTCGTAACATTACAAAATAGGCTAAAAAATTGAAATAATAAAGTCCTTGGCGATGAATTGATAATGAATTATAGTTTCTCCTCCCTATTATCACCCTTTATGCTGATTTTTTCCCATTGTCTTCTTATTTTTCCTCCCCTTTTCTATTCTATTTATATCCCTACCAACCCTATTTCTTTTCTATTTATCTATTTTCTCTTCTTGTTTTCTACGTGTTATCACGTGGTATTTTTGCTTATTAGGAAAGTTTACTTTGGTCATTCAGAATTTACAGCTATTGGGTTCGGCACTATCTAACTGCCTCTTTTGTCCTATTTATTTCTCCCTAATCTAAAAGTTAAAGGAATCTCTTCATGCTTGGTCCAATCAAGCTTGAAGGTGATGTCATGATGTCATACAGAAGTAAACATTCAAGAACCACCTTAATTTATCTAACAAAAGATGAGGGCCCAAAAGCCTTTCTTCATGTACTAATAGGAACAAGTCCTTATTTTTAGATTACAAGATCAAAATAAGAAGTTAATAATGCAATTATCATAGCAAACAAGTTCTGGCATTTAAACTATTCAATTATTTCATTCAAGACTTAAAAGAGAAAAGTTATTGACTTTAAAGTTTAAACGGTCAAGACCAAACCTGTTGCGCACAAGGCACAAGCCAACCTTAGAAATCTAGTCTCTAGTGTCTACCATAAATCTAAAATTAACTTTATAAACAAGCTCAGTTCCCAAACAATCCAGACTATTTAATAAAAGAAGTTCATCATTCAACTAGGTAAAACGAAGTTAAACTTTATTACTTCTTTGACCTTCCGTAATGCAAAATTTCACTTATCAGTTATCACAATCATTTAATTTAATAATGTTTACAATAGAGATTCACAAACATGTCAAATCTCCCTAGCATGCTGTATCTGGTACCCTTTATTTCATTTCTGTATCCACACAAACTCACATAACAGCAGTACAAGGTTACTTGGGCTAACAATTGCTATCCTAAGCTTGAAGCTAAAATTGTAAATCCTTTGGCAATGTCAATGCTGATGCTCAGAGATTCATAAAAAAAATGCGCTTGTCATGACAAAGGCAAAACTATCAACGATGTTTATTTGCTGAAATTATAGATACTGTAACTCTGTAACACCATGCCATATGTCCCATGCCAGATCAAAGTAATACTGGCTTTAAATTCATACCTCTTTTACGATTTCCTTAACTCGTTTTAAGGAATCAAGTACACCAACATGGACCGTCTTTCCTTTTCGAATGACCCGAGCGCCACATCCTTTCACTACTTTTCCCTCCGTCACCATGCATCCAGCAACACGACCACTGCCACTTGTGAATATAGCCCGGACCTCCGCTGAGCCAATCGCTACTTGTTCCTATCAACAAATGAGCAGTAACTCTCAACTGTAAATCTTCAGTGATAAGAATGTTCGAGAAATGCGAAACAAAAGCTGAACATGCTCCCACATAATCCAACCGTGAAGATCCTAGGACAGTGATGCTAGTATGCTACAGACTACAATAATCATCTGTTCTTAGACTGTCTTAAGTGAAAGAAGACATAACAGCTGGACATAATAATTCATACATATCAAACACAATGATCATCCCAGCCCCCTCCGACTATCATCTAGAAGCTGCCACCATAAGATAGAACCAATAAAAGAAAATGAATATATAAATATCTGATCTGAACTGACCTCAACGCGGTCTAGCAGACCTTCCATTGCTTTTCGCACATCATCAATAAGATCATAGATAACTCTATATAATCGAATCTCAACACCTTTGTTATCTGCATAACTCTTAACAGATCCTGGTGCTTTGACATTAAAACCCAAAATAATGGCTTTGCTAGCAATTGCAAGATCAACATCGCTAGAGCTGACATCCCCTGTTGCTTGTAAGAGGAACTTTAAAGTGACATTATCTTGCGGGAGCACCTGCAGGGCTTGTCTGACAGCCTCAATGGATCCCTAGCCACAAATCATAATCAAGAAAAATTCATCAGTTGCATGCATATTATAAATCTTGTTGATTATCAATGTAATAAACTTTATCAGGCTTTTTGTTTTTGTTTCTTTTTTGATAGTGTAATAGATGGGGAATTAACTAAACATTATTAGATGTTTTATCTAGATATTATAGTATCTTATTGTGTTTTATCTTAAGAATAATTATCTCCTTGAGAGATTAGTTTAGGTTTGTTTTATCATTATCAGAAGTTTAGATGTTTATCTCTTTTATGTTGTCAACTATAAAAGGCCCCTTCAGAGCCTTTTGTTATCAGACTAGAATGAATTGAATGAATATTGTGTTTTTCCAATCTCATATGTTTATTTTGAGTTTCTTCACTTTCTGTTCATTCTCTATTTTCAAGCCCTAATTCTCTCTTTTTCCCCTCTAAACTCTCTATCTAGTTCTAGTCCCTATTTCTATTGTTCGTCCTACATCAGTAATACACTTTATCAATACTTTCAGGCGTTTCAGTGTAACTCAACAACAGCTGAAAGTTGAACCACCCACAGATCACCTGTTCTAGAATCTACTCTGGAGAGACCAGCACTTAGAAATTACCTTCTTTAAGATCTCACATATTTCATTTAGGTAAATGAAGAAATTTTATTTAAAATGAATGTGTTAATACAAGGACAATTCTATGTTTTGACATACTTTTACCCATATTTAAGGGTTATAATGATTTAATGTATGTAAACTGGTGTACTACAAAACACTAGCTGCTGTGTAAATTAGTAAATGTTATAAAATTAGAACAAAGTTTCATATTTCTTTCTAGAACAAATTGAAACAAAGCTGTGTTGTAGTTTTTGTTAGGGAAGACATCCAAAAGCTACTCACACAGTATAACTATTCTGCTAAACTCGGTGAGGTTAACATAAACTTGCAACATCAAAGCATAATAAGCTCACTCAACCTCCTTTGCATAGTTTTAGCATTACCTGAACATCGACCTTTAAAATAACATTCAGCTGGTGTAAGTCTAATCCAGACAGCTTTCCAGATGAGACTGCAGAGGCTAAGGAAGAAAGTGTGACCTTCCCATCCCCAGCCTTGGCTGCTATTCGCTCATTTCGCAATGAATCTTCTCGTGCCTCTGCCCTTTCACGTGCTACATCAAGGGAGTCAACAACCTCAAATTCATCACCAGCAATAGGAACACTATTCAGTCCAATAACCTGCATAGAAGAAAAAAAAAAGCCCAAACATAGTAAATAATATTGTCAATGTAGAAAAATTTTAACTTTTAAGAGCATAATCAACAGTGACTCGAAAAAATACTTCACAATAAAAGCCACACGGAATTTAATATATATCAAAATCACAAAGTTGAAAGAACATCTAGCAAATCAAAATTATGGACTTAACTTCAATCATTTAAGGGAAGCAAGATTCATGGAGTGCCAAATTAGTACTTTACCAAAATGTCTTACACATCCAGATCATCAAGAATTATCATCAATGTATTGTTAGAGATCAAGGAGAAAACTTCAGCGATGTTAAGTGACTTAAAAAATTAAGCAGTAATTACATGAACCTTAAACATAAAGTCGCGTACAGAGTTGAGCAGTAGCAACATGAATCTTATCACAAGGAAATGAAAGTAACATCAAAAGAGATTTTGTTCTTTTCAGAAACTGAAGAGCATAGCATATACAACCATCTAGTATGGTGTCACTTAATTTCAATAAAATAAACCACTTTTGAAGCCAAGTTGCATAATTTAAACCTTAGCTGTCTAATAATCAGTCAAACAAGCATAGAAATTTGAATTCACTTTAAATTGATCAAAGTAAGCAAAAAAGCTTTTTTGCACAAACTAGTGTTCAAAAATATATTCAAAGAAAAATATGAAGTTAATCCTGAGTATAAATAAAAAAGAAAAAACATAATAAACAACGAACCTGTACAGGTATAGAAGGTCCAGCTTCATCAACACGTTTCCCACCATCGTCAAATAAAGCCCGCACCTGACCAAATAAATAAATAATTCTCTTAAAATGAATGAGCAATTCATGTTTCCGCATATAAGTATAAAAAGTGAATTTCTTGTAAGGAATTAAAGTTCCCGTGGTTTTAAATATTAATTTACCAACCTTTCCAAAGGCTTCTCCACATACTACTACATCCCCTCTTTTAAGGGTTCCCTTTTGCACAATAAATGTAGCTATAGGCCCTTTAGATTTATCTAAACCAGCCTCAATAACTGTGCCCTTAGCATTTCTATGAGGATTAGCCTTCAACTCTTGCAACTGAAACAACCATGGATGATATCAGAACAAAGGAGCAACACAAATATTGTCTATGCTCAAACACATCATGCTGCTAGTTATCTTTTCATGGGTACATGTCAGAAGGTAGCTCATTGAAAGAATGGGATTCTACAGAAGTTTAAGGCTTATCCAGAAATAACCAAAAAGGAAAGCATGATGGTAAGAGTAAATGCATATGTATGTGTACATGTATATATGTATTGAATAATCCATTTTCCCTTGTCGGATTTTATGCAAGTCAAACTTGACTCATAGGTTGTATATATCATTTCAGGAGGAAATCAAGATTACTCCTTGCATGTATTTCTCACAACAAACTTTTAAAATAATAATAATAATAATAATAATAAAGAAATATAGAACTGTAAAGCTAACTGTCACAACTCCAAAATTATATTTTGTTCTCTTTTTTTTTTATTATTATTGCAAGAAAAGTATCAAAGCCAAGATGTCAGTACTCAATATAGTTAACTTACCTCTGCAACAAGCATAATGGTTTCCAGCAAATCATCTACATTCTCCCCTTTGAGAGCACTTATCTGTTCAAGAAACAGAGATAGGCAATGACAAAAGGTAAAAGTATCAAAGAACTATGCATATACTGCTAAATGACAAAGACCTTAACCATCGGGATGTCACCACCCCAATCTTCTGGCATCAGACCGATGGAAGAAAGCTCTTGCATGACCCTGTCTGGATTAGCTCCATCTTTATCTATCTGGTATAGAGTAAACATTAAGACTGAGTCAGCAGGTCCTCATGCGCATTTCCCAGTGCCAGTATTTCCTGTCTTCTTTCTTTCTAACTGATAAAAGAAAATGCCATCGTAGTTGACATACCTTATTTATAGCTACCACAATAGGTACTCCAGCTGCCTTGGCATGAGCTATGGCTTCATTTGTTTGAGGACGAATACCATCATCAGCAGCCACTACAATGACAGCAATGTCTGTCACCCTTGCTCCACGAGCTCTCATAGCCCCAAACGCCTACAGCAGCGAACATTATATACATCATCGTAAGGCAAGAAAAGTAAAACAAGCAACAGTACATAGTTGATTTTATATAGAATAGCAGAAAAAGGGATAAGTTGTCAAAACAATATTATCCACAGCGAATATGATCTTGTGGGAACTATAGGAGAATATACTGTCTATTTGGCAAAGAAAGTGAAAGTTTGTAATGTAATTTACCTCATGTCCAGGAGTATCAAGGAAAACACATGGTTGCAACTTGCCATCGACAGGTACCAATAACTTATATGCCCCAATTCCTTGTGTGATGCCCCCTGCTTCGGAGGCGGCCACCTGCAGAAATTTAGCAATAAGGCTTCTGTGAAAATTGAGCAGATATTCACATTAACAACTGCATATGCTTTTAAGAATCAAGTTAATCATTTTAGCCATAAAAGAAACATTTTCCATGCAGAGAGCCATTTTGACATGACCACTTTAGAAACTAAGTTAAATTAAATTAATTAAATACAAAAGGTAGTAAGGATTGAGCTAGAATAACAAATAATCAGACTAAAAATTTTTAGGACAAAGGATGCAAAGGGAGAGAAAATGAACACATTGAGACAGTTATTCAACGTACCTTGCTTTTACGGATATGATCCAAAAGAGTTGTCTGCCAAATGGGTAACAGCAATCACGTATTAGCAAAATGTCGCCATTGAAATAGAAATTTTTATTTTATTGACATTCAAATAAATAACCGAAAAAAATATGCATGATGCAAGAGATTAAATTAACAGAAAATTTACATAAGTTAATACAGCTTACCTTTCCGTGATCCACGTGACCCATAATGGTAAGGACAGGAGGCCTGTCTTCCAGCTTGTCCAAGTCTTCTTCATCAAATATTTCCCTCTTCCTGGCCATCTCTTCCATTTTAACAGAGTCAACATCCAAGACTTCCACCTCATACTCTTTACAAATCATCTTCACAATGTCTTTGTCTAGAGTTTGTACCCCATCGAGTTTAATCCCCTTCGAATACAATAACCCAAAAATTTCACCTTCATTAACGGCCAAGTTGTAGGCCAAATCCTCTACCAACATACCATCCTCCTCAAGCTCAAGGATCTCTACTTTGACTGGAGCCGCCTCTTGGGCAGCCCTGAGTCTAGCTGCTTTCCGGCTTGCTTTACTCCATTTCCTCCCTTTCCTTGCACCAGGAATGGAGACATTCAGTTCAGATGTTTCCTCATCAGCAATCTCATCAACAATCCGTCTTCGAGATCCTCCAGCTGAAACCTTTTTGTTACGGTAATCATCCTTGAATTTTCCAGGGGAAGGGCCCTTTCCAGGTTTTGTTGGGGCCAGTACTGTTTTAGCAATAAGAGGATCAACCGCCGATTTCTTTGTAGCAAACTTGTCTATCAGAATCGGTTTCCGCTCTTTACTTTTCACAGCCAAATTGGTTTCATCAGTGACAGAAGACTTAGGAGCCGCACCCACATCTTTTAAAACGACAGGTTTCTTTATCACAGGCAGAGGAGGAGCTACTGATGGCTTTGTTTGTAGCTTGGGTTGAGGTCTCAAAGGTGGCTGAGCAGGCCGAACAATAAGACTAGCTTGAGACTCCACCTTTAACTCTCCTTCCATTTCAGGCTCCTCACTCTTAGTACTAGCCTTGGGTTCTTCCTTAACTACCTTTTGTACACTTGCTACATCATCCCCTTTTCGCCACACACTTTTCAAAGTCTTAGTCTTCCTAGTAGCTCCTGTTGAATTGACTAGATTACCATTTTTCGGATTAGTAGATGGTGTCAATTTATCTACATTTGCATTTCTAACTTCTTTTCTGGTCTCGAGTTTCTCAGCCTTCTCCAATACTTCACCAAGTGACTCAATGACCTTACTCCTCTCTTCTTCATCTGAATCCTCACCCACTCTTGATGGGTCCCAACCCGCCGAATTCTTGCCTCCATCCTTGGCTCCCGAGGACTTCAACACCGGCTTAGGAGCAGGCTTAAGGACAATTCCATTATCATCATCATTTTTATCGTAAGTGTTAGAATCAATAGACAACGAACCATTGCTTTGATCAGCAATGAAATCAGCTTTTGTTGTAGTGGTTGTTGCTGTGACAGAATATCTACAAAGCCATCTTTTTGTACCCCTATAATTACGTTTGGACAACGAAACTCGCCTAACTAAAGAATAAGAAGGCCACTCTGATGAACTCGTGCCTACAACACTTAAACTTCCAAAACTAACCAAAGAAGCCAGAGATGGCATCGTCCCTACCAAAACCAGCATACTCAAAATACAAATAATTCGATTTCTAACAACTGTAACTCCTCATTCTACGAAACCCATCATAATTTCTTAATGGGAAATTCGTTTACAGTAATTCAAAGAAAAAACGATAAACTTTAACAGATATAACGAAAGCAAGATAATCTTACCTCAACAGGGTCTTTGTTGAGAAGTAGTAATGCAAAGGCACTTTGAAGAAACAAAAAATCAAAAAGCTGCAATTTTTGTGGAGAGAAAGAAGTGGGAAATTTTATTGTGGTTGGGCTTAAGCGAGTGTGGGTGTGGTGTAGAAGTAGATGGATGTGGGTGTGGCTTGTTCTCAACCTGTCAAAATCCAATTTTTCTTTTTCTTTTTTTGTGATAAGGTATTTTTAAGCGTTTTCATTGGTTTTCATTTATCTCTTCATTTTCTATTTTTCAATCTCTTTTCTCTTTTTCTTTTTCTTCGGTTCTTTGTCCGGACTCCGGAGAATTAAAAATAAAATTAGTTTAAATTGTCAAAAATAATCTTATAGTTTTTAGCAAAGAGAGCTTCTCCTTACAATCCACAAATTATCTATTCACACTCCAATTTAATTTTTTTTATTAATGACAATTTTAACCTAAATTAAAATTACTAAAAGGACAAAAAAAAATTAAAGACATTCCAAACTAATTAAAGGGCAATTCTATGTGCAACCGGGGTCGTGGCCCCGTAGTGCAAAAAGGGTGTGAAAACACATGGGTCCCGCGTAATAAATACATGGGTCCCACGTGTTTCCCCACTTTTTTACACTACGGGGCCGCGGCAGTGCCGCGACCCCGGTTGCACAAAGAGTTTCTCCTAATTAAATTATTAAAAATATATATTCTCTCTCCTAAATCATTATATTTAATATTACGTATTAAACTCTTTCTCCTATATTTGTTATTACCATATTAAACACTCTTTCTTATTTTATCTCTCTCCATTTTTTCAAAATAATAATAAAAATAAATCATATTTTCATGCTTTCTGATCAATATCTGATTAATAGTTAAAGAAAAAAAAAACTTATGAATATTTTAGTTTTTTACTAATAGTAATATATATATAAATTAAAAAGTCAATTTAAAAAAAAAAAAAAAAAAAAGATGTATGAAAGCTTGAATTGTTTCAACTAGATTCGATTAAACTCAAATTTTTAAAACTAATGAAAGAATTAAAGTTCTCTAGGCAATGACATACCTACAAGAGTAACAAAAAACATTTTCATATTTCGATTTTTTTTTTTAAAAAAAAAAAATTATTTTTTGAGTTTTTTTTTTTTTTTTTTTTTTTAATATATACATACATATAGTTCCTAAAAATCAAGTTTATTAGTAAGTTTTTTTTTTTTCCTTAACTGTTAGTTTGCTTGAGAAATAATGGAGATAGGAAATTAGAGATATGAATTAGAGGAGAGAGAGTTTAATATGGTAATTAAAAATTTATGAGAGAGTATTTAATATGTAATAATTAATACTATGATTTAGGAGAGATAATTTCCTTTTTTAATAATTTAATTCAAAAAAGATAAAATGGATAATTTTGTAACAAAATGAAGTGTCTTTAGAATTGTTTAAAATTTAAATTTTGAAGATGAAATGTTTTTAGAAAAGAAGTGCAAAAAGAAAAAATTGGATTGTCAAAAGAAGCTCTCTTTAGCAAATTTTGCTTTTAAACCAAGTGAGAAATTTTTTTTTTCTTCCCATAGTCATACAATTACAAAAATATCCCTATCATCCTATATGATATATCCAACTTTTCTTCTCTGTTCTCTTTCTCTCACTCCTCTCACTCTTCAATAAAAATATGACTCAAACAAAAACATACATGATAAGATTTAGCACAAAAAAACCATTCAAATGCAGGTTCATAATGTTGCATTTCTTAAGTGCAGATATATTCAAAATTAGCGAAAAAAATTTTGGCAAAACTTGTAATTTTTGTTCAATGTGTGTAAAACTCATAGTGTAATCGCATTATTATCTTGTAACATCATTCCCTTGATGGATTTTGGTTGTATGGTGCAATTTTTAAAAATTTTGGAAAAATCGAAAAAACACGGGATGTTAAAAAATTGAAGTATTTCATATTATGGGTAATTACCCTAGTGACCATCAACTCTTGCCACTACTATCAAAATGGCCACTAAATGGGGAACTAGTCTTAAACTGACCATTTTTGGCAAACATTGTTACACCAGTGGCCATTCCATCCAATTCGAAATCAATTTTTTCTTTTGTTTTTTGAAACAAATAATTATATTTAGTATGTGTATATACATATAGCATATCTCAAACATATATATATTTATTTATTTTCAACTTACCTCGAATATGTTTTTTATAATTTTCAGATTTTGTAGACTTAATCTTCTCAAAAAATAATATACACATATATATTTCTTTTCAACTTATCTCAAATATGCTTTTTAGAATTTTTAGATTTGGTAGCATTAATCTTCTCAAAAAAGAAATATATATATATATATATATATATATTTCTTTTGAACTTATCTCAAATATAATTTTTAGAATTTTTAGATTTTATAGCCTTAATCTTCTCAAAAAAGAAATAGATATATATGTTTGAGATATACTATACGTATATACACACTAAATATAATTATTTGTTTCAAAAAACAAAAGAAAAAATTGATTTCCAAAAACCATCTAAAATAAATTAATATCATCCTCATATTTACAAAAATGTTATTCATTTGATGGAATTGGATGGAAATTGATGGAAATGGATGGAATGACCACTAGTGTAATAATGTTTGCCAAAAATGGCCAGTTTAAGACCAATTCCCCATTTGGTGGCCATTTTGATAGTGGTGACAAGAGTTGATGGCCACTAGGGTAATTACCCCTTCATATTACAATAGGCGTTACTTTACAAAGTGAAATAGTCTACTGTCTACATGAAATACAAATTGTTGGTCAATACAAACCCTAACCAATGTGAAATACAAACAATGACCAACATCAAATGCAAGTTATGACCAATGTGAATTACAAGCAATGAACAACCAAACCAATATGGTGGCAGTTTAGACCTTTCACCCTCTAAGTGGTTAATAATAGTTAAACTATTGGATGTGGGCAAAAACAATATTTATATAACTTGAGGGTTACTTTTAAAATTATTGATTTTTGTTTTTAACCACATACATTATTTCTCATATTTTTAACCACGTATAAAATTTTATTACGCCCCTTAACCAAACAATTACATTTATATTGCCAAAAACCTTGAAGGTGTGTAAAACTTTTGTTTTAGTTGCATTATTTACTTTGTTACATCATTTATTTTCTATGTTTTGTTTGTTTGGTTGAATGTTTGAAGAATTTAGGGAAACAAATCATGAAAAAGGAACTGGGCCTAAGTTGTCTAGTGTGCGCCATGAAATACACTTGTATTATGATATTTCACCTATAGGTACAGACATGAAATAACATGGTATTTAACTGGGTCCAATTGTGAAATTCTATTTAAGGAAATTGTCAAAATTAACTCTTTTTTCAAATTATTAATTATTGTTATTAACCACATGCATTGTGTTTCATGTTTTTAACCACATATGATAATTACATTTCACTCTAAATAAAAAATATATATATATATATATATAAATATATCTATATATGTGCATTTCAATCCATAATCGAGGAATTTACAAAAGTAACCACAATAAAATATTAGAATTATTTTTAATCAGCATGTATTGTTTTTCATGTTTTTAATCATATTGAGGGTATAAAGTCTAAAGTACCTTTATTTCAAAAAAAAAAAATCACTTTTGAGAAAGAAAACAATAACGAGAGAGTACCAATCAGTGGAGGCCCAATAGTGAATATTGGCAACCGGAGTGACAACGACGACAACCAGAGTGATGGCGATAAAGTTGAACTAAGCAGCAAAAGAGATGAGAGAAGAAGAAAAGAGAAAGAGAGAAAAAGACCTGATTGGGGTCAGAGAAGGTCGCCACACTGCTGGAGGATGTCATGCAATGCTAACGAAGAAGATTTGGCTAATTTCAAGTGCCAATTTGGCGGCGAATCATTCTGAATTTCGTAACCCGTGACTCGACTTTGATCTGCTATTGTTCAAGGTATTTTTCTTTGGAATTTTTGATTTTTCGTGTTACAATTAGTTTTCAGCACGCATTTCTGATGTTTTTTTTTTTATAGAAATATGTGTTGAATTGTTATTGGGATCGACTATTTGTGATATAAGTTTTAAATGTGTTGAAATTTTATATTTCCAGAAGTTTCACGTTAAACATGAAACATATGAGTCATGTTTCATGTTCAACATGAAATATCTTAAACATTTAACATATGTTTTCAGTTTTATGTTGAACATGAAACATATGTTTCATCTTGGAAACATGAAATGGGAATGTTTCATGTTTAACATGAAACATATGATTAATGTTTTGTTATAATATATATGGCTTTTACCACATGTGTTATACACTCAAATATCCTACAAAATATCACACAAATATCTCCTCATAATATCTCCTTTAATATCTCCCAAAATATCATACAATATCTCACCAACAATATCTCCCCATAATATCACACAAATATCTTCCCCTTAATCCTGCATCATCCACCGCCTCTCTCCACCAGATATCTCTCCTTTTACTCTCCACTTCACCTACTTGATTTTATCTCCTTTATAGTTTGCCTATATATATATATATATGTGTGCTCTCTCTCTCATGTAAATGTTGGTTCACCAAATATCAATAAAAAGCTAGAAGCTCTCTCTCTTTATATCTCGTGTCTCTCTCTCACTTTCATCTCTCATTCTTTTATCTCATTATTTATTATCTCATCTTTTTATTTCTTCAAATATTTATAACACGTTATCAGCACGATCGTATGTAAGTAAAAAGTATCTCCAGGTGAGTGATTTATTTACGGCTTGATATTCGTGTATATAAGTAAAAGGGATCCCTGATGGGTGATATACTTTAAATCTCAATATTCTGGATCTGTATATATTTCGTATACAAAATGGTTTTGCCGTTAACGGAACATATATATATAGTCCTGAATTTATTTTCTCTAAATCTCAATATTCTGGATCTATATATATTTCGTATACAAAATGGATGTGCCATTAACGGAACATATATATATAGTCCTGAATTTATTTTCTCTAAATCTCAGTTTTCTTTAAATCTCAATATTCTGGATCTATATATATTTCGTATACAAAATGGCTGTGCCATTAACGGAACATATATATATATAGTCCTGAATTTATTTTCTCTAAATCTCAATATTCTGGATCTATATATATTTCGTATACAAAATGGTTGTGCCGTTAACGGAACATATATATATATAGTCCTGAATTTATTTTCTCTAAATCTCAATTTTCTCTAAATCTCAATATTCTTCGTATACAAAATGGCTGTGCCGTTAACGGAACATGTATATATAGTCCTGGATTTAATTTTTATGCACATGGCAGGTGAGCTCAGCCTCCTGGAACTGATTTTACAGGACATATATATCATTCTGGAACTGTTATTTACAGGACATATATACCGTCCTGGAACCGTTATTTACAAGACATATATACCGTCTTGGAACTGTTTATTTACGGAACATAACAGGTGAGCTCAGCCTCCTGGAATTGTTTATTTACAGGACATATATACCGTTCTGGAACTGTTCATTTTTCACAATATATGAGATTGGTTAGACCGACAAACCAGAACTTAAACTTTCTGGAATTATGATATTTAAGTCGGCACGGTTTTGAAAACCGATGAAAAACTGGAATTCTTGATCCAGTGTTATATTCATGAATGCCATACGGCACGGTATTGAAAACCGATGAGAACCTGGAATTCTGGATCCAGTGTCATATTCATGAATGACGTAGTTCATTATTTGGAACCTAGGGTTTCACATCCACTCATAATCTGAATTTTTCTTGATTATAATTATATATGAACTTACAGTTCATGATCGAATCGGAAGTTCGAAAAATCATTATGATCCATGATTTTATTTTATCTCATATATATAAAGTGATATGTTTACATATCATTCATTTGAGAAAAATGATTTACACATCCAACAGGATGTTGTGAGTATCGTAAAAGGGATTTAAAATCCTAAACGAATAATGAAATTGGAATTAATATTTTATCCATTCCATACACATCCAACAGGATGATGTGAGTATCATAAAAAAATGATTTAAGATCCTAATGTTTAATGAAATTGGAAATAATATCTTATCCATTTCATACATGCTTGATACTCATGAAGAGCAATATTCAGAGAAGGATTTACACATCCAACAGGATGTTGTGAATATCATAAAAATAATTTAAGATCCTAACGTATAAATAAATTGGCAATAATATTTTTATCCATTTCATACACATCCAACAGGATGATGTGAGTATCACATAAAAGGATTTAAGATCCTAACGTATAATGAAACTGGATGTAATATTTTATCCATTTCATTCAAGTTTGATGCTCCTGGAGAGCAAAATTCAGAGTTGCTGAAAAAAGAGGAGAATTTTGAAATAAGTAGTCTACTTGACAGTAGATGAACTTGATGAACATGTGAATGCGATGGGTGTTGGATAATTAGATCATCTGATCTAGTATCACCAAACCCCGATCTGAGTTTGCTTCTGGGTTGGTGGGTTTTTCAACCCAGACCCATCGCCCCTCGGGTCAACGCCACCTCGTCGGTGAGCTTCGTCATTTTTCGCACCAACCTAGTGCGTTTTTACGATGACGATAAATGATCGTCGGTCATGACCCACGATCTGGTCTAGATCGATCACAGAACTCGTTTTTGCTCTGGGCCACTTTTGGAGAATTCGATATTTTTCATGGACTGTTTTGTAATTATTTTGGGCCATTTTGTAATTTTGATAAAATTTTGGATCAATTTATAATTACCAAAACTTATTGGTTCAGTTTGCAATTTTCAAAAAGTTTGGGGCTGATTTATAATTAATAAAAAAATTTAAGGGGTCTTTCCGTAATTTTACAAAATCAAAGGCAGTTTTGTAATTTCTCTTAAAAAAAGGATAATTTAAAAATTAAAAAAAAATGGTAAGGTGGGGGTGGGGGGGTGACTATTATCATTTCACATGAGATATAAAATGACATTACAAATAATGTCCATAAAATTTATAGAAGGAAAAGTATATGTCTTGCTGGGAGTGCAACGACTCATATAATTCTGCAGAGTCAGAAATATTTTATGAATTCGACTTTGCTGAGAGCAAATGTTATTAATGTATTAGGTCCAACGGATATGATAGAAAGCTCTGGAAGAGCCATAATATTGTTATCAAACAATACTAAATTATATATCAGGTCCAACAGATCTGATAGAAAGCTCTGGAAGAGCCACGATGTTGTTATCAAACAATTCTCAATTATGTATCAATGATACTTGATATTATTCAAAGAACAACATAAAGAAATATGCTTAGTTCAAAGCATTTAAAGTAAATACCAAATAAAATCTGGCGGATCTGATGGATCTGATTAAAGGCTCTAGAAGAGCCACAATCTTATTACCAGATGGTATTCAATTGTGTATCAATGATACTTTATATCATTCAAGCAGAACATAAATAAATCTGTTTAGATCAAAGACATATAACTTTATTAATGTCATAGAGATCATTAATAATAATAATGTTGAATATCTGTGCGTGATTCAAGCCAGAAGCTGATTATAGAAAAGCTGTGTTCTTTATCATCCAGATTATATTGTTGATCAGAAAAGGGATATATGTGGACATATTCATCCACCAAAAGAACCCTTTCATTATTTTATGGTTCTAATTGATACATCTATGAGATGATCACATGTTTGTGTGTTATCAAACATCTCTAGTTGAGATAGATGTACAACATCCAGTTTTCACATATACACATAATCAGAATGGATGAGTGGAATCAATTATCAAAACGTCTCTAGGTAATTACGAAAATTTTATTATTCATTTACCAATTTTTATATTCGACATTCTATGTTACATGTTGATGCAGTCATCTATGTCTCACTACTTATAATCATTATTTACGATTACAACTTGTAATTGGTCATTGACTTGCTCACATTTTTAAGATATTTGATTGTGTAGTATATCTCCTTATTTCATCTCTGGCATGATCTAAGATAAGAATTCTATATCATTATGAGATTAATATTGATTTTGATTAATCTCTATTAGATCATTTAAACTTCTGAGAGTTTATATTTTTACGCACAATCTGTATATTATCATATTGATTAAATTCCAAATAGGAAGTTTCTCCAGAAAGAGTAAATGAAAAGTTACTCTTATATAAAATAGAGATACCAGTTCGGTTCTCTATATATAAATGTGTCTCATTTCAATCTTTGTATCACTCAAATACGAAAGATAATTGATCATCAGATAATTATTAATTTGTTACTTGATATATTAAAGGTAACAAGATTTATAAGTTGCCATCTCATAAACCCCGACCGAGTGATTGTTCCTAAAGAATGATCTGAGTAAAAAGCAACAAATAAATCATCTGATACATATTATAATTCATAAGCTTATGAACCTTTTGAAAGGTATTATTATCAGGATACTAATGTAAGCAAAACTCGAGTTATAAATAAATCCACTTTCTCTAAATCAACTCTGTAAGAGTCTGATATATCTAATGAGACATAAGTCTATGAAAAGACTAAATTCATTGAAATGGAAGAAATCTCAACAGAGATACAAGTATATTGAAATTGAGAAAATTTCTATACGAGTCTATGAAATGACTAAATCCATTGAAATGGAAGAAATCTCAACAGAGATTCAAATATATTGAAATTGAGAAAATTTCTATAAATCATATAAGAGAAATGTGGAATCATAAAGAAACAATCATTGATGATGTATTTTTATACACAGTAGCGCTACTGAAATTATAAATGATAATTATGATATTCATAATATCAATCATTGTACACAAAAGGCATGATTAGCCTAAGTGAAAAGAAGCAATTCAAGAATAATTGACTTCATATGCCAAATATAAAGTATTTAGACAAATAGTACTCTAGACACCTGAAGATGTCAAACTAGTTAGATACTAATGGGTCTTTATATGGAAAACGTAATGAGAAAAACAAGATCGTGAGATATGAGGCACGACTCGTAGTACAAGGTTTCTCACAGAAACTTGGTATTCAATAGTGACGAATACAATTACGTTTCGAATTTTTGATAAATTTGGCTGCCTTTACAAGGCTTGAAATACGTCCTCTAGACATAGTAATCATTTATCTATATGATTCACTCAATGCGGATATTTATAATCCCTGAAGGATTTAAAATGCTAAAAGCATGTAAATCGAGATCTCGTAATCTGTATTTGATGAACATACAAAAATCCTTATATGGATTAAAAACAATCTGGAAGGATGTGGTATAATCGTCTCAGTGAATATCTGATAAAATAAGGGTATAATAATTATATTATATACCCAAGTGTCTTCGCAAAGAAATCAGAATTCGAATTTATTATATTCACAACATATGTTGATGATATGAATTTAATTGTAGCTCCTGGAGAGCTCTTGAAAACTCTTGAATTTTTGGTAAATGAGTTTAAAAATAAAAGACATGGGAAAGAAAATATTATCTCGACCTGAAGGTCGATCATATATCAAATGGAATGTTTGTCCATCAATCCGAATATATTGAAAAGATTCTGAAAAGATTCCATATGGATATTACTCCATAAAGCAAATTTTTGCTTGTACTCCCTCCAATCATTTATGATGTTATTTCATTTCATGAAATAAACATCTGTATACCCTAGTTTAGCAATTTAGAAGATTGTTTTAAAAGAACTTTTATCAGGGGGAGCGTCCCATCAGAGGGAGCATATCAAATGAAGTATATTAATTATATTAATTATATTTGGGCATATGTGCATTGTACTCTTTTCTTTACAATCAGGTTTTCGTCCCATTAGATTTTCCTGATAAGGTTTTTAATGAGGCAATTCTCTAAGCACACCCAAAAATCATTTGATCCATAAAATCATCATAAATATTACATTGATTCAATATATCATCGTATATATGTTATCTTGATCAAAAATATCATTGTAAATATTACTTTGATCTTGCTAATCATTGTATATATATTACCTTGATCCAAAAAATCATCATAAATATTACTTTGATCCGACAGATCAATGGATATATTTGCTCAGGTTTTTATCCCACTGGGTTTTTCCTAGCAAAGTATAAATGTGAGAAATGTTTTGAAGAAAACATTAACTATGAACATATTTGCATTGTACTCTTTTTCCTTTTGATCAGGTTTTGTCCCACTGGGTTTTCCTGACGAGGTTTTTAACGAGACAATTAAGAGGAGCAAAGTTCAGAGCGGACATATGTGCACTATACTCTTTTTCCCTTCGATCAGGTTTTGTCCCACTGGGTTTTCCTGACAAGGTTTTTAATGAAATAGTTTGTAATGTCCAACCCCATTAAATCCAGGAGATCATTGTATATATTTTACTTAGGTTTTATCCCATTGAGTTTTTCCCTAAAAGATTAATACATGTGGTATAAATCCAAGGGGGAGTGTTATAATATATGTGGCTTTTACCACATGTGTTATACACTTAAATATCCTACAAAATATCACACAAATATCTCCTCATAATATCTCTTTTAATATCTCCCAAAATATCATACAATATCTCACCAACAATATCTCCCCATAATATCACACAAATATCTTCCCCTTAATCCCACATCATCCACCGCCTCTCTCCACCTGATATCTCTCCTTTTACTCTCCACTTCACCCACTTGATTTTATCTCCTTTATAGTTTGCCTATATATATATATATGTGCTCTCTCTCTCATGTAAATGTTGGTTCACCAAATATCAATAAAAAGCTAGAAGCTCTCTCTCTTTATATCTCGTGTCTCTCTCTCACTTTCATCTCTCATTCTTTTATCTCATTATTTATTATCTCATCTTTTTATTTCTTCAAATATTTATAACATGTTTCAAATTTAACATGAAACCTAACAATTTTCGCGACTCAAAATTTGCAAAGATAGAGTTTGTTTTGACTACGAGAGAGAACATGATGAAGGAAGAAATTGGTTGGCTGAAGAATGAGCGGAAGAATCTAGAGCGTGATAAGAGAAAGACCGTGTAAGTTCCTCAAGTTTGATTGGCTTATTTCGGTGACAAACCACATTTGGGGTTTGTGTTGTAAGGGTAGCTTAGACTTCTAATTGTTGGTAATAAAGCTCAACAAAGGCCCTCTCAATAACTTAAGATGATAAGCACCTTAAGGTAAAACACTTTTGTTTAATTGCATTGAAGAGATCTAGTTGCATACACACACAACTCATGTATCTATACTTCTTGTATGTTGTGTGCTTTATGTATGTGCATTCATGTTCTTGAATCCTTTTCATGCATATTTAAATTGACTGCATCTTGCTTGTTTAAAATGCGAAGACATATAGGCCTTAGGATGCAAATTATTTTATGGGTGCTATACACCCGCTCTTGGGTCGCCTTATGTACATCGCCTATAAGGGGCTTGAGCAAAATTGCTCTTACCTGCTGTACACTCACCCTTTGTACAGTGGGTGACATGATGGATTTTTTCCATCACTGTTCAACCGCCTTACGTACAGCGGGTGAACAGCGGCTCACCAAACCCGAGAGCAACCGCTCCTAGGTCGCCCCATTCTCGCTCTTGTGTAGAGCAGATTATGAAGAACATGTTTTTCATTTTCCCAGGTGAACTGCTGTTCACCCGCCCTACGTACAGCTAGTGAACAGCGGTCAAGGCCATTTTTAAGAAAACGTACAAAGTAGCATCATTTTGACACCCTATATATATGCTACTTTGACTTTAGGTCGTTTTTTAAATAGTTCAAAACATATTTTTGACTTAATGATGCAGGAGATATTTAGAACAATAATTAGAATACATGCATCTATTTATTGTTCTAAATAAATAGATGCATGTATTCTAATTATTGTTCTAAATATCTCCTACATCATTTAGCATTTTTCCAAAGAGAAAAAGTCACAAAGAACTCACATTTGATTACTTAAACACATTTGATTACTTAAACACTTATCCATGTGCATCAATCATCATCTAGCATCATCCTTGATCATCTAGGTGTCATCTATGCATGGGTCTTGTTCAACACACTTTGCTTGGTAAGTTGGTCACTAATATCTTACATATTTTGTATCTTACTTAACAAGCAATCTCATTTATCACTTGTATGCCTTTAGAATATTGTAGTTACAAGATTGAGATTAGTGTGTTGATTGTTTGAGAGTTGTATTTTGATAGCTATACCTAAGATTGTTTAATCTATGTTAGCTATGATTTATGTCATGACATATAGCAATTGATAACTAGGATTGATTTAACTGTCATCATATAATCCTAAATAAGCATTTAGTGTAACCTAGCATTAATTGCATCTTTGAATATTATCATATTCACATTAGAGTGTTGATCTCTTTAGTGAGAATTAAGTCTTGTGGCTAAGGTGGCTTAGTGTGCAAGCAAATTGGACTAGGTTCACTTTTAAAGGCTTGCAGGTAGTAGTGGTGGGTTATAGGCTGAGAATGGTTGAGGTCAACCTATGATGTAAACACCATTACAATTAGTAGATTTGAGGTTCGTGTGTGGCGCACATAACAGCCTGTGGTTTTTCCTTGTTGAAGGTTTCCATGTAAAAATCAAGTGTCTTTTAATTTCCGCACTATATCAATTGATTTATTGAATTGACTAGATTTGGGTATTTTCATAATATTGACTAAATGCGAAAATTTGGTAATAACCGGATAAAATCTATTCAACCCCTCCACCCCTAGATAATTTTAGAACACGCCATATTTGTTTCAGACCAAGAGTGAGGTTGAGAGGTAAACCTGACAAGGCTCCAGTTCGAACCGTGGAACCGGTGGGGAGCTGGAAAAGAAAAAATCGAAACCGAAACCGGTTTTTCGGTTCCGATTCCAAGGCTTGAGGAACCGGGCGGTTCAAACCGGAATGGAACCGGTTGTAGGAAAAAACGTTTGCACGCGACGAAAGTGAGACTAAAAATAGTTTAGTATATTTTAAAATTGTTTCCAAGTTTAAACCTTAACCCTTTAATTAATTAAACATATGCACCAAAAGATATCATACCTTTGTCGCGTGATCCGATTGACTATGCGTCGATGGTAATCCGCAAGATCTTTCAATCTGATCATGAATATGAATCACCTAGGAGTGTGGTCTCCCTTCTCTTTGAATTGTGTACCTGAGAATGGATAACAAAACTTTTCTGATTTCTGTTAGTGATGTGTAAAATCGTGTTATAAAAACCTAACTCGCAAGTGCACGAATCGTGAGATAAGTATAGCGACAAGTAGGGATCGTTCCCACGAGGAAAAGAGATTTATCAACTAAAACTAATTCTAATTAAAGCTAAGCAATTAACAGTAACCAAGAGATTTCAGATTGATTTGAGTGATTTGAGATTAAAACTAGATTAAACTAAGAAAACAATTAACAAGAATATGAGAATGCGATCAAGAGGTGAGAAGACTAGGTCATCAATGATCCCCAACTATGTTTACTCAATGCTTCGAATTGACTTTCACAAAGAATGTTAATCAAGTTAAGGGTTCGTTCTTAAATCATGTATAATTAGTGCTATGTGGTCCTGGGATAAATTAAGTACTTCTACTACAATCAATAGCAAACCTTGCATACAAATTATAACAGAAAATACATCAACCGTACACCAAGCGTTCCTCAGTTGAGTAAATAGCAAACCTTGCATATAAACTATAACCTAAAACCCACAAAACACACAATCAAGTATTCTCAATCACAGTCAATAGCAAACCTTGCATACAAACCATGATTGAGAACCCATTAAGCACAAGAACAAGAGAACCAAAAATAACGTGCAACCTACAACAGTAAATTCATTCATTCAATTGAATATTGGCTAAAAATGGTGAACCTCACACATATCTCAACCTTAACATATAAACCCTAGATTCAAGACTAGCACAAACCATGCATAGACAAGAAGAAATCCCAAATTGAATGAAACAAAACTTGAATTACTAAAACATAATCAATTCTAACAAGAGTATTCATAGAGGTTCACATTGAATCCCTAGTAAGGATTTAGTTACACATCAATGGAGGAAACAAAAATATAGAAGAGGAGAAGATAGAACCCATTGTTGTTTTCTAATCTTGCTTCGAATCCTTCGTCTTCTTCTTGCTTTTCGGTGTCTTCCAAGGATGGATGGTAGAATATCTCTCAATCTCGCAGTCTCCAACTCCCCGATGTGTAAAGATGGATGATGGTGATGGGGGATGGCCCCTTTGGTGGCTGGGGACCTCCCCTTCTGTGTCTCTCCCGAAATTAGGGCTCAAAGGGGCTTAAATATCTGAAGATGCTAAGCCAAGTCCTTCAACAACAAGGAAATCACTTCCCCTTTAGAACTCTACCTTTTTGGGAATCTATTTCTTTCCTAATCCATCCAAATTGATTGCTTATTGAAGGAGGATAAGGATTAGATGTCTAATTGCTTTCCAAGACTCCCACACATGTCCAAGAAGGTAATATTTCCCGTTCCGACAACTTGCGAAACAAATCCCGAAAGCATTCGCGGATTTAATAACTGACTGATCTGACCTTCGGACACTTAAACAGGCATAACTTCTTCTAGAAAATTCGGATTGACAAGCCGTAAATTGGGTTGGAAACTAGACTTCCGGGGCTTCAAATCCATAGGTGGTAGGACACACAGTTCAATCGAAGCTGAGAGTTATGGGGCCCGCAATATGGGTCATCTGCACTGACGGGCGCTACCGCTAGGTAGGTAAGTTGCCTACCCCCGCAGAAAATACAAAGCAACACCTCTGGAGCTGACCGCTAGGTAGGACAGCAAGGTAGGTAGGTGCCTAGGGGGCGGTAATTGGCAGAAGGCACCTCTGGACTTGACGCAAGGTGTTCCGCTTGATGTATATTTGCCTGAGCTGCGGTATTTGGCCAAATTGCCCTTTTTTTTCTCTGAAATACTTCAAATACATCACTTGGATTCAACAACTTGAAAATGCTCAAACACACAAATTAAAACTCTAAAAGACTCGAGAAACAAGCAATTGATTGGAGGAATGGGGATAAAAAACATATACAATAAATGACCGATCAAATACCCCCAAACCTATCTTTTGCTAGTCCTCGAGCAAAACTAAATAAAAACAAAACCTAAAAACCTAAAAACAAAAAATTTAAACTAAGCCACTTTCGCAGGGAGCGCGATAGCATTGAGCGTATGCTACAAGCCTTTAAACCTCTAGGTGTCCCTAGTAGGAGGAGTTTTGTCTCCTGAGGGTTTACAGCTATGCTACCCACAAACATATTTCTGCGAAGAACCAAATAATAAAGATACAAACTCACATGTACCATTCAGAGCCAATGCATGCTAGAGCCAATAAGTAAAGACTAAAATTAAGTCACAAAACTGAATGCATTGCTAATTTTAATGAAAAGCCCAAGCTCAAGATATTCTAGCTTCAAAGACTCATTCGTCAAACACCATAGATATAATTCGCCTTGACTCTAACTCTCACAAGATATCGCTCATATTTTCACACAGAACCTAGGCAAAAACACTCATCAAGCATATGCGAAAGAAGTTATGCACAATAAATTTCAAGTTATTATCGCATATGAATATATCATTGAAAGAACGCTTGATTTGTAAGCAAAAGATCTCATGAAAAGAATCAAACATTAAGAACAAGATAGAGCACATGTTTACCTTACTCTCGAGCTAGCATCCCCAAAAGATCAATTAGGTCTTTTCTTTGGTTGTAATGGGGCCATTGGGTGAAGGTTAAGAAAGAACGGAAAATTGGAATTCAAGAACCTAGGATCATACCATGAGAGTCTTCCATTACCTTTTCGGCTTCGCACAAGTCTCTTGGTCTCCTTTACAAGTGGGATGATGCCACTTGTTGTTGTTCAATTCTTCAAAATTCATCTTTCTTTCTTTGTCAAACTCTTTTTGAGTAGATACAAGCTTTGCAATTTAAATTGACTTTATTGCACCCATTAACATTCTATTCTCTCTTCTTTTTTTTTTCTTTTTTTTTTTTTTTTTCTCTTTTTTTTTTTTTTTTTGAATGCAACAATTTTTCAATACATTGCTTCTTGACACCACTTTGGTGTTTGTCTTCTTGCTTTTTTTTTTCCTTGGTACATGCAAATCACAAGTCACCCATTTCGAACTCCCTTCAATCATCTTCATCACTTTCTCTATATGATCCCAAGCTAAAAGGTATGGCTAAATTATGGTTTATTGGGGTTAAGTTAATGTGGGTGATGAAAGAAAAAGGCTCATTGTGTTTGGCTTCAAACAGGGCTATGGAGCACACACATAAGGTAGGAAATATTTAAGGCCTTTTAAGTGAGTTCAAGCACACATTGCCTATATCACTTCTAATGGTTCAACCAAAACAAGAGCAAAGTCCACATGTGATATCTTTTTTATGAGAATTGTTCTTTAATGCTCAATATACAACCTATAGAGATCAAATCTAATGC
The DNA here is from genome assembly GCA_954870605.1 of Acer campestre. NCBI lineage: Eukaryota > Viridiplantae > Streptophyta > Magnoliopsida > Sapindales > Sapindaceae > Acer > Acer campestre. The sequence goes on from OX940801.1 coordinate 28,048,304, forward strand.
TAATAACCTACTGAGTGTTTAAAGAGTAGAAACAACAGGACCCTCATAGTATGTCATTTATGTACGCTTTTTGGTTTAGTGAACTCACAAGGGTAGTCTCCACTATTAATCATGACAATCCAACTAAGCTTCCTATCCACTATCATATCAAGAGCATGTCATAAGTTTTGAGAAATGCAATGCACTACTCTAAGTGGCAAGAAGTTAGTTTAAACTCAGTGAATAAAGCATATATTACGGCTCTTAAAGAACACAAAAGAAGTATCTCAACATGGAGGACAAAAGTTCAAAAACTGATGACTTTCAAAATTGACCTATGTCTGTTCATTAATGCATATCTCTCAAATAAATTAACTAAAGTTAACCAAATTTTAGCACAAGATACTAGACATGCAAACTCATACTTTTCATTTAGAAAACATTTCAAAATTCGCACTGGAAAAGTGAGAAAACTGACGACGAAAACAGTGCACGCACAGTTTCGCAATAACAGGGCATCGCCCATGACCTTTGGTTGAAGAAACAATCATAACTTTTAAAGTGCCGCCCAGAAATTTACGTTCTTTATACCGTTGGATTCGTATCGAAAAATCGAAGAACCCAATGCAGATGGAAAAATTTATTTCCTCACCAATCAATACAGTTTTCACAAAATGTTTGCCTCAAAAAATTTCAAAACAGGGCACTTTTTTCGCAGATTTGACAAAGAATAAAACAAACATGAATTCACACCCCCAAACCTAATCTAAACATTGTCCTCAATGTTTGTATGACATTAAAAGCTTGGACAACGAACAAAGAAAAAGTATGGAAGGCAAGAACTCGAAACACAAAACAAAAGAAAGAAAACTAAAAACTAAAAACTAAAAACTAAAGCAAAAATTAAAAAGAAATTACCTAGGTGGGTTGCCTCCCACCAAGCGCTTAATTTAATGTCTCGGCAAGACGGGTGTAAGGACGACTCATCAACCAAACTCTAATGTCTCGAATTTGCGCCTATACGTGATTAGGTCTTGGAAGAAATTTTCACGCGCCGGCATGTTCCTACACACAATAAGCAACGGCAAGTAAATGTTCACAATTAAGTGGGATGAAATAAGTTCAGAAAACCACTTATTCCACTTGCTTTTGTGTAGGCTGCTTGGAAAAGTAATGGGAGAGACATAAGGCTTGAGTTCCTTGTATATGAGCGGTTCATCAAAAGGGACATCTTCTGCTTCCTTTGCTTTTTCTTCAGTCTCCTCTTTTTCTACTTCCGTCTCCTCATCTTCATCTGCAACACTAGAAAAATCGTCAGACAATTCAGGACTCACTATGTTATCAATAATCTCACCGTATAAAGGTATGGTGGCAACATCTTCTTGCTCCAGTTCAGCCAATTGCCTAACTTGCACCTCTGCCAATTGCCTAATTTTCACATCTATCCTCCTCAGTGAAGCATGAATATTCTGAAAATGTTCCTCATTCTTTAGTTCGATTTGCGTCATACGCTGCTCTAATTGCTGGAATTGATCCATTTGCTGTTGCATTTGTTGCTGGAATTGATCCATTTGCTGCTGCATTTGGTCCTGTATTTGCTGCAGTAATTCTTCCATTGAAGGTGAGATCGGCTGCTCATAGGTATTGACTTCATTGTGGCTCCATGAGAAGTCTTGATGATTCCTCCACTCCGGATTGTAGGTATTGTCATATGGTTCATAACTCGACCACTGATTATGGGAATTTCCATACGGTTCATTGATAGGCCACGGATTGTAGGAATGTTCAAAAGGTTCATGCACAGGCCCCATATTGTAAGAATTCATTGCTTGGGCTTGTTCTCTTGAAGGACAGCTCCACATATAATGCCCAACCATTCCACAGTGCATGCAAACCACAACTCTTACTTCGCTTTCCTCATCATAAGCGTGTTGCTCATAGTAGTCCATTGTTCCTGAAAAGAAAGAAAACAAAAAGAAAATAAAAAGAAAAATTAAACTAAAACTATTAACTAAAACTAAAACTAGAAATAACCAATAAATTCACTAATCCCCGGCAACGGCGCCAAAAACTTGATGTGTAAAATCGTGTTATAAAAACCTAACTCGCAAGTGCACGAATCGTGAGATAAGTACAGCGACAAGTAGGGATCGTTCCCACGAGGAAAAGAGATTTATCAACTAAAACTAATTCTAATTAAAGCTAAGCAATTAACAGTAACCAAGAGATTTCAGATTGATTTGAGTGATTTGAGATTAAAACTAGATTAAACTAAGAAAACAATTAACAAGAATATGAGAATGCGATCAAGAGGTGAGAAGACTAGGTCATCAATGATCCCCAACTATGTTTACTCAATGCTTCGAATTGACTTTCACAAAGAATGTTAATCAAGTTAAGGGTTCGTTCTTAAATCATGTATAATTAGTGCTATGTGGTCCTGGGATAAATTAAGTACTTCTACTACAATCAATAGCAAACCTTGCATACAAATTATAACAGAAAATACATCAACCGTACACCAAGCGTTCCTCAGTTGAGTAAATAGCAAACCTTGCATATAAACTATAACCTAAAACCCACAAAACACACAATCAAGTATTCTCAATCACAGTCAATAGCAAACCTTGCATACAAACCATGATTGAGAACCCATTAAGCACAAGAACAAGAGAACCAAAAATAACGTGCAACCTGCAACAGTAAATTCATTCATTCAATTGAATATTGGCTAAAAATGGTGAACCTCACACATATCTCAACCTTAACATATAAACCCTAGATTCAAGACTAGCACAAACCATGCATAGACAAGAAGAAATCCCAAATTGAATGAAACAAAACTTGAATTACTAAAACATAATCAATTCTAACAAGAGTATTCATAGAGGTTCACATTGAATCCCTAGTAAGGATTTAGTTACACATCAATGGAGGAAACAAAAATATAGAAGATGAGAAGATAGAACTCATTGTTGTCTTCTAATCTTGCTTCGAATCCTTCGTCTTCTTCTTGCTTTTCGGTGTCTTCCAAGGATGGATGGTAGAATATCTCTCAATCTCGCAGTCTCCAACTCCCCGATGTGTAAAGATGGATGATGGTGATGGGGGATGGCCCCTTTGGTGGCTGGGGACCTCCCCTTCTGTGTCTCTCCCGAAATTAGGGCTCAAAGGGGCTTAAATATCTGAAGATGCTAAGAGTACGTTTGGGAGAGCTTCTCAAGTAGATCTTTTTGTAGTAGATCTTTTAGAAGTAGATCTTTTAGATGTAGAGCTTTTAAATGAAAGCAGTTGGTCGTTTGGTTGTCAATTAAAAAAGAGCTTTTTTAATGAGAGAATTACCAAAATACTCTAGCAAATATTAAATTATAGGGTTATATTGGAGATTTTAATGTTTTTTAAAAAAACTCAAAAAGTCTACTTGGAAAAGCCTAAAATTTGAGCTTCTCCAAGTAGACGTAAAACAGCTTTTTTAATCGTTGAAAGCTCTACTGGAATGTCAACCAAACGACACAAAAAAATTTGGAAAGAGCTTTTTTTATTAAAAAAGCTCTTTTAGCCAGTAGACAAGCTCCCCCAAACGGACACTAAGCCAAGTCCTTCAACAACAAGGAAATCACTTCCCCTTTAGAACTCTACCTTTTTGGGAATCTATTTCTTTCCTAATCCATCCAAATTGATTGCTTATTGAAGGAGGATAAGGATTAGATGTCTAATTGCTTTCCAAGACTCCCACACATGTCCAAGAAGGTAATATTTCCCGTTCCGACAACTTGCGAAACAAATCCCGAAAGCATTCGCGGATTTAATAACTGACTGATCTGACCTTTGGACACTTAAATAGGCATAACTTCTTCTAGAAAATTCGGATTGACAAGCCGTAAATTGGGTTGGAAACTAGACTTCCGGGGATTCAAATCCATAGGTGGTAGGACACACAGTTCAATCGGAGCTGAGAGTTATGGGGCCCGTAATATGGGTCATCTGCACTGACGGGCGCTACCGCTGGGTAGGTAAGTTGCCTACCCCGCGGAAAATACAAAGCAACACCTCTGGAGCTGACCGCTAGGTAGGACAGCAAGGTAGGTAGGTGCCTAGGGGGCGGTAATTGGCAGAAGGCACCTCTGGACTTGACGCAAGGTGTTCCGCTGGATGTATATTTGCCTGAGCTGCGGTATTTGGCCAAATTGCCCTTTTTTTTCTCTAAAATACTTCAAATACATCACTTGGATTCAACAACCTGAAAATGCTCAAACACACAAATTAAAACTCTAAAAGACTCGAGAAACAAGCAATTGATTGGAGGAATGGGGATCAAAAACATATACAATAAATGACCGATCAGTTAGTCACAATAAGCTCCAAAAAATTGCTAAGAATGTCCCAGTCACTTTTGAATTGACAATCGTTAGATTGAAACTCGCATGAACCTTATTTGAAATTGTGCGCAAAACCTTTTGATGTAAAGATTACTAGTGTAGGGAAAAAATATACCCGCAGCGGAAGCGAGACTAAAAAAAAAATAGTTTGAGTAGCTTTTAAAAATTTTTCCTTTTATGAACCTTAAACCCTTTTAATCAATTAAAAATATATAATATATATAACAAAAGATTAATACCTCTTGTCGCGTGATCCGATTGACTTACGTCGATGGTAATCCGCAAGATCTTCAATCCTAGCACGAACATGGATCACCTAGGAGCGTGGTCTCCCTTTCTTTGAATTGCAAACCTGTGATTGGATTAAACAAACTTTTCTCTTGTTCGTTAGTCACAAAAACAATCAAAAGAAACCTAAGATTATTCCGGTCACTTTTGAGTTCTCAATCTAATGATCGAAACTCGCGTGAACCTTGATCGATATTGTATACACAAGCTTATCAATGATTAAGCAAATAGTACACCATCAAAGAATAATCTATGTTTCCTTTTTGCCTTAGTAGAATAAAAAATCTCTTTCTATGAGTTAAGAAGAAGAAGAAGAAATAAATTCTGCACTCAATTATTTAAGGCGTGTGATTAAATCCCATAGAATGATTTACCAAGTTATCTAGATGTCAATTTAGATACCTAAATCATTCAATGCATGTTCATACCAAAAGAGATATATGAGTGGCACTCCTATTCTATATGTCATGTTATCATACAACAACAAATATTGTAATATTTAAGCATAAAATAAATAGCAACAATTTTGGCCCATCCTAGAAAAACAAGTAAATTACATTGATATAGGAATACAAAATCTTCGAGTGGCCCATCAACCATAAGCCCATCCTCCGGCCTCCCTCCTCGGAATTGCACGGCCCACATCCTCACGTAAGGGGCTGCCATGCGTAGCCCATAGGACTAGCATGGCTGCCGTGCGCAGCCCTCTTGGTTGCAAGGCGGCCGTGCGCAGCCCACTTGATTTCGGGCATGCCATGCGCAGCCCAATCCACTCCTAGGGTGCGTACTGTGCTCGTTCTCGGTTCCGGTTGCTTCGTTTCTTCGATGTAGAATGTGTTACAATTTAATTTAAACAAATAAATTACTGCAGAATTTTTTTTTTTTTTTATTCATGACAGTAAAAAAATACTGCACATTAAATATATTTAATACATTAAAAACTGCAGCAATTTTAATACATATATAAAAAAAAAAATGTCTAGCAACTACCAAGAAGGAATTATGGCGATGATAGACCACCCTTCTTGTTACAATTCCAAAACCAAAAATACATTGAAAATCTAGGACCAAAATCGAGCAATAACAATCCACATATAAAACATATATAAAACCATACATCACATGTAATTATATATGCGAATACCTAGAGTGTCATCTCTTTCTAAACATGCATAATCACAATAAAAAGAAATCGATCCACGTATATATACGTTTAATTAATTAAAAGGGTTCAACCTAAGCTTTGATACCAATTGTAGGGAAAAAATATACCTGCAGCGGAAGCGAGACTAAAAAAAAAATAGTTTGAGTAGCTTTTAAAATTTTTTCCTTTTATGAACCTTAAACCCTTTTAATCAATTAAAAATATATAATATATATAACAAAAGATTAATACCTCTTGTCGCGTGATCCGATTGACTTACGTCGATGGTAATCCGTAAGATCTTCAATCCTAGCACGAACGTGGATCACCTAGGAGCGTGGTCTCCCTTTCTTTGAATTGCAAACCTGTGATTAGATTAAACAAACTTTTCTCTTGTTCGTTAGTCACAAAAACAATCAAAAGAAACCTAAGATTATTCCGGTCACTTTTGAGTTCTCAATCTAATGATCGAAACTCGCGTGAACCTTGATCGATATTGTATACACAAGCTTATCAATGATTAAACAAATAGTACACCATCAAAGAATAATCTATGTTTCCTTTTTGCCTTAGTAGAATAAAAAATCTCTTTCTATGAGTTAAGAAGAAGAAGAATAAATAAATTCTGCACTCAAGCCTTAGGGGGTGGCCGAATTCTATAAGAGGCCTTATATAGGTGGCCAAATTTCTTCTTCTTTTTACCCTAGGGTGACCGAATTCTTTCCCCAAAAATAACTAGGGTTGCCGCAAATCCTCCTACAAAAAGGAGTATGATTTGCACCCTAATTCCTATTTTGTTTAAGACTTCCAAACCCTAATCAAACTCATAAATCTTTTATTCTCTTATTTGACTAAAATAAAAAGACTTCCTATTTGATTAAATAAATAAAATTAATTATTTATTTCCTTGTCAAACAAGTCTTTCTATTTAATTATACTACTATCAATAGTATACCTTTAGGAATCATATTTCCTAATGAGAAAAGATTTGTTTCTTAATTAAATAATTAATTAATAAATTAATTAATTCTCATTTAATTAAACAATGAAAACAAAATAATATTTAAGGTTAAATAACCTCCTTGCCGCCCCATATATATTATTGGGCCAAATATTATTTTCTCATTTCATTTAATCCTTTGGACTTTAAATAAAAAGCCCACATGTGAACTAGACCCATTCTTACTAAAAGAAACAAGCCCACATGTCATCCATTAATATATAAATATAATTGAGCAGCCCATTACATAAATAATGTGCAAATTATATTCTTAATATATTAAATGCAATTCTAGATGGACCCTAAATTGGTCCGGTAGAATATATTAAGTGATCCATGCAAGTCCGTGTCGATTGGGGATCTTGGCGGGCTATCTAAATTTAAACTTCAATAGACATAACCTAATCACAATCAACAAATGATTCACTTAGGTCCGATCCATTAATTTTAACTCATTCCACTAAAGAGCTAAAATTGAACTCTTAAATAAAGACAGAAAAGGAAGATGTTTCCTCATTCATACTCTAGACAATCATATTGGAGATAGTGTATCCTCGTGAATAATATCAGTAATCGCCAAGAGTTCATAGACCGCCTATAACTCTCCAAGTTACCATATTTACTCATATGACCACGTTTTGAACTTGGATATTTTGACTTGTCCAGAAGCCATGTTTTCAATAGACACTATCAAAAACTCAACGTTGAGATTTAATATCCAATTACCTCAAAACATCCATATGATGATATTATACTCTCATTTGATAAATGGAGCCACGATGTCCATATCTATAAATGAAGTCCTCTATCGATTAACAAATGAATATCACCAAATTATCGAGGATAGACTATGCGATATAATCGTACTCATTGATAACTCAAATGATATCACTTGCAACCATAAGTCCATCATTTATCTCAGGATTAAGATAGACTCTCCGATTGTCCTGATAATGAAATTACTTTTATCTACTGACGGTTATAGATAAAGTATTTCATTTTGATCCAGTTCAATGCACCCAGTGCACTAGACTCTTTTGCTCGAAGACACTCCGATGATTTTAGACTCATCATATCTCATTTGATCCCACTCAAATGCTAGCAAAAGAATTCTACAACTTTAACAAGATAAAGGTGCCCAACCTTTAACTTAAGTTGTGAACAATATTCAAGACTAACTAAAGAATTGTGTCTACCACATACATATCCAGATGTATGAACAATTCTTCTTTTCTCATAGTCTTTAGACCTTATGATTATTTACTTTAACAATTATAATATTCAACTATAAATGCTATAATATTTGTTTAAACCAGAAATCACTTTATAAATATGAAACAGATTGTTAAATACAATACTACACTCTTGCTATTGAGCATAATCCTAACAACTAGTGCACTATCGAAATAAGAACAATTCTCCTCTCACAACTACTCTTGGCCGAATTCTCTCACTAGTCTTAGAGTAGGATTTTTATTTTTTTCTCTTAGCAAAAGAAAATTAATTCTCAAAAGCAAAAGGTAGG
>OX940801.1:28056818-28224219 GCA_954870605.1 Acer campestre
TCCCAAATTTATTTTTAAATGGCAAGTGGTGGAAATGAAAGGGGTTATGGCCTTGACGGTCCTAGGCGTTCGATTTTGATAAAAGGTAAGGGTCCTATGATCAATAATCTTGGTCATAATGACACCACTTATCACGAGATTCACGAGTATTTGCAACGCCAGGTCTATGCTAGATCCAGGTCTATGCTAGATCGAGGTCACAATCACAAATTCTCAGGTACGTTACTCCTAACCAATAATTATTTCGTTATACTGATGAACAAAATAGAGAAGAATTAGCTAGAATGGTAGAAATAGAACACTTATCATTCAGTTTTGGTGAAAATGTTGGTTTTATTAATTATTGTCGATGAGCATTAAACCCTGCTGCATGGGGTATTCCTAGAGCCACACTCACATATACACTTGAAAATATTTATGTAAAAGAAAAAAAAAAGTTAGAAAATTTTTTTGAAAAATATAACGGTCGTGTTTCCGTATATGCCGACATATACAGTGACCATTGGCAATTGCATTCATACTTGGGTGTCACTTGCCATTTTATGGATGATGCATGGAATATCTAGAAAAGAATTATTGCATTTAGAGTTTTAGATGATGCACACACTACTCAAAATATTTTTAGACAGCTTCGAATTATTTTTTCAGAGTATAAAATTGAAAACAAAATTTTTGCAATGGGTTTTGATAATGCTTCTAACAATACTGCTGCTATTCCATCTTTAATTGATTTATGCAAACCTTATCTTGGTGGTACATTTTTTCATCAAATATGTGCATGTCATGTTTTAAATTTATGTGTTCAAAAAGGATTAGAAACTCTTGAACATTTTATTCTACCTATTAAAAAAGCCCTAATGTTTTTATGGGAACATTCTTCTACAATGAAAGCATGGTCGAGATATTATAAACAAAATGGTAGACGTGTCATTAGATTTCCTCATGACGTTCCAACACGTTGGAAGTCTGCTTATAAGTTGCTTGCTCAAAGTTATGAGTATAGGGATTTATTAGTTTTTTTTATTCAATTTCATGTTACTCACATTGAACTTTATCAAACTCATTGGGATGCTTGTTACAACGTTTTCAATTTATTAAAAGTCTTTTATAATGCTACTACAAATTTATCTGGTGTTTATTATCCTACAACTCATTTATTTATTATTGAAAGTCTTAATATTGCTGGTGCATTTGCTCATTGTGAATCCGACATAACAATAGCAGAAGCTGTTCATGCTATAAAGGTAAAATGGTTAGATTATTATAAGGAATTTTCAAATATTTATTTGATTGCCATGGTTTTTGATCCACGTTGTAAATTAGAACATTTGTGTTATTATTTAAAGGGTTATTATGGCATTCAAGGTTTAAAAATTGAATATGATATTAATGCATGTTATGATAGTGTTAAGAAATTATTGTATGATTTATATGATGAATATATTACAGGTTATGGATCATCACTGAACTTAGATGTTACACGAACACAAACTGCATCTCAGCCCTTATCATCCTCCTCCGGATTTATGATTTAGGGTATAGTCTGTTATCAAAAAAAAAAAAAACCAAAAAACCTAGATGTTCTTTTTCACCAAGCTCCGACAAGTATTCCGAGCTTGAATCTTATCTAAATGCTTCTTTTGAGTTTATTATACGCCAAGGAAAATTTTGATATCTTACAATATTGGAAAGAGTACGATAGGTACTATCCAATCATGGCTATGATAGCCAAAAATATTTTTTCAACACCAGTTTCTACAGTGGTGGTGGAACAAGAGTTCAACGTTGGGGGGAATATCCTGTATGAAAAGTGTTCGTGCATCACTCCGAAAGCACTACAGATACAGGTTTGTATAGATGACTAGACAAAGGCGCAATATAGATAACAAGAAATCCAGCAGGAGCCAACATACCCGATTTCTTCAAAGATGACGAACCTGAAACTAGAGCAGCGGAGCCGGAATAGCAGATGCGGTCATACGGATCACACCATCACGACAACAATTAGTCCACTTCATCACCAAACATGCAATAAAAGGTAAGAGAACTACGTGACCTTTGATTCCTCTAAACCCCCCAAAAGGATATGTAGGCAACTTAATTACGGTAAATATTAAGTGCAAGGCTAATAACTTGACATTTTTTTTTTAGTTTTATTTTAATTTAATTTTGTAATTTTTTATTTATTTATTTTATGTTATTTCCAAATTTCGGGTGACCCAATTCTCAAAAACCCAATTACCCAATGAAATGTAATTTGTAATTTGTCATTTTATTTAGTTTTATTTTAATTTAATTTTATAATTTGTCATTTGTTTATTTTATTTTATTTTCGGGTGACCCAACCCAATGAATTTTATTTTATTTTATTTTTTAATTTGTCATTTATATATTTTATTTTATTTACAATTACAACTTACAACTTACAACTTACAAGTATATTTCGGTGGAACCGGAACCGGAACCCGAACCGGAACCTTGTCACCTCTAAATGAGAGGTGGAGGACAAAGTACCAGATGCTAGAGTCTTGAATTTCAAAGTCAGAGGCGAAGGTGAAGGAGTTAAAGAGCGGATAATGTTGATTTGGCAGCAGCATTGAACATCAGTCTAGCTCGTGAAGGTATTTGTAAATTGATTTTATGTTTAATATGCTCGGATTTTGTTTTATTGGTTCATTTTTAAGTTCATATGTATATGTATTGGTTCGTTATTTTGTGAAATTAAAGTGGTGAATTCATGTCTGAATTCCTTTTATAGATGTTTTGCTATTATCTAAGTATTGGTGGTGATTTAAACTTCATTCAAGGGTTAATAGATAATAATGAAATTAAAGTGGTGAATTCATGTCAGAATTCCGACTCCTCTCTTGAGTTCGAGGGAGGTCCTGTGATGTGCTCATTTTCTCTATCTGAATACAAGATTTGCTACTAAAATGGTATAGAAAACACTTGCTTTTATACAAAAGAAATTTGTAGATTACAAAAACTATATAAGTGTATAACTGTTAGTCTTTGATTTCATAATACTGTGCAACACAAAAGCGCATGCAAATAACTGACCATACAAAAACTGAGCAGTCAAAAACCGACCAGTTCGACCATGCTGAAATTCCCCTAAAGCAATATAGTGTATAATATACCTAGAACGGGGGGGGGGGGGGGGTGGTGTGAATAGGTATAAACCCAAATTCTTTAAATATTCAAAAATTGCGGAATACAGGAATGAAATGAACACTTGATATGATATAACAATTGTATGTATGAATCAATACATGTGAACATCAATATACAAATGAATCAATACATGTGAACATACGGAAGATAAAGAAACTTAAAGCGAAAATGAGACACAATGTTTTTACGTGGTAAAACCTCAAAGAGGAAACATCCACAGGTTGATACCATAACCACCGGCAAAGCAAATCCACTATAAGAAAAGGACTTACACACTCAAGGCTATCAACACAATGATATCCACCCTAAGCTATCACCTCCTAATCAACCGTCAGGCTAGTGAACCACAAAACCTACTTTCTATCCAAGGTGTGTCCTACACCTCTAGAAAGCAACTCCCTATCCAAGACTCACAAGCCTCTAGGAAGATTTTCTTGCTCGGCAATCTAGATCAAGTGATCCTAGTCAAGCTCTCCTAGCTCAACTATCCGGAGTACTAAACTCCTTGCTAAGACTTTTGCTTGACTATCCGGAACTCATTCCTAGCCAAGTCTTCTTACTCAATACAAAGCTTCACTCACTTTGAAAGAGACTTCAACCTATCACAAGGCAATGATCGAAGTGATGCAAATGATGCAAATCACAAACAAATAAAGCTAGATGATCAATCAAGCTATATGAACATGCTTAGATACATTCTAGGAAATGCTTTCAATAATCAATCACAAAAGTAGTTAGAAATCAAAGCATGTATATCACTAAGAACAAGATATGAATATTCAATATATCACACAAAAAATCTTAGTTCTTAGATTATGAAATTAAACCTAGAAAATGTCATAAGGCACTGCATATATGTTATTTCTAGAATCAATTTCAAGATATGTCAAGTTTAAGTAAAATATACTCAAATGAGATTCAAGACTAAAACTCAACAAAAAAATCAATCATATACCTCTAGCATATGTACTAACAATTTTCTCAACCCATTTCATCAATCAAATAGAAAAAATAAAAGAGATGATCAAAGAAATGAAAGAAGAGAAAGTATCACATACAAAGTTGAACCTCGGACTGAAATCAGATCACTGTGAGAAATGGCGAAGTCAATTGAGTCTAAAAATTCTTGAGGTTTGTAGCTCTTGTCGAGACCAACATTTTTGGCTTTTGAATCAAGTGATTTGGAGTTGAAATGAGAAAGTTATGATTGAATCAAGATAACAAAAATCATGAAGAATTTTCTACACTTTTCTTTCTTTTCAATTTTCTTCAAGTTTATCAAAAAGATGTTCATATGAAATCACAAAGGATAAACTCGAAAATCAATCAAACAAGTCTAAAAATGGAATCAAAGACATTTTAAACATTTTTCATCAAACAATAAAGTAGATCCATGAAGTTGATCATAAGAAAAATGTAGAGAAGATGATTACCATACACAAAGATGAACCACGAACTGAAATCAGATGACTGCATTAAACCTAGACATCTTTTGACTCTAAAAATGCTTGGGACTTGTTCCTCTCTTCAAGACCAACGTTTTTGGCTTCTGCATCACATGATTTGGAGTTGAAATGAGAGAGATATGATCAAAATAAGAAATCAAAAGTTGTGAAGAATTCTGCAGAATTTTCGAATATAAATGGAGAGAAAAGAGATGGAGAAGAGAGGGATTGGGTGGCCAATCAAAATGAGCCACGTTACTAGCCAGGTGTGGTCTGCATGTGGCACATGTGGGCAGAGAGGGACTCTAGCCGTGTGGCAGACGTGGCCCACACGTGGTCCTCCTTGCTTAGCCTTTAGCCGAGCAAGCTCCCTCGCGCTCTCCTCACGTTCTTCAGCCGTATTCGGGCATCCGAACTCTGAATTCGAATCCGTTTTTGGATTACAAACCATGAATACTTTATGCACAATGAAGACTATGAAACTTTGACAAAAGGTTGAGAATTCATCTCGAAAAATGACGATGAAGACAACTCAACGAATGAGAATGTAAAGTAGCATAACTACATCATATGGACTCGAAACTTAATGAATAAGTAACTGAAATGACCGGGACTCAATAAGGAATCAAATAAGATCATGTTCAAGTCCAAAATACAAAAAACACAAACAAATAAACACTAAGTCACACAAGCATGCCATATCTAAGCGATAGTGAGAAAACATGCAAATCTACAAGATTGTCAACAATGAGATAAATGCATATGCATACTTAAATGTGTGTGAAAGTATTATGCTAAATGTTTGAACTACAATGAAGGGACACACATGTATGAATTGTGTGTGTGTTTGCTTACGCCTTGTAAGAGGAAAAATCTTGATACCTTAGCATCCAAGTATGCAATGTTCTCCTTGAATACAAAATTTGCACAAGATGTTGCTTCTTCACCTTTTAAGCTTCTTTCTTTCATGAATCACATAAGCAAAAACTAATAAAAATATAGAGAGTTTTACAATGGAATCAAGCCAATATAAATAAAGGATCTTACACATGCAAAACCGACCAGTCAGACCATGCATCTCAAAATATATACAGCATATGAGATAATCAAAATGCATGATTCTACTACTTCATAATGTCATCGAGTGGCCCACCTCAAAACTAAAGGATCCGCACAAACCGAGCAGCTACCTAGAAAAAAAAAATTAAAAGTAAAGGGGTGAGCACTAACGCCTAGTGAGTGAATGAAAACCTTTTTAAAAACATAATGTTTTCTTCCAAACAATCTTTCTCAATAGTCTTCACATAATACATACTAGTTATAACATACCAATAATTCAAAAACATAAACAAATTGAGTAGTTAAAGATAATATATCTACAATTGCATTTAATAAACCGATATACAACCCTTTCTGATCAAATACAGTATAATTTATAAAATATCAATCTGCACCAAATTAGTACCTAGGGATAATCTTCCATACGTACGTCAAAATACTTCACACATACGCAGAGCTGGGGATAACATCTGTCATACACGTGCAAAGTGACTCTGAATCATGATGACTCACTTTTTGTGTCGTTATCAAATTGCAAATTATCAAAAAATATTTATAAAGGAATTCTTACGCAATATACTTTATGTTTGAAAACTAGTAAAGCGGTAAGCTTAAGATTCGTTCCACAAGGATTAGGTTAGATTAATCGATTTGCTATCTAATCTAAGTTAGTCTAACTAGTGTGCAATAAAGTAAATTATTGTTAGATGGATAGTGTGTGGTTTGAGAAACCACCAAACAATGCATGTAAATAAATGTACAAAAATGTAAAGAGAAAATGAATAGAGATAGGAATTCTAGGGAGATGATAGAGTAGCTATGAACTATAGAGCAATTCATATATGGCTTCATTAATGTGCAATCTACACAATCAAGGGTCGATCTCATTCATAAGTGTTGTTTAGGTCGTCACTACGAACCCTAAACAACTTTCCACCAAAATGCCTAACTGATTAAGGAAAGGGGGTCAAGGTGGGATCGATTAGTGACGATCGAATGGCCTAGGCAATTGGGTGATATCCCCACCAACAACCCAACCTATTCACTATGTGCTACAATCAATCAAGTTTGTCAATAACTCAATCAATTTTATCACAACTAAATCCTACAACAGATTGTAATCAATAAATGTGTCAATACTCATTTAATCACATAAGTGCAAGATCTAATTAAAAAGTAAATAGAACTATAATTATGCAATCATAATATTCAAAGCTTTAATAAATACTTCATGTCCAAAAGTCTCTCAAATCATCCCCCTAAAATGGGGGTTTAATTACACATAATAACAAACAAGAAAAGGAAGTAAAATGTAGAGGAATCACCCTTGGGTCTCTTTCGCAAGCTTAATCCTTCCTTGAGCTTCCTTGCTTGAATCTTGTGCAAAGATTGGGTGTTGAGGATGTGTCTAGATAGGTGGAGTCAATTGGAAAGTGACAAAGGAAATGGGTGGAGAAGATGGGAAGAGAGGAGTGATTTAGGTGGAGTAATCTAAGAGTTTATTGGAGAGGAAAATGGTGGAGAAAGGAGGTTTATTGATTGTCAAAAGTTGTCAAAAGTTATTTTCAAAGGAGAAATGTGATGTATTTATAGGAGTGGAAAGCTAGGGTATGAAATAGGCATGAAAGGACAAGAATACCCTTCTTGAGTGCCAGCACTAGAATTCCTACGTTGTTGCCATTTGTGCGCCATGGCGACCTTGTGGCGACGTTCCAATGTTGGAGCGCCAACGTTGGAATTCCTACGTTGTCGCCATTTGTCCCTTATTGTTGCCATGGTGACATCTCATGGCAACAACATCTGGTTGACTTTTCTTCTTGAATTAATTCTTTTGTTGCCATGGCGACCTCGTGGCAACATTGTGGGGATAAATTGCTTTGAAATGCACATTCATGTCGCCATAGCGACAATAGCTTTAGCAAAGGGTGACAATGCCATGTTTCACCACCTTATGCTCCTTTCTGCACCAAATTCCTCTTCTTCTTCACAAATGCCCTTGATCTGTAGAAATACCTGAAAACACTTAATTCACACCATTAAATCACGGGATATTACTCAAGAATCAAGTAAAAGGAGAAGGACATGAGGGCCAAAATCATACCAATTTTGGTTCGATCAACTCATCTGACATCTATCATACACGTGCATAGCGACTCATTTGACATACATGTGTGTAGAACGGCCCCAAAAGCCAACAATAAAATTAACTGGGAAAGGGTACATATATGGTGCTTTTATGAAATCAGTTATAAATCTCTTCTCAACATTTAATAAACTAATATGTCTAATATTTCTGATTTACTAATCATAAGCATATAGACACACTTTCAATTCTCTATATAATCGCAATAAATCATCAAAAGAAATCAAACACTTGAAATGATTTCCAAGCAAACAATTTTAAACACAAAACAGGAAAACGTTTGAGTTAAGAATAAAACTAGAAACTTTTTCACTCACAACTTAGACTTTAAACTTTAATCCAAACCAAATACGATGTGTTCCTCTACTTCCTCTTCTTCTCTTAACAATTGCACAAGAACCCAATTAGAATCTATGAAATCAAGACGAATTCAACCAAAAATCTGAAAATATCACAAGAGAACTCCACTGACTTCTTTCCCTCTTTCCGTTTCTTCTTCAATTTCCTCTTCTTTTTTCTTCTGTTGGATTCTAGTTCTTTCTAGCTCTAACCTACTTTTGATTCTTACTTATCTCTCCAACTTTTCTTTGTTTTCTATTTTTAAACTATTGGGATTTATGCCTTAAAGCTTGTAAGTTGTAAATGTTATAAATTCAATAATAAAAGAAGTAGTTATTTCATTCAAATTAATTGACTCATACGATTATATTATATACTAACATCCAAGATTGCTAGGTGTAATCTTAAACTGAATATATGAATGTCAAATACAGAGAAATTCAGTTTGAGACATGCAATCTAAAGAGTCCGTAGAAAACAAATAAAGCTGAGTACTTTATTCGTGGTTAATCTATTGCTGCGGTCCATTCCATATTGTACGGTGATCTTATCCTAGACTACGCATATTTATAAAAATAAAGACACCTTATATGATGTGATCATATAGGATTGGGCCACGATCTATATGAATCTATCACTAAGATCTGTTAGTTAAAAAAATTCATATATATCGACAAATGATGGCTATATATAGGTGATCTAAATCCTGAGTGTCTTACTAACTCATTCAGGTTAGATCGTGGTTTTTAATTTACTATGGGTAAGATCAAAATAGCATTCTTGGTCAATATCTCTGTATCTTGGAATCACGGTTTGGCTTGTGGATAGGAAGGTATGCACACAATGGTGGAATCCACTCCTTCTTGCGAGAAGTAGATAAGTAGTTCCCTTAAGGGTTGATTCAGGCCTTGAACGATTAAGAGCGCTCTCCTTCTTCCGTAAAGGAATGAAGGATATAATCATTCAATAGAATCAATGGTACTTAAAGGAAAAGATATAATTAGAGAGGTATAACGGATTTTATGACCTATCTCTAATTATGAACTACTTTTGGAGGATCGTACCATATGTAATAGTTATATCGATGGATACTGATAATCTGGTTGTATAAAACATCTATAGTACGAGAGTACAACTTTAGGTTTTTAGTGGAATAACTCTAAGGTTAATAATTTTGAAATATTAATTAAAGAGTTTAATTAATTTTTCTAAGTATTATTGGAGCTCAAAACTATGGGTCCATTAAGTCCCCTTGCTAGCCCTTTTTGATTGATAGTAACAAGACTCACGGAGAATTAGATGGTCCAATTAATTGTGTTACGAAAGTAACTTAAATATATTTTGGGAATTAATTAAATGATGTGATTATTTAATTAATATATTATTTAATTGATGAATTAAATAATATTAAATAATATGATTATTTAATTGGCGTATTAATAATTAGGAATTATTAATTATTATATGGAGGTTTCAAGTTCAAACCTTGACAAGAGCAAAAAAATAAAATAATAAGTGATTATTTTATTTACTCTAAATAGGTCAAAGGTTTAAACCCTAGTGGTGACCGAATTAAAAAGAATTTAGAATCCTATTTTAACTTAGATTACTAAACCCTAGGATCCTAATATATAAGATATATTTATAAGGAAAAATAAACAGTTGAAACCCTAAGAGAAAAAAGAGAAGGGTGCAGCCACATAAGAAAGAAAAGAAAAGTTTTTTTTTTCTCTCCCTGTTGTTGGCTGAATTCATCAAAGGAAGCAAGGTGTTGTCTTTCGGTTCTCTCAGACCTCCATTCAACTGCTCTCAAAATTCATGACGAGCACATACACACAATTGCTAGATCGTGGGACATAGCTTGGAAGGCTTAATGGTGAAGGATCGAAAAGAAAATGAATGGGTGTTCTTCAAAGGTATGAAAACAAATCTCTTTCTCATATTCGTGTATACAAAAGGTCCCAATAAGACGATAAATTCTTTGAAACCTGGCGTTCTTAAATATCTTGATTTCAATATCTATTTTCCACTATGTGACCTCACTATATAAACAATACGCAGCTGCTTTGGCTTTCCAAGCAGACAGTTGCATGGTCTCCAATTTATCTTGGCCATACTGGGCCAATGACACAAACTAATTGGGCCTTACAATTCACCCCACTGTATAAGAATTTCGTCTTCGAAATTCACATACCTAACTAAAATAGACGGGGATACTGTTTTCGCATTTGATCTTCATGTTCCCAAGTCGCCTATTCTATTGCATGATTTCTCCATAACACCTTTACTAACAGAATAACCTTAGTACGTAATACTTGTTCCCTCCTATCAAGAATCTCAATAGGCTCCTCTTCATAAGTTAAATCTTCTTTTAGGCTATGTTTGGTAAGTGGGAAGGAGAGTATGAAGGATGGATGAATTAAGAGGGAGAGAGAGTAGGAGGGAGAGAGAGGATAACATCAATCTTCCATGTTGTTTGGTATTGAAAGGAGGGTTGGATTGATGGATTGGTATTTAACTTATAAAATTAAAATATTGCCCCTTAAAAAATTAGAGGGTAGTATAAAAAGGGAGGGCATTTTTGTCTTCAGCCCCTATCACTCTCCCTCCTTTCTCTCATCTGCCCAAATTTGGGGGATTGATTTTTGTGGACCCAGAGGAAAAAGCTCTCCCTCTTCTCCTCCTCTCCCTTCATTTCTCCCTCCAACCAAACAAGGGATTTGCTCTCCCTCCCTTCTCCTCTCCCTCCAACCCTCTCCCTCCCTCCATCTTTCCCTCATACCAAACACAGCCTTAGTTTCACTAGTTGCTAGGTTAAAACATGTGTAAGGTCAACTATATATTTACGAAGCATGGAAATATGAAAAACGACATGGATTTTGGAAAGCCCTGAGGGTAAAGCTAAACGGTATGCCTTGCTCCTACTCTGCCAATAATCTCATATGAATTAATTGTAGGAACCTAGGGTTACAGATTGCGCAGAGGAAAGGTTTTAAATTTTTTTAATGCAATCATAAACTAACCTATTTGTACAGTAATAATCAAATGCAATAAGAAAGTAAACGATTCATACCAATGTAGGAGGCTCCTTCACTTTAATATGATTTGCTCTTGATTTGAATCACTTGATCTTCCTCGCTATCTCCTGGAACCGGTAACGGCGTGTGGGCGCATCACGGTATTCAGGTACAAGAACGGAGGTAAAAGAAGAACACACAAAAAACAACTCTTGTTGTTTTTGTTATTAGAGTTCGGCCACCATTTTTATCAAATAAAAAAAAATTCTTTTATTTTTTTACTTTTGTTGGTCGCAAACATGTTGTTGTGCTTCTTCTTTATTTGCGTGTAATTGTGTTGATCAAAATCAGTTTTTCCCAACATATATCATATATATATATAATAAACTAATAAATCAAATATTTTAAGATATCTGATATCTTTTAAAGATATTAATTTATTTGAATTGATTTGAATTTAAACTCTTTTAAAATCAAATTTAAATATTTAATTTAATGAAAATAAAATAATCAAATTATCTTTTCTTCATTCAAAATTAAATATTAATCAACAATCTCCATCTAATGATTAATTACACAATTAAATAATCTAATTAATTAATTAACATAATCATTAATATTCATTAATTAAATAATCACATTATTCAATTAATTCCCGAATAGACACGTGTGACTTTCGTAACACAATTAATTGGACAATCCAATTAATTAACCGTGACCATTGTTACTTAGATCGATCGGGCTAGCAAGGGGACCTAATGGACCCACAATATTTTGAACTCCAATAATCCTTAGAAATAATTAATTAAACTCTTTAATCAATATTTTATGATCATTAACTTCGGTGTTATTCCACTAAAAACCCGAAGCTGCACTCTCTCAACTGTAGATGTTTTTACACAAACCAATAACTCTTGGTGTCCATCGATATAGCTATTATATATGGTATGATCCTCCACAAGTAGGTCATAATTAGAGCTGGGTCATAATATCTGTTATACCTCTTTAATTATATCTTTCCATTAAGTACCATTAATTCTCTAGTGAACAATAAATCCTACATTCCTTATAGAATTAGGAGAGTGCTCATATTGTTCAAGCCCCGAATCAACCCTTAAGGAAACTACTATCTACTTCTCACAAGAAGGAATAGATTTCAATATTGTGTGCAAACCTTCCCAGCCATAAGCCAAAACTGCGATTCCAACATACAGAGTTATTGACTGGGAATGCAACTCCGATCTCACCCATGGTATATCAAAAACCACGAACTAACCTGAAGGAGTCGATAAGACACTCAGGACTAAGATCACCCATACATAGTCATCATTTGTTGATATATATGAATCTCATCTTGTAACGGATCTTGGTGCGAGATTCATATAGATCATGGCCCAGTCCTATATGATCACATCATATAAGGTGCCTTCAATCTCATATCTACATATGAATAGTCTAGGTTAAGATCATCGTACATTACGGAACAGACCGCAGTTGTAGATTAGCCTCAAATAAAATACCTATCTCTATTTGCTATCTACGGACTCTTTAGATTACTTATCTCAAATTGAATACCTCTGTATATGACACTCATATACTCAGTTAGAGATTACATCTGGTAATCTTGGATGTTAAGTACACATGATATAAATAAATGTATGAGATAATTTGAATGAATAAACTACTTCTTTTATTTATTGTTCAATTCACATTTACAAACTACAAGCTTTAGGGTAAAAACCCCAACAATCTCCTGCTTGCACTAAAGCATGTGAGACATGTCTTATAAACCTAGACTCTCTAGGTAACCCGTAAACACTTTAGCCGGTAAGGTCTTCGTAAATGGATCAGCAATCCGTACATCCTAACGAGATCAAATCCTGTCATGAATACACTAGCATATAGTTTCTCGTTCTCCGAAGATACTTGAGAATCGTCTTGACAGCAACCCAATGATCTAATCCTATGTTAGACTGGTATCTACTGGCTACTCCCATTGTGAAGCAGATGTCTAGTCTCATGCATAACATTGCATACATAAGACTACCTACTGCTGATGCATAAGGAACACGTCTCATATCCTCAACTTCTTAAGGTGTCTTAGGACACTGTTCCTTAGACAAGTGAACTCCATGCCTAAAAGGTAAATTACCTTTCTTGGAGTATGCATCAAAAATCGCACAAGAATCTTTTCGATATATGATGCCTGAAACAGTGCTATAAATTTGATCTTATAATCCCTTATAAGTTGGATCTCTAGAACATAACTTGCCTATCCCAAATCTTTCATTTGGAATTGGCTAGCTAGCCAACCCTTTACATTAGACAACACTCCCACATCATTCCCAATGAGTAGGATGTCATTTACGTATGGGACCAAGAAAACTACTTTCTTGGCAATGATGCGTTTGTAGACACATGGCTCATCAACGTTTTGCTCGAAGCCATCACATCATCAAACCTTATATTCCAAGATCTAGATGCTTGCTTAAGTACATAAATGGATCTTTGCAACTTGCAAACTTTTTGCTCTTGATCTGGAGACACGAATCCCTCTGGTTGCATCATGTAGATGCTCTTATCAAGATTGCCATTCAAGAATGCAGTCTAACGTCCATTTGCCGAATTTCATAATCAAAATATGCAGCAATGGATAAGAGGATCCAAATAGACTTAAACATGACTACTGGTAAGAAGGTCTCTTCATAATCGACCCCCTCTTTTTAGGTATAACCCTTTGCCACTAGCCTTACCTTAAAAGTCTTTACCTTCCCGTCTACTCCACTCTTTCTCTTGTAGATCCACTTACACCCTATGGGTTTCACCCCATCCGGTAAGTCTATAAGTTCCCAGATTGAGTTAGAGTTTATGGACTCCGTCTCAAGATTCATGGCTTTAAGTCATTCCTCTTTATCAGGATCTTCCATTGCATTCTTAAATGTCAATGGATCATCCACACTATCAGCAAAGACAGCATCTTGTCCCTCAATTGCACCCAAATAGCATTCAAGCTGTCTTACAACCCTCTCACTACGTCTAGATGGTAATGTATCCTGACTAAGAATCATCTGACTCTCAGATATTAATGGATCAACAACTTTTGTTGACTGAGAATAGGCCTCTCCAGGCTCTAACTTATTCAATACAATTTTAGAACGAGACTTATGGCCACTAATATAGTTATCCTCAAGAAACGTTGCATTTGTCGATATAAACACTTTGTTATCTTCAGGACTATAGAAGTATCCACCTTTGGTCTCCTTGGAGTATCCTACAAACAAGCAGACCACAGATTTGGGTTCTAGCTTTCCACTTATGTTCTTCAGCACATGTGCTGGACACCCCTATATGCGAAAATGTTGCAAACTAACTTTACGACCATTCCAACACTCTAGAAGAGTCTTAAGAACATATTTGGATGGAACTACATTCAAAATGTATGCCGCTATTTGTAACGCATATCCCCAAAAGGAATTTGATAATTATGAGAAACTAATCATAGATCTCACCATTTCTATTAGGGTTCTATTTCTCTTCTCCGCGACACCATTCTGCTAAGGTGTACTAGGAGCTGTGAGTTGGGGCACTATCCCGTACTCGACCATGAAGTCTTCAAAATCTTGGTCAAGGTACTCACCTCCACAATCTGATCATAGAGTTTTGATAGTCTTTTCTAACTGATTCTCAACTTCAGCTCGAAATTCTTTGAACTTTTCAAAAGTTTTCGACTTTCGTTGCATTAGATAGACGTATCTATATCTTGAATAATCATCTATAAAGGTGACATAGTACTCATAAACACCCCTAGCTTTAACATTCATTGGTCCACAGATGTCTGAATGTATAAGTTCTAGTGGTTCTTTGGCTCTAAGCCCTTTTTCCAATAAAAGGTCTCTTGGTCATTTTACCTTCTAAACAGGATTCACAGATAGGTAAAGCGCCAACCTTTAACTCACTTAAAGGTCCACTTTTCACTAGTCCATATATCCGGTCAAGGTTGATATGACCAAGTCTTAGATGCCATAGATACGTTTCGTTTTCTAAAGTAATCTTTTGTCATTTTGTTTTAGGTTTTTCAACTTTAAACAATTCAGCGTTGAGCAGTGTAGTATGTATTAATGGCCTTAAAATATACAAGTTGTTTTCGTTTAATCCTGAACATATATTCAAACCATTCTTTGCAATAATAACAGACTTATTATTGAAAGAAACAAAATATAATTGTTCCAACAACTTTGAAACTAAAATCAAATTTTGAGTAAATCTAGGAATTAAATATACATTATCCAAAATAATGAAACAACTTCCAAAATGTAGTCTAACTACACCCACTACTAGGGCTGACACGACATCCCTTGACCCAACACGCATATAGAAGGATCCCTCATCAAGCTGTGTCCAAGATTCAATCCATTGCATGGAAGAACAAACATGGTTAGTAGCCCCCGAATCAACTATCCAGGGTGAAGAATCATCTTCCACTATACATGATTCAAGAACAAGTAAATCACATTTACTTGTTGTCTTTTTCTTCTTGCTTTGGGCTTTCTTGGGTTTTGGCTTACCCTTAGCCTTCCCAGCCGACCTCTTCCTCTTCATTGATCCAAAAGAAGATGGTTCAGCAACATTTGCCTCACCGATCTTATCTTTGTTGTCCTTAGTCATGGACTCAACGATAGCGAGCTCATTATGCAACTAAGTCAGACTGAACCTCAACTTGTTCATCTTATAGTTGCTTTTAAACTGATCGAAACTCTTTAGAAGAGTCGTCAGTATGATGCTCACTTGACTAGGTTCATCAATGGCCCCGCCATTGATCTCTGCCATGTTGAAGTAGGACATCATGTTCAGGACATGTTCCCTAACTGATGTACCCTCCTTCATTCGAGCGAGCATAGCAAAACGAACAGCTTCGTGTCGCTTTTGTTCAGAGGGTTGCCCGAACATAGCCTGCAATGACTCCATTATTTTGAATGCGGAAGTCATTACTTTATGCTTTGTGACAAGCACGTCTATCATACTAGCTAACAGATATGTTCGAGCCTTCTTATCAGATGAGACCCATTTCTCGTATGCCTCACGAACAGTTCGTGCGGCATTGGAAGTAGGCGCTGGAGGACATTCCTCCGTAAGCACAAGCTTAAGGTCCTTGGTGACCAAAATTGCATTGATATTGTGTTTCTATTTAGTGTAGTTATCACTAATTAATTTGTCATTGGCTATGATTTGTAATATCGCAGATGACCATTGCTGAGAAAACATAAATTAAGAATTCATTCAGTCATACATTCAAAACATGTGTGAATGTTCGGCATATAATTAAGCATGATGCATGAAAATGTTTAATGAACAAGAACAACCTTAAGAAAATAATGTTTCTATGCCACGACAATCCAACATACCACAAGTAAGTGCCGCCTTAGGTTTTGTCATATATCCCTCTCCCACTCACTATTTTATAAAAAGAGTTTTCTATTAATATAAATGCACCTAGTTTAAACTAGATTAAACGACTAATTTATAAATAAATGTATAAGATAATTTGAATGAATAAACTACTTTTTTTTTTCTTGTTCAATTCACATTTACAAACTACAAGCTTTAGGGCAAAAACCCCAACATTAATGTATTGCGGACTCAAACTCACTTTAAACTAAAGTTCATAAGAACAACTGGTCACCTACTTTAAACTCAAGTTCCCTTCTTCGTTTATCTATATAATTTTTCTACCTATCTGGAGCAACCTTCATTCTATCTCTAATGATTTTAATATTTTCTTTTGTGATCTGAACAATTTCTTGACCTAACAACTTTCTCTCACCTACTTCATTCCAACACACTGGTGTTATGCATTTTCTCCCATACAAAGCCTCCTATGGTGCCATTTCAATACCGGCCTGATAACTGTTATTGTAGGCAAATTCTATCAACGGTATATGCACATCCAATTTCCTTTGAAATCCATTACACAAGCTCAAAGCATATCCTCTAATGTTTGAATAGTACGCTCTAATTTGACCGTTTGTCTACGGGTGAAAAGCAGTACTAAAATGCAATCTAGTTCCCAAAGCTTCCTGTAAACTAGGCCAAACTCTGGATGTAAACCGAGGATCTCTGTCTGATACTATAGATACTGGTGTGCCGTGGAGATGAACTACTCCACAGTGTTCAAAAACGCGGCCGCCTAAGCCGATTAGTCATACCAAAACAGCTAGGCGGTCAGAAAAAGAACTGAAAAGGTGAAAATCGGACCATTTCTACGGTGGGCGCATAATCGGGCTGGGCGATGATTAATCGGCTAGGCGGGTCAAAGCTGTTGACCCCGCCTAGCCAGTTTTTTTTTTTAAAAAAAAGGGAAAAAAAACATCACTGTTTTAACCAAATTCCACTTTTCACTTCATTCTTCCATTCTCTTCTTCAACCAAACAGAATACCAAACCTAATCAGAAATTCAAAATACCAAATCGGTCCAAAGAAGCTTCAATCGCCTGCCTTCAGTCACCAAAAGCTGCCGTCTTTGTCGTCGCCATCGCCACTCGCCAGTTCGCAGCTGATGACTCGCTTTTTGTGTCGTTACCAAAATGCGAATTACCAAAAGAATGTTTATAAAATGAATTTTTACGCAATATATTTTAAGTTTTAAAAATTAGTAAAGTGGTAAGCTTAGATTCATTCCACAGGGAATTAGAGTAATATGTTGAATTAATTAGCTAATCTATAAGCAATAAAATAAATCATAAATGAATGAATGAGTGTATGGTTTGTCAAACCATCAAACATACATACAAAATAAACCTAACTAAAAATATGGTGATATGAAAAATAGAAGACTCACAATCTTGATAAGAAAAATGGATGAAAACAATTAATATTGATGCTAGGGAATTGATTGATTAGCAAGTGGGTATGGGTAGTGCTTTTTAAGCCACTTTAAGGACCAATCTCTACATGTTAACCAATTTATGTTTAGATTAGTGTGGTTGATATACCCTCCACTAATCTATCATATTTATTGGGTTCTTAATCACTCAAGGGTGTCAATCCAAGAATGATTATATAACATGTTATTCTAAACAAGATTGTAATTAACAAGTGATATACAAGTCAATCACATAATAAATAGAATCTAATTAATTAATAAATAGAACACATATAGAGATTCATTACAAAGCTTAAGCAAATACCCACAACCAAATGTTTATCAAATCAATCCCCTAGATTAGGGTTTTAATTACACATAGTAGCAATAAAATAGAAAACAAGTAAATGATAAGGAAATCACTCTTGGGCCTCCTTCTTTAGTGCTTGATCCTTGTTCTCCTTAAATGCTCTTAGTACAAAGAATGAAGGAGGAGGATGTGTCTAGATAGGTGGATGGCTTATGGTGAGTGACAAAGGATTTGTGATGTAGAAAATGGTAGGGAAGGAATGGTCTAGGGAAGTAATCAAGATTTTGTGTGAGTTTTTGGATGGAATAGATTAGTTCAAGTATAGAAATTGAGGAATTTGGGAGGTGATTAATGGAGATCCTAAGATGAAAAGGAGATAGGTAGGAGAGAATAGGATTGGGATTAGTCAAATTGAAAATAGGATGAATTTATAGTGTTTTCAAAATAGGTCACGACTAGCTAATTACCAAAACACCCCTATACTTGTCAAATTGCCATTTTGGCCCCTCTAGGGGGCCTTTCTGTAATTTTCCTCCCAAACTTCACCAATCAGAGCAGAACATAGAGGATGGTCGCGGTTTGCATCAAATGGCAACTTTAGGGTGACTAAATGGTGACGCAATCAGGTGTGGGATTTCATCCCCTGTCGCCATGGCGACCTCGAACGACAAATGGCGACCAAATGGAGTCGCAATGAGGTCGCGACTTGGACAAAAGCGACATATGAGGGGGGTTTAGGCGAGATTAGGTGGCTGGTTTTCGGTGGTTTTGGGGCATAAAAAAGTGGTCGATCGGATACGCGGCATCACCACCATCCGATTGGACTAGAAATTGGCCGGAGATAGGTGGAGGATCGATGACTTTTGGCGGCTAGAAGTTAGGGTTTTAAGCTGTCAAAAATGGCGAGCTGCTCGTGAGGAAGAAGATGATTGAGGATGAAGACGGGGTACACTCAGCAGGCCTATGGGGTGCGCACAGTAGCTATCATTTTTCCTCTAAAAGGGGTTCATTTAGAATGAGGTTGGGGTGTAATTAGGTGCTGCCCTCTTTGTCTCTTTGGGGTGCAGTTAGTCGACGTTTGGGGTGCATGCAGCTGGACTGATATGGTTTGGCAATAAGTGTGGGCTTGTGTTTGGGTCACACAATTGGGCCAAGTTTGGCCTGCAGTACTTCATGCTAAACGCACTGTTTAGAGAAGAGTGGGCTTGCGTTTGATTAGGCTTGAACTTGGGTGTGCACAGAGTGGCCTGGGGTGTACACAGGCGTTAACTGCCTAGCCTTCTATGGGGTGCAATTCGCGGTAAGCTAAGGCGCGTTCAGAAGGTACTCCCACATCCAAAGCGCACCGTTTCACTATGCTGACATGGCGCTGCTTGCCTATTTGCATGGCAAATTGCATAAAGCTCCCCTGTATTCTTACAATATTATGATATCTTCAATAATCTTCCGATTTATTATATTTTTGCCCCTATTTCCCAAATATTACTTCAATGCCCCTAAACTCTGTAAATTCCTGAAAACACTAAATTTACACCATTAAATCATGGGAAAATGCCCGAGAATCAAGCAAAAGATACGGAAATGAGGGCCAAAATCATACCAATTTTGGTTCGATCAGCAGCCGTTCGCTACAGATATTGATGAAGAAATGGATCTAGAGAGAGAAAGAGGTTGGGTTTGTTTCTTCAATTTTTGAAAGAGAGAGAAACGAAGAAGAAGAAGCTACAAGAAAGAAGAAGAAGCTAGAAGAAAGAGAGAGAAGTAAATTGTGTGGCTATGTGTGCTCTCGATGGACATTTTAAATTTTTAATATTTTATCACTTTTTTTTTATTTGACTTGTACATTTCTCTGTTTTAGACTTTTAGCTTACTTAGTACTTTATTTAGCATTTTTAGTTTTAGATCCCTTAGCACCATTTTTATCCGGTCATTCTAACTATGTAAATGCTATCTATCTTTTATTATCAAGAATCAAGACTAGGCTGATCACTAAGTCGAATCAAAATATTATGAAATCTGGTATTTGTGGATTTGGAAAGAATTCTGTTTGGATTTATAATTGGAATTTGTTTGTGATTGAATTTTTATGTAGGAAAATAAAAAAAAATAGGTATAAATTCGTCAACCAATTAATCGCTGACTAATTGGCCTAGGCGCTAGGCGCTGGGTCTCCGCCCGACTAGCGCCTAGCACTTACTAGAACACTGTTATTTCATCAACATAAATTATGGTTAATCCATCAAGAGAATAGGTAATACCGATAGGCAGAAAATATGCAGACTTAGTAAGTCGATCAACAATCACCCATACACTGTCATGACCACTCTGACTATAAGGAAGTCCTACCACAAAATCCATGGTGACGTGTTCCCATTTCCATTCAAGAATAGGAAGTGGTTGTGAAAGTCCTGCTGGTTTCTGATGCTCCACCTTAACTTGCTAAAAAATTAAACATCTAGAAACAAATTCTGCTATCTCTCTTTTCATACCTTGCCACCAGTAATGCTCTTTCAAAGTGCGATACAATTTAGTACTTCCTAGATATATTGCATAAGTGGAAGAGTGAGCTTCTTCTAATATTTCATTCTTGAATTCCTTAATGTCCGGTATGCAAAGTCTATTACCTAGAATTAATGTACCGTCACCTCTTAATACAAAATCGACTCGTAAGTTTTTCTGCACTTCTTCCTTCAATTTAACTAAGTATGAATCTTGGGTTTGCAATTCTCGTATGCAATTGATCAAAATAGGTCTAACCTGAAAGGTAGCCAATAATGCTCTGGAATCAAATACTTCTAACTTAACTCTCAACATTCATAATTCAGCTAATAGCGGAAGGTAAAGTATCTTCAAATGAGCTATAGAACTTGAAGATTTTCTGCTGAATGCATCTGCCACCACTTTGCTTTACCAGGATGATATTCAATCGTACAGTCATAATCTTTAATCAACTCAGTCCATCTTTTTTGCCTCAAATTCAGTTCTTTATGAGTGAAAAGATATTGCAAGCTTTTATGATCTGTATAAATCTAACAAATGACTCCTGATACTCGCTTTTGCCGTCGTTGAAAGAATCGCGAGGATCAAAAGATTTTTCCTATGTAAAAGGGGTTTCCTACACAATGTGCTCTAAATTAGCAAAAGACTAGTAAAGCGGCAAGCGAGGGTATCGTTCCGCAGGGAGGTGTGATTCGTCAACCATTTCAAGTTCTAGTGTTTATTATAAGCATGTAAATAGAATGCGGAAATGTGAGAATGGTGTGTGTGAAATGTATGTACAATGCGGTGTGTGTGTGAGTAGAGAATGGAAATGAAAATAAATAAAAACAAAGAGAATATGGAATGGTGAGAGTGGTGTTTAAAGTGATAAATAAAATGGTGGATATGAGAGATGCATGAAAATGGTCACACAAGGTTCAACAAGTTCACCATACATAAGTGCACAAATAGTTGGTTGTTCGACATTAAAGACATCCAATTTTAGTTAAGGGTTCGTTCTTGCCTCGATCCGATTTATACTCATTCATAAAGCTAACGGTCGAAGAGTGTGTTGAGAACCTCTCAAACACGAAACCGCAACCCACATATGTGAACCGATTCTACAAACCGATGCTAAATTGAGTCCCAATATTAACACGGTAATGTAAAATGGCAACGTTAGGTACAATGAATGTGGAAAGAGTGATTGTATCTCCAACCATAACTCACCTAGAGCCCCTAGCATGAGAGATAGCCAAAGACCAATAATTGTAACTCTAACCATGACTCACCTAGAGCCCCTAGAGTGAGAAATAGCTAAAGTCCAATTGTTAACAAAAACAATGAACCAAACCCTTCTAATATGGCAATTTATAGGTTCACCCACTCTTCTTAGCTAATTAGCCAAGACTATGCTCGGAGAGCCCCTCCAAAGGCACAATCCTAACTCTAAGTCACTCAAACCCATTCATGACATGTAATTTTGACCTTCCATCAACATACAAACACAAAATGGGATGTTTGATTACAACTACTCCTAAATTACATTAATCCACTCCTAATCCCATCCATGAATACATATTAATTTCCAATCATCCATAAACATGCATTTCAAGATAAGAGATATATTCTATAACAATCAAGAATGAATCAAAACACAAATTGGATATAAAAACAACCATATATATATATTGAGCACAAATTAGGTTTACAAATATTCCCAAGTGGGGATTACACATCTAAGAAAACAAGAAATATAAAGAGAATGAGATAAAAGAGAAAACCCAAGTGGAGAGCCCCTCCAAAATGTGCTAATCTCCTTTGATCCATGCTTGGCTCGAATTTGGTCCAAAGACTATCCTTTCTCCTTGTAATCTACTCCTGGATGGATGGAGGATGGGTAGAAGGTGAGATGGGAACCTCCATGGAAGCTCTAGAAAGCTTCTCTCTCTCTTATTAAGATGGAAGAAAATGAAGAAGAAGAAGAAGAAGAAGTGTGTGGGAAGTGTATTCTGTTGGGAGAGAAGAGAATAAGGTGTATTAAAATGTAAGGCGTGTACTTAGGCAAATATGTATGTGCAAACACATGAAAAAGATGAAATGCAATGCTTGAAAAGAAAAAGAAAAGACAAGCAAAGAAAAGAAAAGAAAAGCATAGCAAAAGAAAGAAAAGAAAAAGACAATGAATGCGGCACTAAGTGCCTAGATCAATTATGTGGAATCAAAAGAACTACTCAATGAAAATTAAGAGTAGAAAAATTGCACAAAGTAAATTGTAAGCCTAGACGCCTAAGTGTGGAATATGCAAAGTTGTAATAAGCAAGTTGTGCTTAATTTAGAATGTATGCCTTAATGTGACCTTTGGGTGTTTGCTATCAATTCTTCCTATTTATTGACTCACCATTCACCTTTGGCCCCATTACAACCAAATGAAAGACCTATTTGATCTTTAGAGATGTCCACTTCGGAAATTTTGGTTGATGCATGTTCTTTCCGTTCATGGTTTTCAATTCCATTCATGAGACAAATTTTTAGAAATTGTGTTTTTAAATAATCATGTGCAATTATATTTGATATTTTGAGCATAAACTCATATTGCATATGGATTGTGAGTGAAGCCTAGGAATCCATGTGAAAATGAGAGAATCCGGTGAGGATTAGATGTCGAGGCAAATTATATTCTTGTCCTAATGGCACTTTAGTTTGAAGCTTAAGCATCTTGAACGTGGAATCGCGTTACGTGCAATGTTTACTTAGAATGGCATGTCTTTAATATTTACTTAGCATCTCTTACATGCATTATGTCCTAATGAGCACAACGTTGGTTTAATCTCTTCACTTTTGGTTTTGCAAGTCAAAATATTGACTTTTGAGTCTTTTGCAAAGAGTTGGTACTTTAATGTGATTATTTGATTTTTAGACACATGTCCATTATGTATTTATTGTTTGTTTTGCTCGAGGACGAGCAAAAGATAGGTTTGGGGGTATTTGATCGAATTTTGGTCCCCATCTCCTTCTCCTTTTGTTCGATTCTTGGGCATTATCCCGTGATTTAATGGTGTAAATTAAGTGTTTTCAGGTTTTATTAGAACTCAAGGGCATTTACGAAGAAGATGAAGAATTTTGTGCAAAAAGACTCACAAATGGGAAGAAACAGAGCATTTTCGCCACTTAGACATAAGGAGGTCGCTACATGGGCGCCATGGTGACAGATGATTCTTCAAGTCATCAGAAGGTCGCCATTTGGTCGCCACTTGAGCGCCATGGCGACAGAAAGTCTCCAAAAGCATCAGGTGGGTCGCCACTTGGGGGTCGCCATGGCGACCTACCTCTACAAATGGCGACCTCTCACAAACAAGGCAAGGTCGCCACTTATGGTCGCCATGGCGACCTTGATGTTGCAAGTGGCGACCTCTTTACATTTTGAGGGTCGCCACTTGAAATCGCCATGGCGACCTACACTTGCAAATGGCGACCACATAGGAATTCCAACGTAGGAATTCCAAAGTGGGAATGGTCGCCACTTTGTCGCCATGGTGACAGAAGAATCCATTTGAGGTCGCCATGGCGACCTAGAAGGACAAGTGGCGACCACGTTGGAATTCCAGCGTAGGAATTGTGAGAGTGGTGTTTAAAGTGATAAATAAAATTGTGGATATGAGAGATGCATGAAAATGGTCACACAAGGTTCAACAAGTTCACCATACATAAGTGCACAAATAGTTGGTTGTTAGACATTAAGGACATCCAATTTTAGTTAAGGGTTCGTTCTTGCCTCGATCCGATTTATACCCATTCATAAAGCTAACGGTCAAAGAGTGTGTTGAGAACCTCTCAAACACGAAACCGCAACACACATATGTGAACCGATTCTACAAACCGATGCTAAATTGAGTCCCAATATTAACACGGTAATGTAAAATGGCAACGTTAGGTAAAATGAATGTGGAAAGAGTGATTGTATCTCCAACCATAACTCACCTAGAGCCCCTAGCATGAGAGATAGCCAAAGACCAATAATTGTAACTCTAACCATGACTCACCTAGAGCCCCTAGAGTGAGAAATAGCTAAAGTCCAATTGTTAACAAAAACAATGAACCAAACCCTTCTAATATGGCAATTTATAGGTTCACCCACTCTTCTTAGCTAATTAGCCAAAACTATGCTCGGAGAGCCCCTCCAAAGGCACAATCCTAACTCTAAGTCACTCAAACCCATTCATGACATGTAATTTTGACCTTCCATCAACATACAAACACAAAATGGGATGTTTGATTACAACTACTCCTAAATTACATTAATCCACTCCTAATCCCATCCATGAATACATATTAATTTCCAATCATCCATAAACATGCATTTCAAGATAAGAGATATATTCTATAACAATCAAGAATGAATCAAAACACAAATTGGATATAAAAACAACCATATATATATATTGAGCACAAATTAGGTTTACAAATATTCCCAAGTGGGGATTACACATCTAAGAAAACAAGAAATATAAAGAGAATGAGATAAAAGAGAAAACCCAAGTGGAGAGCCCCTCCAAAATGTGCTAATCTCCTTTAATCCATGCTTGGCTCGAATTTGGTCCAAAGACTATCCTTTCTCCTTGTAATCTACTCCTGGATGGATGTAGGATGGGTAGAAGGTGAGATGGGAACCTCCATGGAAGCTCTAGAAAGCTTCTCTCTCTCTTATTTAAATGGAAGAAAATGAAGAAGAAGAAGAAGAGGAAGTGTGTGGGAAGTGTATTCTGTTGGGAGAGAAGAGAATAAAGTGTATGTAAAGTGTTGGGAGGTTAGGGCTGAAGGTTGGGGTGAAAGGACGAAACAGTCCCTGAAATTCGCCCAAAAAATGACTTTCTGGAGTGATTCGGCGGTTTGGTTCGGCGGCCTGGCCGTCGTTTTAAGTAGCCGTTTAGACCTGACAGCATTTCAGCAATACAGTATCGCACACCGTTACGGAAATGGGCATAACTTCCTGTAGAAAGCTTGGAATCGCAATCCGTAAAATGTTCTGGAAACTAGACTTCCAGGGCTTTCTGAATATATAAAGATATCAGTGTGGTTCGATCTGAGTAGGAAGATATGACCCCCACAAATTGTACATTTTGCACGAGCATATACAATTTTTTCCGTTTTTGGCTCATTTTGCCTCCCAAACTAATCTTTAAGCTCAAAACCTTATTGTAGGGAATATGTACCTACACAAGGCTCAAACAAAACATTATATACAAAAATACGCTCGAAAACGAGACAAACGATCGGAAATGGGGGACCTCAAATAGGTATAAAATAGTCCGATCAACCCCATATAGGTAATGTCTCCAAATTTTTAATGCAAACACAACTGCAGCAAGCTCTAGATCATGTGTTGGGTAGTTCAATGCATGCTTCTTTAGTTGTCTTGACACATAAGCTATCACTTTTCCATGCTACATTAAAACACAACACAAACCATGTTTAGATGCAACACCATAAACAGCGCACCCATCACTTCCAGATGGAAGAGTAAGTATTGGAGCAGAAGTTAATCTCTCATTGAGTTCTTGAAAACTCTGTTCACAAGCTTCTGACCACTCAAAATTCACATCTTTCTGAGTTAATCTTGTCAATGGTGTAGCTATTTTGGAAAATCCTTCTACAAATCTCCAATAATAGCTTGCTAAACCCAAGAAACTTCTAATTTGTCACACTAATAGGTTGTTCCCAATTCACTATAGCTTCAATCTTTTAAGGATCAACATAAATACCGTCACCTATAATCACGTGACCCAAAAATGTAATGAAATTCCCTTATGCAATATAGTGTAATATATACCTAGGGGGTGAATAGGTATAGGCCCAAATTCTTCCAAATTCGAATTTCTCAAATTCAACAATGAAATGCACACTTGATATGTCTAAACAACTGAATTGTTTTAGTCAACACATGTGGAAATCAATATACAAGTGATACAATCAATACATGATACGGAAGATAAAGAAACATAAAAATGAAAATAGACACAATTGTTTTTACGTGGTAAAACCTCAAAGAGGAAACATCCACGGGTTGATACCATAACCACCGGCAAAGTAATTCACTATGATGAAAAGGACTTACACACTCAAGGCTATCAACACATGATATCCACCCTAAGCCATCAACTCCTAATCTATCCTCGAGCCTAGTGAACCACCTAGCCTACTCCCTATCCATGGTATGTCCTACACCTCTAGGAAGCAACTTCCTATCCAAGACTCTCAAGCCTCTAGGAAGATTTTGTGCTTAGCTATCCGGATCACAAAGATCCTAATCAAGCTCCCCTAACTCAACCATCTAGAGTACCACACTCCTAGCTAAGTTTTTCGCTTGACTATTCGGACCGCATGTCCTAGTCAAGACTTCTTGCTCTAATCAAAGCTTCACTCACTTTGAAAGAGACTTCCACCTATTACAAGGCTTGGATCTAGGTGATGCAAATGATGCAAAACACAATCAAATAAAGTAAGATGATCAATCAAGCTCTATGAACATGCTCAATGATAATCTAGAATATGTTTTCAACAAACAATCACAAATGTATCTAGAAATCAAGGCATGTGAATCAATAAGAACAAGATTAGAATATTCAATATTTCACTCAAAAATCTTAGTTCTTAGATCATGAACTTAAACCTAGAAATCATCATGAAGCACATCATACAAGTCATTTCTAGAATCAATTTCAAGTAAATCAAGTTTAGCTAAAATATGTTCAAATGAGATCACAAAGCTAAAACTCAACAATCAATCAATCAAACAAACCTAGAGTGTGAACTAACATCATTCTTCCATCTATAAAATAAGAAGATTAAATGAGATGATCAAAAGAGAAAGCGAGAAGAATATGTTTCACCTATAAATAATGATTCTCGGACTGAAATAGTTTCACTACATAAAATCACGATATCATTTGGCTCTAAAAACACTTGGGGTTTGTTTCTCTCTTGAAGACCAACATTTTTGGCTTTTGAATCACTCAATTCGGAGTTGATTTGAGAGAGATATCACAAAATGAAAATTGCAAAAGTTGTGAAGAATTCTGTAGAATTTTCAAATATAAATGGAGGGGAAATAGATGGAGAAGATAAGGAATTCGACCACCTATGAATCCTTTCCACCTCAGAACCCAATGGGAGGCACGTGAGCCTCACGGGGGCAGAGAGGTGGCCTTCCCATGAGGGTCACGCACCCTTACAAGAAGGTTGCACAAAATGGCCTTTGGTCATTGCCTCATTTGCCCTCCTCTCGCGTTCTTCAACCGTTCTCTGGCCTCCGAACTCTGAATTTGAATCTGTTTGTGGATTACAAACTGTGTGTGACTCCCTCACACATAAGGATGAATATTAAACTTTGACAAAATGTTGTGAATACGACTCAATACATGACGACAAAGACAACACAACGTATGAAAAAGTAAAGTAGCATAGCTTCCTAGTTTGGACTCGAAACCTAATGAGTGAGTAACCGAAACAACCGAAAATCAATAAGGAATCATATGAGATCATGTTCAAGTCCAAAGACAGTAAAATATAAACAAATAAACACAAGATCACACAAGTATGCCATTTCCTAGAGATAGTCCTAGAACATGCAATTTTACAATGTTTGTCAATATGAAGCAAATGCATATGCATACTTCAATAGTGTGGGAATGTGTTATACCAAATGTAGCACAACAATGTAGGGACACACATGTATGAATTATGTGTGTATGCACTTACGCCTTTCAAGAGGAAGAATAATCTTGATACCTTAGCATCCAAGTATGCGCTTTTCCTCTTGAATACGATATTTGCATAAAAAGTTGTTTTTCTC
This sequence comes from Acer campestre, assembly GCA_954870605.1. Lineage (NCBI taxonomy): Eukaryota > Viridiplantae > Streptophyta > Magnoliopsida > Sapindales > Sapindaceae > Acer > Acer campestre. The sequence continues at coordinate 28,085,495 of OX940801.1, forward strand.
TTTTGAAGCTTCTTTTCACCAAGAACCACATAAGCAACTAACCATTACAAATAAAGAGAGTTTAGCAATGGAATTAAGCCAACAAAGATCTAGGATCTTACACATAACTCTATCGAGCCAAAATTGACACTTGCTAAACTTGACATAAAGTTGATTATCTCTCAGGACTTGTAGAATAATTTTCAAATGCTCTACATGCTCCACCTCATTTCTAGAATATATCAATATGTCATCAATGAACATAATAATAAATTTGTCTAGATAAGGATGAAATACCCTATTCATCAAATCCATGAAAGCTGCTGGAGCATTAGTTAGTCCAAAAGGCATAACTAGAAAATCATAATGCCCATAACGAGTTCTAAAAGCAGTTTTAGGCACATCACAGTTTCTAATCTTCAGATGATGATAACCTAATCGCAAATCTATCTTGGAGAACACCTTTGCACCCTAAATTAGATTAAATAAGTCATCAATACGTGGAAGTGGATATTTATTACGCACCGTAGCCTTATTCAATTGCCGGTAGTTGATACATTAACGTACAGTTCCATCTTCCTTCTTAACAAATAAAACTAGCACTCCCCATGGTGATACACTAGGTTTAATAAAACTTTTGTCTATCAATTTCTCTAACTGAATCTTCAACCCTTTCAATTTTGTTGTAGCCATTCTATAGGTGCAATAAAAATTGGAGCTGACCTGGAGCCAAATATATCACAAACTCAATATATGTCTGGTGGTAACCCATGAAGATCTTCAGGAAATACATCTAGAAATTGTCTCACCACAAATATATCTTCTAACTTCACCTCACTATCCCTAGAATCAATTACATAAGCCAAATAAGCTGAGCATTGTTTCTTAAGCAATCGTCTGACAGTAATAGCAAATATAACACAAGAAGGATGAATCCGACGTTTACCATAGAAAATAACATCCGACTCTCCTCGAAGTGTAAATTTTACTTCTTTTCGAAGACAATCCATCATGGCATGATGTGTAGCAAGCCAATCCATTCCCAGAATAACATCAAAGTCACATATATCAAGTGGAATCAAATCAATATGTAGCTCATGCTTACTAACTATAACCTTGCTATCTCTATATACACTCTCAACTAATAAAGATTTCCCAGTAGGTGTAGCTGTAAGGATTCCCGGTTTTTGATTGGCTTATTTCGTGGACAAACCACATATTGGGGTTGTATGTAAAGGGTAGCTTAGGTGATAGATGATCATGCTCATTGGCCCTTTTCAAGACCTCAAGGTGACAAGCACTTCAAAGGTATATTCTCTAGTGCTTAGTTTTCTTTGAAGAGATTTAGAAGCGCACACACACTTAGCATACTTACATATGTGTGCATTCTCTTCACATGTCACATTTCACACTAGCACTATGATTGTATATCTTGTTGTGTGTTTATGTGTCTTGCAATTCGTTTCCCGAATGTGTTCGGAAACGTCCGCGCATGCAGGATAATGTGCTTGGTTTTACGCAAAGACCGCTCACAGAGAATGCCCTTGGCTTCTCCTTGGTTTCACCTCTTTTGGTGAATCGACAGTTATGATCAGTGGTCTGGCCATCGAATCGATACCGCTGATCAGACCTGATGCATTTAATATCTTGGGTCTGATTCTGCGGTTAGATTGGTGGTTACGAAACCGTCAAATGAAACCATCGTTGCTCCCCTGTTTCTCTCGGGACCAATTCTGCAGTTATGATCTGCGGCCTGGCCGCCGAATAAAACCGTCGATCGTGGGTTTTCAGGGGCAAACTTGTCTTTCCACATGCCCTATTCTTGATGTCTCTAAATATCACACTTTCTCAATTCTCTAACTCAGTTCTCTGACTCTAAGAACCCAAAACTTCGAAGAGAGATATTTGAGAGAAAATCAAATCAAAAACTCATTTTTATACACTTAAAAACACATACATGTGCATCAAAGATCATCTAAGCATTTTCTAGCATAGTTAGTTTGCTTATTTGAATGGGTTTTGCTCAACACACATCCTTTGGTATTTTCTTCACTAATCTCATCTAAGTTTAGTGTTTTATTTATCAAAGAAATCTCTTAAATTATTTGTATGCTCTTAGAATATATTCTAGATACAAAATAGAGATTGTTGTGTTGACATGATTGAGTGTTGTATTTTGATAGCAACATCTAGGTTATTTAATCTATATTTTGCTAAGCTTTATGACATGTCATTTAACTATTGATATCTATGATTGCATTTATTACCATCTAATCATCCTAGATAAGCATATAGAGTTGCCTAGCTCTCATTGCATTTGTTGAGTATTATATATATTCACATAGGTTGTAATCTCTTCATTGAGAAGTAAGTCTTGCGTGTAGCTTCCGGGATTAGGTTGCTTAGATCGCAAGCAATTGAAGTCTTGTGTGATAGACCGGGATTAGGTCGGACACCGGGATTAGGTGGTCACACAAGCAAAATGGACTAGAGCCACTTTTAAAGGCCCGCGTGGTAGAAGTGGGGGGTTATAGACCGGAGTGTTAGACGAGGTCTACATAGGTTGTAAACTCCATTTCAATTAGTGGATTTCGAGGTTCGAGTGTGGCGCACTATACAGCCCGTGGTTTTTCCCATGAGGGTTTCCACGTAAATATCAAGTGTCATTTATAATTCCACACCATATTACACTTGTTATTATTCTTGACTAGATTGGGGTATTTTCGTAATATTGACTAAATGCGAAAATTGGGTAAATTTGTTAAAATCTATTCACCCCCCCCCCCCCCCAGATTAATTTATTGAACACACCCGAGTTTATTGTATTTGTACATTCAATTGGTGTCAGAGCGGGTTCCTAGAAATACTTATGTGATCCTTGCTCATTTTTCGTGTGTTTTGCATTGTGTGTGATTTTTGATTTATTCATACATTTTTGCATTCACCTCATTTGTATTCATCCAAACACTATGAGTGATATTGGGATGAGCAAAGAGGGAGCGTCAAGTGTGAGGCCACCGTTGCTCACCGGCGATAATTACATGGATGGCGGTTGAAGATGGATATGCTCCACCTATGATAACTCCTATTGGAGGAGGAGAAGATGTTCTCAAGCCTAAGGCGCAATGGAACGCGCAAGAGTTTGAAACATATAAGTAGAATAGGAAGGTGATGCATGCCATCCTATGTGCCATGGATGAGAACCAATACAAGTTGGTTCAAATTACTAGGATCGCTAAAGAAGCGTGGGAAATCCTAGAGACGGCTCATGAAGGAACCGAAGTGGTCAAGGATTCAAAACTACAAGTTCTGCAAACTAGTTTTGAGACCATTACAATGGAAGAGCATAAGCACTTCAATGACTTCCAAGTAAGATTGATGAACATTGTGAACCAAAGTCATCAACTCGGTGACGTTTATTCTGATAGGAGGATCAAGCAGAAAATTATGAGATCTCTCCCCGAAAGGTTCGAGTCCAAAGTAACGGCTTTAGAAGAGAATGATGGGTATAAGGATATGAAGTCGATTGAAGTCATTGGAAGACTTCTAGCCTATGAGTCTAGAAAGTCTATCACCTCACCTTCTAAGAAAAAGAAGAATATTGCTTTGAAGATTTCAGAGCATGTCAAGAAGGAGGTCGATGATGACTCGGACGAAGACATGGTTTTGTTGATGAGAATATTCAAGAAATTTGTCAAGTTCGAGAAGAAGGATTTTGGCTCCAAGGGAAATGACCTTAAGAAAAAGGCCAAACTCAAGGATGACGAGCAGAAACAAACAAAGGGGGTTCAATGCTACGAATGTGGAGGATTCGGGCACATCTCTTTTGAGTGTAGTAACTTAAAGGATAGAAGAGAAGGAAAGGAAAGGAAATGGCCACCTCATTAAGTGAGGATGAAAGTGAAGAAGATCCTTCAAGTGAAGAAGAGCTTGCCACTAACTACACGGCTTTTGGAGCCACCCATGTTGAAGTTGAAGAAGATGGCAAAGTTGCTTTGACTAGTGATCCCATAGAAGAAATAGATGAAGAAGTAGCTCTAGAGGTGATTGGTGTAGCTACTCATAAGGATATGGCTCATACTTCATCAAGAGACAAATTTGATGATCTTGATGAAGGAGATGACTCCATTGATGAGATGGAGAATTTAGGAAATGACTCCATTGGCGAGATAGAGAATGTAGGAGATGACTCAATTGTTGAGAATTTGTCATCTCACTCCACAAATGGAAATGTGGAGAAAATGGATCGTGAAGACGACTTGAAAAGGGTTGAAAGCTATAGGATAGATTCAACATTTGAAGGAAGAAAATCTTAAGCTTTCAACACAAGTAAACCACTTGAGTAGAAAAGTGGTAAGATCCATGGTTGATGAAGACAAGCTAAGAGATAAGCTAGCTTTGTCTAAGAGGAATGAAGAGGGTTTGAAGAGAGAGCTTGAAGAAGCTAGAGCCACAATGGCTAAGATGTCTTCAAGCACCGAGAAGCTTGATCGTATGTTGGGAGTTGGAAAAAGGCCAAGTGACAAGAGAGGTATTGGCTACTTTGATGACAAGGATGCTTCCTCCTCAAGCAATATAACCTTTGTCAAAAGCATGGACTTCAAGAAGTCTCCTCCTCCTCAACACCATAAGAAAGAGATAGACCTAGGAGAGTGTTCAAGAAGTGCCCAAGTAAAGGTGGCACTAAATGGTCAAGCTCAACCTCAACCTCAAAAGACTCCTCATGTTAACTTCCCTCAACCTAAGATCCACAAAGGGAAGACACCGATCATGCAAGCTCAACCGAGCAAGCAACATTGTCTTGGTCATCAACAAAGATGGAGAGATCCAATTCAACAACCAAGACAACCACAACGACAATGGGAAACACCAAAGCATACACACGGGAATGGTATGATTCCTAACTTTATTCCCACTTGTCATTTTTGTGGTATTGATGGTCATATTAGACCAAGTTGCTTTTATTACATTAATATATATAGAGTTAAAAGCATGATCGAAAAAAAAAAGGCTAAAGCTAGAATGCATGTTCATATAAAGGAAGAAACTTATTTGCATGATCTTTTATCTTCTAAAGCTTTAGAACCTTTGTCCCCTAGGAAGAAAAGTATATCACCTAGGTGGATAAGAAAAGATGAACCCGCTTGCTACGAGACAAACATGTCTCACATAGGTTCAACCGAGTCCAATGGACTTGGTAGGTCCATAGGACCTCATGACCTTCCTTGATGAAGGGTGGTTTTTGACCCTATATGAGGAACTCAAGCAAAGAGAGTTTTTGCATACTTGATGCATGCAAAAATTTTGAAAAATATGCTTCTTTTTTGATTGCTTGAGTAAGCTTGGTTGCACATATGTTTTCTATTCAATAAGTGTGATCAATGCTTGTTTACAATCCATGTCATATTTATGTTCAAACATACATTTTTGTACTAGGAAATTTACATAGGAAGTATGATTTGAATGACCTATAGTTATTTCCATGACATGATGATTCTTAATTGACATGCTAATGCCATATGAAAAGCATGAAATTCATATAACATGCCACATGAAAAAGCATGAATTGATGATTGCATAATTCTTAAATGCAAAACTTGTGTGAAAAAGCTTATGAGACTCAAATGAAAAAGGATCTTGTATCCATTCAAAGGATGTTCAATCCAAAAGTCTCTCTTTCTTTATTTGTTGAACATGGCTACTATCATACGGGTTTCATATCCGGAAAAATCAAATAGGGTGCAAAGTCGCTCATGCCATGTTTCACTTATAAAGTTGGATATAGTGTTTATTAAATTGAAAATCAATAAATTCTCTATATCTTTGCTTCTCTCATGACATTGGTGAAATTGGTTTGAATTCTTATTAGAAACCTTTGTCATTTGATTTTCCAAATACCATTGTATTTTGGACTTGAATGCAACATGTCTTGTATGCAAAGCATTTTTATTTCACACATGTTATCAAAATAAATCTCCATGTTTCTGTCCAATTAATTGAGTAGCATAAGTGACTTATATGAATATGCAAATATCTTGTATGCTACTATCTCTCTTTGCTATGAGTAACCTTGTTGAGGACTACTCCTTTGCCTATATCATGACAAAAAAGGGGAGTAAAATGTGGTAAGGGGAGATGCTAAATTGTTGTGGCAATTTGTGCATATTGGGGAGATTACATATTGAGGGGGAGTAACCCATTGAGGGGGAGCATTGCATTCACATACATTGCATGATGTTGTGCTTAACTTTCTTAAATGCAAATGCTTGTTTATTTCACTTGATTAATCTCACATTTATGTGTATTGGAATATATAGAAACCTTGTTTTTAGGGATTGATTGTTCTACAAAAGATTGAAGACTTCAAGATTTTATTTATTATATCTCTTTGTAATGTAGAAAATCATTGTTGACCCGTAGTTTCTATTTTTGTTGTGAGGAATCAATATGAGTGGTGGTTTTGTCACGAAATAGCCAAAGGGGGAGATTGTAAGGATTCCTGGTTTTTAATTGGCTTATTTCGTGGACAAACCACATATTGGGGTTGTATGTAAAGGGTAACTTAGGTGATAGATGATCATGCTCATTGACCCTTTTCAAGACCTCAAGGTGACAAGCACTTCAAAGGTATATTCTCTAGTGCTTAGTTTTCTTTGAAGAGATTTAGAAGTACACACACACTTAGCATACTTGCATATGTGTGCATTCTCTTCACATGTCACATTTCACACTAGCACTTTGATTGTATATCTTGTTGTGTGTTTATGTGTCTTGCAATTCGTTTCCCGAATGTGTTCAGAAACGTCCGCGTGCACGAAAATGTGCTTGGTTTTGCACGAAGACCGCTCACGGAGAATGCCCTTGGCTTCTCCTTGGTTTCACCTCTTTTGGTGAATCGGCGGTTACGATTGCCAGTCTAGCCGCCGAAACGATACCGTCGATCAGACCTGATGCATTTAATATCTCGGGTCTGATTCTGCGGTTAGATCGGCAGTTACGAAACCATCGAATGAAACTGCAGTTGCTCCCCTGTTTCTCTAGGGACCAATTCTGCGGTTATGATCTGCTGCCTGGCCGCCGAATGAAACCGTCGATCGTGAGTTTTTAGGGGCAAACTTGTCTTTTCACATGCCCTGTTCTTGATGTCTATAAATATCACACCTTCTCAATTCTCTAACTCAATTCTCTGACTCTAAGAACCCTAAACTTCAAAAAAAGATATTTGAGAGAAAATCAAATCAATAACTCATTTTTATACACTCAAAACCACATACATGTGCATCAAAGATCATCTAAACATTTTCTAGCATAGTTAATTTGCTTATTTGAATGGGTTTTGCTCAACACACATCCTTTGGTATATTCTTCACTAATCTCATCTAAGTTTAGTGTTTTATTTATCAAAGAAACCTCTTATATTATTTGTATGCTCTTAGAATATATTCTAGATGCAAAATAGAGATTGTTGTGTTGACATGATTGAGTGTTGTATTTTGATAACAACATCTAGGTTATTTAATCTATGATTTGCTAAGCTTTATGACATGTCATTTAGCTATTGATATCTAGGATTGCATTTATTGCCATCTAATCATCCTAGATAAGCATATAGAGTTGCCTAGCTCTCATTGCATTTGTTGAGTATTATATATATTCACATAGGTTGTAATATCTTCATTGAGAAGTAAGTCTTGCGTGTAGCTTCCGGGATTAGGTTACTTAGATCGCAAGCAATTGAAGTCTTGTGTGATAGACCGGGATTAGGTGGTCACACAAGCAAAATAGACTAGAGCCACTTTTAAAGGCCCACATGGTAGAAGTGGGGGGTTATAAACCGGAGTGTTAGACGATGTCTACATAGGTTGTAAACTCCATTTCAATTAGTGGATTTCGAGGTTCGAGTGTGGCGCACTATACAGCCCGTGGTTTTTCCCGTGAGGGTTTCCACGTAAATATCAAGTGTCATTTATAATTCCGCACCATATTACACTTGTTATTATTATTGACTAGATTGGGGTATTTTCATAATATTGACTAAACGCAAAAATTGGGTAAAATTGTTAAAATCTATTCACCCCCTATCTAGATTAATATATTGAACACACCCGAGTTTATTGTATTTGTACTTTCAGTAGCTACTACCATACTAAAATCTAGTGGTCTTAATTCTTTATCTGCATATACCACAAAAGGTCGAGATACAAAAGAATGAGTGGATCCAGGATCAATGAGAACATTAGCATCATGGTCAAAAATAGTTAACATACTTGAAACAACATCTGGAGTGGTCTTTGTATCTTGTTGAGTCAAGGCAAAGACTCTTGCTTGAGTACGAGGTTTACCTGGTTAGCCTCTATGTCAGTTGCCTCCAACCCCTACTACACTAGCTTGAATTTTCCCTATAGTTGTAGATCCTCCTGTTGGGACCCCGGTTTCCGATCGCGCAGCGGAAGGAACTTTAAAAAAAAAAAAAAAATTATTTCATAAAGAAATACTGCGATTAGTAAACCCTAGGATCTATTTCTCGGAACATTAAAAACAAGAAATCAAAATCTAAATATATAAAAGAGAAGAGAAGAAATAATTTTCTTCATACCTACGTAGGAGACTCCTTCACTTTAATATGATATGCTCCTGATTTGAACCACTTGATCTTTTTCGCTATCTCCCAGAACTGGCAATGGTGCATGGACGCATCACGGTATTCAGGAACCTGTATGGAGGTAGAAGAGAAAAACACACAAAAGGACAACACTTGTTCCTTTTTAATGGTGAAGTATGACCACCCTTAAGAATAACAATCAAAATATATATATATATATATATATTCTTTCTTTTGGCCGCACCTAACTACCTTGTTTTCTCTTTTTTCTTTTTGTGCTTGTGTTGTATTTGTATCTGACACAATACCATTCACTCTTTTTTTTTTTTTTTTTTTTTTAATCACATATATCATATATATATATATATTTAAAATAAACTAATTAATTAAATCTGTTCAGATATCTAATATCTTTTAAAGATATTAATTAATATTAATTTATTTGATTTGATTTGAATTCAAACTCTTTTAAATTCAAATTTAAATATTTAATTTAATGAAAATAAAATAATCAAATTATCTTTTCTTCATTCAAAATTAAATATCAATCAACACCCTCCATCTAATGATTAATTACACAATTAAATAATCTAATTATTTAATTAACATAATCATTAATATTCATTAATTAAATAATCTCATTATTCAATTAATTTCTGAATAGACACGTGTCACTTTCGTAACACAATTAATTGGACAATCCAATTAATTAACTGTGACCCTTGCCACCTTAATCAATCGGGCTAGCAAGGGAACCTAATGGACCCACAGTATTTTAAGCTCCAATAATCCTTAGAAATAATTAATTAAACTCTTTAATTAATATTTCATGATTATTAACTTCAGTGTTATTCCACTAAAAACCTGAAGTTGCACTCTCTGAACTGTAGACGTTTTTACACAAACCAATAACTCTTGGTGTCTATCGATATAGCTATTACATATGGTATAATTCTCCACAAGTAGTTTATAATTAGAGCTGGGTCATAATGTTCGTTATACCCCTCTCATTATATCTTTCCATTAAGTACCATTGATTTTCTAATGAACAATAAATCCTACATTCCTTACGGAATTAGGAGAGCGCTCATATTGTTCAAGCCCAAATCAACCCTTAAGAGAATTACTATCTACTTCTCGCAAGAATGAGTGGATTCCTCTATTGTGTACAAACCTTCTCAACCACAAGCCAAACCGTGATTCCAACATACGAAGTTATTAACCGGGAATGCAACTTGGATCTCACCCATGGCATATCAAAAACCACGATCTAGCCTGAAGGAGTCCATAAGACACTCATGATTAAGATCACCCATATATAGCCATCAATTGTTGATATATATGAATCTCATCTTGTAACGGATCTTGGTGAGAGATTCATATAGATCATAGCCCAGTCCTATATGATCACATCATATAAGGTGCCTCCATTCTCATATCACCATATGAATAGTCTAGGTTAAGACCATCATACATTATGGAATGGACTGCAGCTGTAGATTAACCACAAATAAAGTACCAAACTCTATTTGTTATCTACGGACTCTTTAGATTGCTCATCTCAAACTGGATATCTCTGTATATGACGCTCATATACTCAGTTAGAGATTACATCCAGCAATCTTGGATGTTAAGTACACATGATATAAATAAATGTATGAGACAATTTGAATGAATAAACTACTTCTTTTATTTATGTTCAATTCACATTTACAAATTACAAGCTTTAGGGCAAAAAACCCCAACACCTCCTGTTTAGGGTCTCTTCTGTCCTTGAATATGAGTACCACCACTTGGCATTGGTTGAAAAACTAATGTTTTCTCTTCATTACCTCCTTGGACTAATTCAGGGAAATCCATTTTAAGATGGTCAACCTGCTCGCAGCCTTATATGCCTCAATGACACTCACCCTCATGGTTCTTACCACATGTCTAACATAAAGGACGTCTACTTCTACCCATTCCAGCACTCTGTTGAAGACCACTTATTGGTTGTTTAAATGATGCTTGACTAGAACCAGGACCACGACTTTGTTGATAGTTACTAGTATATCCTAAAAAACCACATACTGTTTTAGGCATTTTGTTGTAAGGGCGTTCTGCTGACCAATTACTACGCTTTTGTTTCTGTAGTTCGAATCTGCGAGAATCGTTAATGCCTTCCTCCACTCTCAATGCAACTTCAAATAATTTACCAAACTTAGTATGCCCAAAAGTAGTCACTGTTGTTTTAATTTCTGATCAAAGATCATCTTCAAATTTTCTACACTAGTTTACTTCATCTATGACTACATATGGTGCAACCCTCAAAAGATCAGTAAATTTCTTCTCATATTCTTCTACTATTATCGATCCCTACACCAGTCTGAAGAATTCAGCTCTTTTCAAATCTTGATAGAAACGAGGATAATAATGATCATGAAACTGCCTTTTAAAATCAACCCAAGTAATCCCTTCAAGAGTTCTTCGTTGCACTGATGCCCACCAATCACATGTTTTTTCCTTCAGCAAAAAAGTAGCAAAAGAGACCTTTTGTTCATCTGAGCACCTCGTAACTCCAAATACAAGTTCCAGCTCATTCAACCAAGAACTTGCACTATCTGGATCTCCACTTCCATCAAAATTTGTAGCTCCCACCTTACGTGCACGCTCAATAGTATTCTCTAGCACCCATGTTTGGTATTGAACAATGGTAGTCAAAAGTTATGCAATCCTATCCATTGGTTCCTCTCTATGTTCAGGTACATGTGGCTGAGGTATATGTGGATGAGGATGTGATTCTGCCTCATTTTCATCTTGATCATTATCCCTCTCAAGTGTTAAATTTTCACTTAGGTCTGTTATCGGTCTCGTGCGTGGGCAGCCAACTCGACGCATTATGCTATTACAAAATAAAAGCTATGCTTAAATGCATGAAACTAAATGCAAACAATTATACAATGATACCAAGTTGATAAAACCCACCCCGACTCCTTTCTTGAGTTCAAGGGAGGTCCTGTGATATGTTCATTTTCTTTATCTGAGTACAAGATTTGCGACTAAAATGGTATAGAAAACACGTGCTTTTATACAAAGGAAATTTGTAGATTACAAAAACTGTATAACTGCTCTTATTGCATAATTCTGTGCAATACAAAAGCGCTTGAAAATAACCGACCAGTCCGACCATACAAAACTGACCAATCCGACCATGCATCTCAAAATATATATAGCATATGAAATAATCAAAATGCATGATTCTTCTACTTCATGATGTCTTCGAGTGGCCCACCTCAAAACTGAAGGATCCACACAAACCGAGTAGCTACCTAGAAAAAATGTTTTAAAAGTAAAAGGGTGAGCGCTAACGCCTAGTGAGTGAATAAAAACCTTTTTAAAAATGCATATGTTTTCTTCCGAACAATCTTTCTCAATAGTCTTCAAATAATACATACTAGTTATAATATACCAATAATTCATACATATAATAAAATTGAGTAGTTAAAGACAATATATCTACAATTGCATTTAATAAACTGATATACAACTCTTTCTGATCAAATGCAGTATAATTTATAAAATCTCAATCTGCACCAAATTAGTACCCCAGGGATAATCTTCCATACGTACGTTGAATTACTTCACACATACGCAGAGTTGGGGATAACATCTGTCATACACGTGCAGAGTGAATATGACTCATCTGACATCTGTCATACACGTTCATAGCAACTCATCTGGCATATATGTGTGTAGAGCAGCCCCAAAAGCCAACAATAACAATAAGTAGGAAAGGGTATAGATATGGTGCTTTTATGAAATCAATTATAAATCTCTTCTCAACATTTAATAAAATAATATGTCTAATATTTATGATTTACTAATCATAAGCATATGGACACACTTTCAATAATCTGTATAATCGCAATAAATCATCAAAAGAAATCAGACACTTGAAATGATTTCCAGGCAAACAATTTTAAACACAAAACTGGAAAACGTTTGAGTTAAGAATAAAACTAGAAACTTTTTCACTCACAACTTAGATTTTAAACTTTAATCCGAACCAAGTTCGTTCTGTTCCTCTACTTCCTCTTCTTCCCCTAATATTGCACAAGAACCCAATTAGAATATATGAAATCAAAGAAGAATTCAACCCAAAATCTGAAAATATCACAAGAGAACTCCACCGACTTCTTTCCCTCTTTCCATTTCTTCTTCTATTTCCTCTTCTTTTTTCTTTCGTTGGATTCTAGTTCTTTCTAGCTCTAATCCTTTTGATTCTTACTTATCTCTCCAACTTTTCTTTGTTTTCTATTTTTAAACAACACGTAGCTGCTTTTGCTTTCCAAGCAGATAGTTGCATGGTCTTCAATTACAAAACAAGCAATTGTCTCAATTGTTCTTCTTTTTTGGGGGGTTTTGGGCCATACTGGGCCTCCAATTTCTCTTGGCCATACTGGGCCTTACATGTAGAGTCAGAATTTTTGTAATATGTTATTGTCATTTGGCATACATGACTACTTGAATCATTTAACCAAACAAAGTCGAGTGAATTAGATAGTTTATGTTACAAATATCACTCAACTAATTTGATTTCTCAAACTAAATACATTAGTATTTGATAATAGTCTTAATAGTTAGTGAAAAACAGTATAAAGTTCTAGTATTGTGTTTGCATATCATCATCAACATCTGCTAGAGTCTCGAATTTTAAAAAGTGAAAAACCCGTCGTTAGGGTTTCTTGTGAGAACTACAAGAATGCCATGGTGGAAAATGAAATTCTGGATGTAGATGCGATCAATGATGAGGAGTATGTTGATTCAACAACAACACAACGTCAGTCTAGCTCGTGAAGGTATTTGTAGATTGGTTTTATGTTTAATCTGTTAGAATTTTGTTTTATTGGTTCATTTTTAAGTTTACATGTTTATGTATTGGTTCATTTTTGTGTGAAATTGAAGTGGTAAATTAATGTAAGAATCCATTTCATGGCTGTTTTTGTATAGTCTCGGATTAATAGATAATAATGTTTGTAATATGTTAATGTCATTTGACATACATGACTGTTTAAAGCATTTAACCGAACAAAGTCAAGTGAATTAGATAGTTTATGTCACAAATATCACTCAACTAATTTGATTTCTCAAACTAAATACATTGGTATTTGATAATAGTCTTAAGAGCTAGTAGAAAATCATGGAAAACAATATGAAGTTCTTGTTTTGTGTTAACACATTTGCACCAAAACCTCATGTTTAATGTTTCATGTGTTTCAATATGGAATGTAAATGTTTCATGTTTAACATGAAACACATGATTCATGTTTCAAAGATTAACATGAAACATATCACTTTTCGTGATTCGGATTTTGCAAATGTTGGTTGGGTTTTAGAAAGCTAGTGGGTGTATTTCCTGATGGAGATAGTTTGGACATGGAGCAATCCCCCTTGCTGTTAAGGTTTGATCATGGATGACTCTTAGGTTTGACATCTTAAAGGGTTATATCGTCATTTTACCTTTAATTTAATAAAATTGAGAATTTTAAAATAATTAAAAGTAAATAAAATAATTATAAAAAAATAATTTAAAAAAAAAACGGATCTCCACCTTCCATTTTTGAGATGTAGGTGAATTATGGAGATTAAAAAAAATTGAAAGACAAAAAGGTCAAAGCACCTCCCCCCTCCGCCTAGGGAAGGATGGAGATCAAATATTGGATCTCCACATTTTTTTTTCCTTTCAATTTTTTTTAAAAAAATGTTATTAAATGATGGTGTCCACCGTCCATCTTTGTTTTTAAAAAATTATATAAAAAAAAAAAATCAATTTTTCATTTTTTTTTTTTTAACATCCATCTTTTTTAATAGAGGAATGCTACATACAACCGGGGTCACGGCCCTGTAGTGGAAAAAAAAAAAAATTTAACATGTGGGACCCACGTAATAAATATATGAGGCCCGCATGTTTTTATTATTTTTTCCACTACGGGGCTACAGCGGTGCCACGACTCTGGTTGTATATATTGTTTCTCTTTTTAATATTTGAATTTATATTCTTCTCTAATGGATGGTTGGAGGTTTTTTTTTTTTTTTTTAATTCCTTTTAAAAAAAATTCTTTTAAATTTCATTTGATCTCTACCATCCTTCTCAACGATGGAAGATGGAGATCTATTAAAAAAAAAAAAGTTGTATTTTTTTTTTCATTTTATTTATTTATTTATTCAATTTAGGGATCATGGGTATTTTATCTGAACTATTTATACACCACTTTTTAAATTATTTATTATTATTTTTCCCTTTATCAAATTAGTTAAAAAAACATACAATTTTTATTAACAAAATCTTGTACAAAGTAAAACTAATAAAACCCCACTTTCTTTATTTTAAAACCCTAATGACATAGATAATTTCAATTACTGAATGTTTACTATTTTTGTTTATATTTTCTTTCAGATCTCGATCTCATGTTTTCCATGTTTAGTATTTATTGATTTTACTGTTTCACATGTTTGTTTTGTTTCTCTTTGCAAATTCCTGATCCATGTTTGCTGTTTTTTATTTCTCCAGTTTATTGTCTTTTAGATCTTCCAGACATTCTATGATTTGTATCAATTCTTTAATAGATTTTATTCCAAATTTTCTAAAGTTAGTTTAATATTATTTATATATTAAAAAAAAAACAACGAAATCAAGAATCACAAGTCACAACCAAGAAAACCTAATCTTTGACGAAACGAAACCACTCCAAAACCCTAACTCAATCGCTCAAAAAGATCATTAAACAATCAATGTCACACTCACAATCTACCACCAACAATTCATTAACTACAGAAAAAAAAAATAAATAAATAAATAAAATCAGATTTTTTTTTTTTAGGTTGAGGACTCGAACCCACGACCTCATGTCATAAGTGTGAGGAATTTACCACCAGACTAATCTCATATTCTCATCTCATCTAATGTTGAGAGTTAAAGTAGGGAAATATAACTTGAATCCACAACCATTCGATACGAATGTAAGAGAATTACCATTGGTCCACCTCAATTTTCGTCGCGAAAAGACAACTTTAATAATGATGGTTCTATTTGAAAATTGAATTAAATCACTAACATAGGAAAAAGATTTCTTGAAATCTATATTTTTTGTATGATTCAGAACGAAGTAATAGTTACTAACAATCCAAGTGGACCAAGTGTAGTTGCAGGAAAAGTCTCTTAATTGCCATTATTTGAACTGACCACTCAACATGCTTTTGTAAAATAACAAATTTGAATTTTGGAAGAATCCGCTGTTCGGTTGTACCACTCACTCAACTATACACCCATCAAACCCTCCACAACTTCAAACTTTCAAATAACATTTAACCATCAGAGCAATCTCCATAAAACACAAGTCACATATCAAGAGAGTCATTAATAAATTTTTGAATTACGTTACGTGCTACTATTTAGTATTTACCAAACAGCAAATACGATGTCCATGGCTGCTAATTATTGACAAAAATATATACAACAATTAAAGGTTGATGAGTTACAAGATTGTGCCCATGATGAAATTGCGCACATTCATGCCAGATCAATACAACTTAAGCTCTTTCTCTGCCGATGTGCACGATGAAGGCAATGAATTTTAAGCTTGAAAATGCCCTATAACTTTGTTTTAAAACTTTTTCGACAACACACAAATCTGCCTTCGCCTGGATCATCCACCATATTTGGTTGGTGCTGGACACATCCCCCACCTCTCCCTCTTTCTTCCAAACTGGGATTCTTCCAACTAAAAGATTGTGGTTGATGGGCAATAAAACTTTCAATTACCCTTCACTCAAGTCATTTAGGTCGAAGATCTCCGCCATTGCTTCTTCGCTTTCGCCTTCTTATGGTTGGGCAACTTGAATGGACTCCAACTCTTTCGGCGTTTGGAAGTTTCACAAAAGAGGCCGGAAGCCAGAGCCTGCTGAAGCCAAAGCTCAAATTCTTCCTCATCCTCATCCATCATCTCAGCATCCAAATCCCAAGGGTATCTGCTTGAATTGGATCGTTGTGTCTTCTCCA
The DNA here is from genome assembly GCA_954870605.1 of Acer campestre. Classification (NCBI taxonomy): domain Eukaryota; kingdom Viridiplantae; phylum Streptophyta; class Magnoliopsida; order Sapindales; family Sapindaceae; genus Acer; species Acer campestre. Next base: position 28,102,114 of record OX940801.1, read on the forward strand.
AACCAACCATGTTTACATGGAAGCTTGGTCGATGCGTGTTAGGCCTACAAGCCATGCCCTGCAAGTAACATTTTCAGGCTATAATATAAAGACGATAAAATTGAATACATTTCCATTTTCCTGTCATAATGTCAATAATAATTGATCCTATGCTAATTTTGAACTCTCGCTGTCTTGAGGGTAAAAGGTGATTAAGATTTATTTCCTCTTTACTATGTATTTTTTTACTAACTATCAATTACAAACTTTAATGAAGTCAGGTAAAACCTGCTGACAGTATTCAAAGATGATCAGTTTTTGCTCTCCATTTCGAAAGATAAACTGTGAAACGAGGCCCACTGTGTATGATATGGCAACAAACTTCACCAGATTATGGGATAGTGCTTCCTGCTACTTATAGACCATATTCTAAAAAAACGTGAATCAAATAATTTGTCATTTCCCTCCTATATCTCACACATTTTCATACATCCAATAAACAAATTAATAAGGCAACCCCACCAATTGTTTATCTACATGCCCATATCTGCACACAAAATCCCTTCAGCTAAATGAGGGGTTAAAAGACCCCAAATTCAATCTTTGCCCTACAACTCCACAACTAAAACCTAGGAGTTTCAGTAGTTACCACTTCAACAATCAAAATTGACAACGAAAAACATCAAATGCTTCTCCTCAGCCAGAATCTTTTATTGCTGACAGCTTATGAATCTGAAACTTCACCCGAAGCGATCAGCTAGAAATTCAAAGTTCAATAGGCCAATAACTGATTACTGATCTTGAATGATCGTTGAACTCTTACGTTTAGACTTTTTTTAATCATTTACAAGTACATAGAACCTTGGATTCCTTTGTAATATAATCATATGCAAATAATCCATCGACTTGTAAGTGCTTCCATTCTTTCTCTACAAAATCAAGTAGTATCTTTCGCGACTTTTTCATTGAAGCATATGTTATCAGATTTCGAGCATAATAATGTAGAAAGGAACTTTGAATCAAATTTAATGTGAATAATACCCATATCACAAGCATACGGTCTCCTGTCTTCAATTCGACAAAAAATAGAATAAAGTTCTTGCTCAGTACTATTTGGCTCTTTCAGATTTTCCCCTTCCTTGAGAAATATGATTTTAGCATGTATAACAAGGGTTCCATATCAGAAACAACTACTAACCTGGCAAATAGCCCATTCTGACACATCAAAGATTTTGCTCTCAGCGCAAACAAAAGCTCGAGGTATTTCCACCTAAAACACAGAAATCAAATTTCTAAGAAAGAGAGTAATGCAAACCTGTGACATCAATGGAATTTCAAAAGAATGTGACACCGTCAATTAAATACTAAACAAGAGATGGAACGACATCAAACATATTGAATGTAAAGGAATTGATAGCAATGAACATGTTGGAACCTTGGAATAAGGCTCTATACTCTGATGTTATGTAATTAGCAATATGACATCACAAACTATCCTATGTGAAATAAATAAGAATTTAAAAATTCCCTGAAAGGTATTTGGACTATGAAAACAACGAAAAGGGACACTCATAGACGTCATATATTCTCTCAAAATTCTTGAAATGCTTTCCATCTCTTATATTATTTTGAAAGCAATTATTGCAAATAAAAAGATAAGATATTTGTGCAAATGGTTATTATTAACTATGAAATTTGAAAAAGAGGTTCATCTTGTCAGGTTTATATTTGTCTTGATGGACAAAATTGAACCCAAGAACAAACCTCAATTTCATTCTGTTATCCACCCACTAGACTAGTGTGCCACTGGCCAAAGAACAATCTTGTTTAATATACAATATTTTGTATCCAAAAATGTTTATCTGAAAATCTTAGATCCATAGAGGGCTTAGACACTATTGTTGGGTCATTTCCTATTAGCTTAAGCTTTTGGGTCTGTTGGTTTCTGACATCAAAGCTTTGTTATACCAAGGAGTCCAGGTTCAAGTCCCCCTATGTGATTATATTTGAATTTGTTTTCTGATTTGTTGTGTTTGTGTTTGGGCTCGTGTCACGTGGCAAGCCCGTTGGTCTTGCACGTGAGGGGTGTGTTAAGAGTGTTTAAATACTATTGTGGAGTCATTTCCTATTAGCTTAAGGTTTTGGTTTTGGTGGTTACTAACAAGATCTAAAATAAATTACTTAATAGAAAAGGACTAAACGCCTAAGCTTCTTAAAAACAGGTGTTAGTTTAGAATAGAGCAGCTGCTGCTTATGAAATCACAGTTTCTAGACAAAACTTCAAAATGACACAATACTTCCCCATGCTTCAGAAATTTTAAACTATTCCCTATGCCAAAACTTTTTTCTCTCAAATCCTTCAAGCTTGCATTAGGAGCCCATTCTAAATTAACACTAGATTAGATGTCTCTCAGTTCCTCATCATAAATATGTTTCAACTTACCGAAAGTTCAAGACTACATAATCAAACCAAATTACTTAAAGTTAGTAGACCAAATAAATTGCACCTCTTCATGAGAAGAATATACCTTTTGGGGCCTATCAAAGACCAATGAGCCTTTGTACTCAACCCATCCATCCCCATCTTTTGCTTGATGATATTGACAGCAATCCTGAAATCAAAAGAACTCTTACTAGTTCAGAAAATCAATAGCAGAAATATTTTTAAAAATGACAATTTACCAAGCAGAATAAACAGGACTAACCTGACACCATCTCGCCTTGGCCTTACTCCTATTGGTGCAGACCCATATGTGCGAATTGCCACACTTAGTGCAGTGTATGCGCCTTGACTCCTCTGCACAGTAATCCGGAATATCCTGCATGAAGTAATAAATAACTTAAAAAATTTCAAAATGTAGTTATAACTCAGTAACAGTGAATTGACTTAGCCACCTGAATTGGTTCAAAAAATACAAGCTTGTACAAGAGAGTATCTGACAATATAGCATATAAGACCACAAAGCAGAATGCCAACAGTAAATATATCTCTTGATAGTTGATACTTAGACCATTCTTACCTTGCTTTTCCATTTAAAATTTGCTTTACACATTTTCACTGAAATCACCATATACTACTTTATAAATTAATCTTCGTTGACAATCTTAGAAATAAGTGTGCATAGACAACAAAATAAATTCAATCTTTAACACCAAAACCTTTTATAAATATTATTGTAAAACCAATACTATATTATGAACACATAATCAAGATCAAGCGAATTTCTACTCTAGATGTAAATTCTTATCATGCATCATCCCCTTCTATGAACTCCATGCAAAAAAAAAAATTACAAGTTAAACACACAACAGAGCCCAAAAACATAAAACCGAAGAATTCCATGTAAATTACCGGACATGAAGCACCATGAGACTTCTGACAAACACTCCGTGTCTGAGCTTCTTCCTTTCTTAATTGTTCATCATAGTCTCTCTTCTTCGTCAAATCAGAAAGAACCTACAAATTACACTCATTCTAAGTAGAAGAAAGGACCAATGCCACACATACTTGACATAATGGGGAATTTTGTTTCATCCTTACATGATGTGGCAACTGAAAAATCATAAAGCAAGGCAATAAGATATAATTAAATTTTATAAATTGCTCACCTCATATGCACATTGGACTTTCTTAAATGATTCACTAGCTAAAGCACTTCCCATATTTTTATCAGGATGTACAAGCATGGCCTGCATACACATACATAGAGAGAGAAAATAAATAAATACATAAATAAAAAGGGATTGAAATCAGCAAGTATACATGCATGAGAGTGCAGGCATACACAGTCAAACAAAGAACTAATTTAAGGATTCTTGAAAAAGAAAGACTCCAATTCCATGAACAATGTGATTTTATTCCCCAGCATGTCAGATGTATGATTTGACTAAATATAGGAGGCTAAATCTGTGATGATATCCCACTTTCGGTTGAAATGGAAAGAGCAACTTTCCCACTAGTAAATTATGCTGAGAACAATAAGCCAAATTGAAATTCAAAAAGCAGTAGCGATTAAACTAAAATCCACTCAAACAGAAATGGATTATCTCTGCCAACAAAATTATCATATACCTTCTTCCGATACTCCTTTTTCAAAACTGTAGCATCAATTTTTTTGTGGCGAGGAAACCCCAATGCTTCATAATGATCCATACTATTTAATATCCTTTTCATCTCGTCAACTGAGCTTGGCTCTTCTTTAACAACCTTACTACCAGAAGACTCTTCCTGGTTAATAATAACAGATGATGTAACAGTTGGTTTGCTAGTTGATTTGCATGAGTGCAACTTTTCAGTTTCTTCAGTAGGAATAGAATATTCACACTCTCCAGCGAATTCATCTTCTGTTACTGTTTCTGATTCTTTCTGCTCTTCAAAGTGTGAATTTTCACTGTTATTGTCGCACCATTGAAGCAAATAATTCAGTACATCATTCGAGAGGAATGCAAAGTTTATTGCAAGGAAAACTCCAAACCATCCAACTCGAACTTTGACAAAATAAATTGCATAAATAGTCGCCATTAAGATCACCAATCGGGCATGATTTAGAGAAAATAAATAACCTGCAATTGCACAGTCACAAGTAAAAATTTTAAATTCTATAGAAATGTAGCATATGAACGAAGGACTGCCTAGTGCCTAGCTGTACAATGCTTCAATTTGCTAGAACAGTTTCAAGAATTATGGACCCAACAGTAAAATAATCCAGATATCTTCAACCAGGGAAAATAACCAAGGTAATGCAGAAATGACAGCATGAATAAAATATGGATAACCGCATAAGCACGTGAGGTGCACACACAAATGAGTAACATACATGGAAATTTCAAGTAAAATATTAACCAAATCATTTAAGCTACCACAAATTTTATTTTAGGTTCTATTTCTTTGTGGTGTCCACTCCCTGCCACGCCACAGCACAGCATAATCACTCTAATGCTCCAGTTAATTTTGCTTTCCACTTGCAGAACATTGTGATTTCTCCATATTTAAGAAACATATGATGTAGTAATTTATCCCCATATGAAGACACAGAGTAACTGATTATTATTGGTAGGAGAGTAGCAGATTTTGCTTCATAGATGTCCTGAACACTTAACAAAGGAAAACGTTTGTCCGCCTTGCCCTCTTACTAGATTTGATCTTATTATTATTATCAGAAAAAAAAAATACGAAAGAGAGGCTGGCCACAAAGAAAGTGAAATATAGATCGCTTGAATTCAGTTCCTCTTTGCTGCCTGGAAATCAATATTATTGGAAATCTAGCATATCATTAAGGTTTTGATCCATTCTCTGAGCAATTACAAGAGAGGATATCTTTGTATGCTTACTATCTTTTTATGAAACATAAACATACTACATTTTTCTTTAACCCAGTAACTTGATTTATTGAGGACATGATCTACAAATTTCCAGCTCCTATGACCATTGGGTCTAGCAACATATGCAGGCCAAATTTTAGACTTTGAGATTTGAAACTCTAATAGATATAAAAACTTTCTTCTGAACTCGTGCAAATAAGTGAAAACATTAATGCAAGCAGACCCATAATGAACTTAGAAAAGTTGTGAAAGGAAGCTAACAAAAGGCTGCAAATCCATAGCTTACTCATTCTATGTTTTGGCGTCTTTTCCCAATTACTTATGGTCTTAATAAAGGGATATAGTGCTATGCATATGTTATAGTGAAAATCATCTCTATTCCATTTGTGTTAGAAAGTTTTGCCCACATCTTCTATCTATCCGGTATGCATGTTGGACTCAGAATTACATTGTTAAGAACCATCACCTCTCCATCACATTTCTTTCAGGTATTACCAAACACCTCCTTTCCTATCTAACAAAATAGCCATTGTTTCAAGTCATTGTTGTTTCGTAAATTAGAGCCATTGCATATCTTCCTCTCTCTCTCTCTCTCTCTCTGTGTGAGTAATTTGATCCATTCTTTTTGGTGCCTGACAAACTCACTTTTCCCATTTTGGAGAGCTAACTCGACAATTTCAAATAAAACCGTGGTAGCCGATAAAGCTGCACATTAGACAATGTGGCATCTTCACATGCAAGAAATGCCCTGAGGACATGTCTACCACCATCTTATAGCTACCGACTAACTGCTTAAACTCTCTAAGGCACTATATACCTCGTTCCCTTTTTTATATATAAACCAACATTTCTAAAGATGTTCTAAAATAGACTATTGAGATGTAAGAGAGGTCAAAAAGGTAGTGGTTCCATTCTGGGCTTTGCAGTCGCCATTTTTGGTGCTCTGACCGGAGAGAAACGAGGGTTTTAAAATATAATGATGGACAAGATATCCAAAGTTTTACGCCAGAGTTCATTCTTAGGCATCTTTATGGACCTTAGTCTCTCCAACTTTTAAGATACTTTTGTTTTTTCATCCACCTTAGTTGGGAGGCTGCTCTAGCCAAGGATGTTTCTATAAATATTTCATTGTTAAGTTTTTGTCTCTTCTCCTCTGTTGTTTTGTCAGTTTTCTCTACACAATTGGCCTCTGCTTATGCAAATCTTCATTTTGTGATTAAATACATACTTTAGGTTATGAGTTATGACCTCCACAATCATACAGATATTGCATATGCAAAAGCAAAAAGCTCTGAGAGCATACTCAACATGCTCTTTCAACAAATTTTTCAAGACAATGTCTTTGGATTTTTTTCATTATAATGATCACATTGAGGAAGTTTTAGCTATGTTGATAAACATAAAACTCCATGAGTCAAAAACTTTCATCTTGTGAATTCTCACTTACAAAATAACAAGAAAAAGGAATAGAACAAGAAGAGGCATAAAGAATATATTACACAATGATAGTGAAGTAATCACCAATTACAAACAGAATGCAAAAGATTACTTAAGAAATTCATTATCTCAATAGTTCTGGGTTCAAAACAATAATTATCGTGATCCTTTGTTTTTAAAAAGATTGCAGTAAGATGATAACAGGCACAAAACAAATGGTGAAATAAAATAACAGCACATTGGGTTAAATTTAAATATAAAATCAAAGTGTAAGGACCAAGGAACCAAGTCATACCTCCAACTATAAACAGTGTTCCAGTTATCCAAAAGTTAGCATACATCCATAAAACCAATATAGCAAATAGTCCAACAATAAAAAGGCCAGGCGTGTAACCCAAGTATTGAACAGCAGCTCCAGCAGCTCCCTAAAACATTGGATCAACTGTTAATAGCAGCATTAACATTTATTTTCTTAAAAAAGTTTAATTTTAAAAGGACAATCTGTGAGATTTTACAACCGTATTAGTCAAGAAACTCATGGGATACAAGCCAGGTAGACATTATTAACATATTCATTCTAAAAATATGTTTTTCAATTAAACTGGTTCCACTGAACAAAGCCTATGCAGCTACAAGTGGCATTTAAGCCAAGAGAATGAATTGTTGTTGAACAAATTCTAGACATCATATAGAAAGAACAAATGCATTTAAATATTACAAAGTGAGAGGTTCCTATAATGCTCTTTTTTGGTAGCTACAGCTGACTGTTTATTCACTTTATTCTTTTCTTTTTTTGATAAAATTTCATTTTGTTTCATATAAAAATAATAATAATAATAATAGGTGGGAAGTGCCTAAAGATTGATAAAAACCCATAACAAAATGGAAATTTTTTGTAAAACAATAAATAAATCAAGCTCAAAAAAGTGGGATTTTGTTTTCAAGAAAGGAATCAAATGAATTGTATGACTTATATAGTTATATCAACTAAAAATGAAAATTCCACCCCAGATCTAGGAAAGGAGATGGATTAACTTTGATCTCAAGAATTTAAACAAGTGATATCGAAACCTCTAAGTTCTCTGGTTTCCCTTTTATTTTAATTAGTTTTTTCTTTAAGGCTTTTGGGCAAAATGCTAGAAGGATACTAAAGTTGATTAATTTCTTGACAACAAAAGTTAATTCCTTTCTGGGTATCAAAATAATAATGATAATAATAACTTTCCTCATATAAGAATTGAATTCAAGGCTCTGCTCCAACCAAAATGCCACTATTTCTATAAGTTGATTCTCATATATATATATATATAGAGAGAGAGAGAGAGAGAGAGAAAGAATGAATGAATCCACAGCTCAGCTTCAACCAAAATGCCAACTAGTTTTCCCCTACACTAGATATCTTAGCTAGGAGTTCAGCGTATAATAGTTTGAAACTTTACACCATTATTTCACCCTAAGAAAAATCCCAAAACATTTCAACTCATCCAATAGAGTTACTTATCATAATTCATAAATACAACAAAATAAAGTGACAGAGAAAAATAAAAAATAATGCACCATGCAAAGACCTGACATATGTAGGAAAAAAAAAAACATTGCATCCTGAATTGAACATCAGTATTTAAAAATAAAAAATAAAAACAAAAAAACAAAAAAACAAAAACTAGAATTAAAAGACAGCATTGACTTACACAACTTCAGTGCACATAACCTAGTTTTTTAAAACTTCAGAAACAACAATTGCCCGTTATGATTACAGGATGTTAAACCCAACAAAATATAATGCTAATTTGACATTTATTAGCACATAACAAAACGAAACAAGCTGAAAAATACCCACTTAAAACCAACCCATGTGAATAAATCAACAAAATGAAACTTAGGAAAAAAAAAAATCCAAACAAAATTACTTTTGCTCATACAACCACGTAAAAATAAAAAATAAAAAGTAAAAGTCTTAGATTTTCATCCGGCCCTAAATTGATCAACTTCTTAGTTTTTAAGCAAGGTTGTACTTAAGTTTTTGTGATCCCAATCTCATGAGATCAAATAAGAAAGCCTCTTCTATACATAACCAAGCATTGTTATTTGTTAATAACGTTAGTGTTCTCAACATTTTATCTCCATGGCGAGTGTTTTACAAGTTAGTCTTACAGTTAACATTACTTTACCAATCCATAAGAAGTAATAGGCTTAAGACTAATACATAAGAAGTAAATCCATATACATTAATATTATCAAAAACATCATTTTGTAGTTTGTAGAACTAAAGTGTCACCTTCTTTATTAGTATCCTATAAAAAAGGGAAGAAAATAACTCAAGTATCAAAAAATTGCAATAGGAAGCAATGATAAACCTCAACATTTTAAATCTACCAAAAACATTAAAACCCATAAACACTGGAAAGAAAGAAAAATAAGAAAACTTACCATACTGAGGAGTACATAAAGCAAGCAAGACATAGAAGTCAAACTAAGAAAGCAGCTCCACATAATAACAAACAACGAAGAGGAACCCAACTTGAGCATTGACTGAAAGCCCCTCACAACAGAATTCCTCCAAAGAAGCAGCAATAAGCACACACATTTCCCCAATTTGGCACACCCAGAGCACACCATCGGCCAATGCCGATCTATAAACACACCCATTTTGTCCCTGAAACAGCCTAAAGCTGTTTGAGCTCGTGAGTACATGTGTTTCTGGGATTGCAGCCATTTCCAACCTTGCTTCACTAGCCCAATATCTTCCATATTAATTTTACAAATGTAAACTACCGACGACAACAACAACAACAACACAACTAACTTTCTTGGATTTCACAGAAACTGCTATCGATAACCATCTAACTGAATCCGAAACTCTGCATTGTTGAAGAAATGTGAGTGCAGATCCTGAATGCTGCTACTACTACTACCCACCATAGTGAGAGAGCTTAGCTTGATCTGCAAAATTTACAAAAATGTCCCCAAGATTTCACGGGTTTCTTGCAAATAAAGGGTACAAAAGAAGATACCCAGAAGCCATGTGATGAACCATCAACTATTAAGAGATCAAAAACACAACAGTGAAAGACCCACTAAATTCAGTCACGTTCAACGCCCAAATTGCTTCAAATGTACGTCTCCCCAAAAGCAAAAAACATTCAAAAAAGCCACATAATTGAAAATAATTTTATTCCCCTTTAAAATGTCCTCTCTCTTTAAAACACCAAGCGCCCACCGGCTAGCTGTTTCCTGCTCTGTCTTCAACGCAAAATCACATCGAAAACACTAGATGATATCAAGAAAAAACAACAGATGAGAGAAACCAACCAGAGATCAGTTGCGCTGAGCCTGCTTGAATTGAAGAGAGAAATGGGATTGTATGCAAATCTTGGGTTTGATGAGGCTGAAACCCTAGCTTCTGCTTCCGGGGAGTGCTCGCGAAAAAGAAAGTTAAAAAAGTGTCAAAAAGTTTCCTTAAAGAAAGAGAGGAGTGTGTCGTGTGTGTATGTTTTGAGTTTTGACATCATTTACATTGCGTTTGTGTATTGGAGGGTTGGATGAATTGCGTAATAATTCCATGGGACCCACTAACTTTGTTCTTTTTTACAAGTTATTGTTTCCTGTTACCGTTCTCATACTACTTGTCTACTACTGCTGCTACACTTCCATTTTTAATATTTTTTTTAGACCACCTCACCTGCAATTACGACAACTAGACTTCTATTACCACAACATTAAAAATAGATTTATATTATTTTAATAAAAGCATTCAACTTTTTAAATCCATTAGTTTCATACATGTGAAACTAGTATTATTTTTCTAGGAAGCACGGATACTTCATTTAGTGGAGGTAACTCGTATCGAACTCGTATCCAGTTCCGATACTTCCCGGATACTTCAGGATACGTATCCGATACACCAAATGGCGTATCCGTTGACTTTTTCATAAGTTTGACTGAAGGATACTTAGAGGATACTTGAGGGATACTTCGAGGATACTTGGGGGATACTTCGAGGATACGTTTGGGGCAATATTATAATTATTTTAGTATAAAACGGGGTTAAATTATAATTTCAAAATTTTATGGGTTAAAATGAAACTGTAAAGAAATTTTGGCTTAAATTCCATTGACATGGAGAATAACATGATACTTGAGATTACAAACCTTTCACTTGATGAACCAGAGTTAGTTGCCGAATTATTTAGATCCTTTAACAACGTGAATAATGATAATGAAGTTAATTAGGAATTTAGTAGCTATTTTATGAGTTTATTTTATGTATTATTTGGATTTTGTAATATACTATAACTTATGTGATGTATGTTTTATTTGGATTTTCAATTTTGTAATATGTTACGACTTAATTTGGATATTGTAATATGTTAAATTGTTATGGCTTAGGTTGTTATGTGACATGTTTTATTTGGATGATTGGATATGAATATGTTTTGATTTTTAAATGAATTATCAAATATCTTTTTATATATTCTTATTTTAAAAAAATATAAATATATATTATTTTAATTGACGTATCCTGCCGTATCCGTATCCTAGTTTTTGGAGATTTACCGTATCCCCGTATCGTACCGTATCCGTATCCTGTATCCGTATCTGTATCCGTGCTTCCTTGTTATTTTTATATGCATATAAAAATCATTTAAATGACCATCCAAATTATTAATATATTATTTTTAAATATTCAATATTAGTTTTATTTTAAAGATCTCGATGAAATCTTTCTAATTGTATAATTTTTATGATGATAAAATTTATAAATTAAAACGTATTCTATATTATTTGAATTTAATTAAAAAGATAAAAGGATATAAATGTTAAATATTAATAATGATGTGATATAAAAAATAATATAATAATAATTGAAGGGGAAGAAGTTGCTCTTCAATGTTGAAGAGAGAGAAGTAAAATCTTATTTAAAGAATCTGTTGAAGCCAAATACTCTGACGTGGCTGGCTTGTCTTTAACAAATATCTTATTTGAAGAGTTTGTCGGGATACTATTACATTGGACAAAAATAAAATTATAAAAAGGAAAATACGAACATAATAATATTACACAATCCATAAAACTAGCTAAAAAAATCTACTTTAATGATGTGCCAACTGATTTGTCTTTCATTTACTATCTTATCTCATGATTTATGTGGTAATGACAACTCATTTATTAGATAATTTGAGTTTGTTTTTTATTTGATTTCTTTTTTTGGGTTCAATAGTAAAATATTTTGTTCACATCAAATTTTGCACTACTCGGGTCAATTTCTTTTTGAGGACAACAATGCTCTTTCATTTTAGGTTAACCTACCTTCATTTTATTCAAATGCATGAAACTAGTACAAACACCCAATATTATTAAGTTAATTTGTTAATTTAACCATTGACTAAAAATATTTACTAATTAAGAAAAGAAATTAAATTAAATAATAATTAAAGAAAAAATTAAGAAACTCCATCATTAGTAGAGAACTCCTTCGGTTTGTGGAAGACCAACCAGAAGAGCCCAACGAATAATTCCCCTAAGACTGAAGGAGATCATCAATCTTTTCATGTCGGTGAAGGAGATCGAATCCACTAGTCAAGTCAATCTCTTTAACAAATTGAAGGAGATCGTAAAAAATCCTTCGTGAACTACAAGAAATCTCCATGGACGATGAAGCTCCACTGTCAATGGTGACTTCACTATTTTCGTGATTAGATTTTTCTTTATTTAAGAGTAAATTGCACCAAACTCCTCTAACTTCACACAAAAACAAGTTTATTGAAAATTGACACTCGCATCCCATGTCGTTAGTCAATGGCCGTCAAAAATAACATTTGATCAAAAGAAAAGAAATGCCCCTCATCCCTAAATTAAATAAATAAAACATTTTTAAAAAGCTAATTGCACCAAACTTTCCTGAGGTTTGCCTTTTTACACTCAGAAACAACTTTATTATTAATTGACACTTACCTTCCCTAATGTTAGAGTTTAACCATGGTTGACGGTAATATTGTCATTTTACCCTTAATTTAATAAAAAATAAATAAATAAATAAACAAACAAGATCTCCATCGTCCATCTTTGACCAAGATGGATGGTTGAGATCACATTGAAAATAAATAAATAAAATTATTAAAAAAAAAAAACTTTTTTTATAAAAATAATGGATCTCCATCATCCATCCCAAAGATGGATGGTGGAGATTAAAAAAAAAAATCTCTGAAAAAAAAGGAGGAAAATTTGGATCTCTAGGGAAAATTCTCCCTTATCACGAAGAGGGGATGCACAACAGGGGATGTATCACCTTCCCCAGTTCAAGGCAGGGAGGCTCCAACCTCCCTCAACCACAAAAGGGGGAGGCGTCTCCCTTATTCGTGAAAGTGCTATTTCGCAATTTCACGAACAGAGGAGGCAAGACCTCCCCCATTCACAATTGCTCAACCACGAAAGGGGGAGGCATCTCCCCTATTCGTGAAAGTGCTATTTCGCAATTTCACAAACAAAGGAGGCAAGACCTCCCCCATTCACGGTTGAGAGAGGTAGGAGCCTCCTCGCCGCTAACGAGAGGAGGCAAGACCTCCTCCACCGCGCCTTCCCCCTTTTATGGCAGGAGAGGGTAGAGATCCATGGAGATAGAAATCTCCATGGATCTCTGGTGGTCCAAATCGGATCTCCACCTCTGTTTTTTTTTTTTCTTTCTTTTTTTTCAATTTTTTCTTTTAAAATATATGTATATATTCTATTTAATCTCTACCATCTATCTCAAAGATGAATGGTGGAGATTCATTTTGAAATATATATATATATTCAGTTTTTTAATTGCTTTAATTTTGAATTATTGAATATCTTAAATATTTAATATCTGAATTTAATTTTTTCTTTTTTCTTTTTTTGATTTTTAAAAATTCAATTCTTAATCTCCACCGTCCATCTTTGTGAAGGATGGTTGGGGATCCATTTAGGAAAAAAAAAAAAAAATTAAAGAAGTTTTTAACAAAGAGAACTTTTTTTTTAGTTTTGTGATATGAGGGGCATTTCCATCTTTTGCATTTTATTGTTGATAAAAAAATATTAATTAAGAATTTCAGGGGTATTTTGGTATTTTTGATGGTCAAACTTGATCAATGGTTAAGTTTGACTATGTTTGACTAATAGTAGGAGAGGTGGGTGTCAATTAATGATAAAGTTATTTCCATATGAAAAAGAACAAACCTCAGGGAAGTTTGATGCAATTTGCTCTTTTAAAAAAAATTAAAATTAAATTGGATTTCCAATTCTCCACAGAAGGATGGTGGAAAGCAAATAAATTTTAAAAATATTGAAAAAAAAAAACAAATTGAGAACTAAAAAAAAAAAGATGGATCTCAACCATCCATCTCGGTCAAAGATCAATGGTGGAGATCTTTTTATTAACTTATAATTTTATTAAATTACGGACAAAATGACAATATTACCCTTGAAGATGTTAAACTTAACGGTGAACCATGGTCAAACCCAAACGGCATGGGAGGTGAGTGTCAGTTTTCAATAAAGTTGCTTATGTGTGTAAGATGGTAAACCTTATGGGAGTTTGGTGTAATTAGCTCTTCTTCTTTTTAAGTTACGTAATTAGCCTTTTTTTTATTTAATGGTGTATGTGTATGTATAGATATGGATAAATTTTCCAATTAAGACTTTTTACTATGTACACTTTAAAGCACATTTGGTGAAATTTAATAGAAATAATTGAATCTTATTGTGGTTTTTTTGTATGGAAAAAAAAAAATTTGGGTACATAAACTAATTGTTTTCCTACTTTTTAAAGATAAAACATTGAAAATAATGGTGCTCATGGGAAAAGTTCTCTCTCTCTATATATATATATAGAGAGAGAGAGCACAATCTATAGAATATAGGTGTATGGTGTTGAATAAATTTGGTGGAACGAAAAATGGATTTGAACTGCAAGGATTTAGTTTCCTTAAGGTGTTATTTGCCCCCACTCAAATGTTTGCTAACAGATTCAAAGGCAGATTACCTCCAAGATACAACAAATCCTTAAAAGACTACAAATAACAATTTTGTAGAATTTCCCAAAACACTCTGTGAAACTGAAAGTAAAAACTTAATTATATTGATTTGAATAATTCTGTATATATTTATAGTCAAACCTTTTTATGTCTGTTATTTAATAGATAAGTCAGTTAATTGTACCTTTTCAGACTTGTGTATGTACATCAATCAGACAAGTCTATAGATTTGCATCTTTTAGCTTGTGTTTGTTCATAGTACAGACATATCTGATAATTGCACCTATTGAATCTTAAAAATATTACAATCTCTCTAACCATCCCCACTAGATTGTAATATTTCTCCAAATCTTTATTAATAATCTCATACTTACAATAAGGTATCTTTCGATTTAAACCTTCAATTGGTGAATGCAATTCAAAGTATTTACAAGACAAAGGTATGCAAATCATTTAAACCAAGTCTCCATAAGTTAATACTGGAAATACATCACATATGAGTTATCTCAGTTTCTATGAGATGTTCAAATAATTTTAGCACTATTATGGCATTGTGCTCGATCTTGGTCTCATGAACATTTATAAAAGTAAACCCAAACTTTTGTTAGAAACGGCACCATTTCTTATGTTCACTTAAGTGAAGTTTAACATATGTCTTTAGCTACTTAAGACACTTAAATTATAATATTCGAACTTCATTAAGAGTTTGCACTCATCCTCAAACGTAGCTATTAGCACTGAACATCCTAGAATGGACACTTAAAATAAATTTCAGTGTCTAATAATCACTTATCAGTAACTTGTTATTACCCATTAAACTTTAGAATAGTGATAATTCTATTATAAAGTTGAGTTACCGTCACAGGTGATTTTTTCAAAGAAGGGTTTCAGTCCCATTCCACTATATGTATCCTTTACTAGGTCTTACAATAAACCTTTTGTTAAATGATCTGCTAGGTTCTTATTTGACCTAACATGAACAATATTAATAACACCATATGTTATTAGTTGTTTGACATATTCATGTCTCAAGCTAATATGTCTAGATTTTCCATTATAGATTTTATTATATGCTCTAGACAAAGTAGCTTCACTATCACAGTACAAAGAAGTAGATGGCATCGGTTGTGGCCACAAATTTACATCTAATAATAGATTTCTCAACCATTCAACTTATTTGCCTGCTACTGCTAGTGCTATAAACTCAGACTCCATTGTTGAATGAGTTATACATGTTTGTTTCTTGGATGCCCAAGATATAACTCCTCTAGCCATAGTAAATATCCAACTTGTTGTGGATTTATTGTCACTAGCACTGGTTATCCAACTTGTATCAGAAAATCTTTCTAGCACTGCTGGATAGTCATAGTAAAATAGACATAACCGTTTGGTTCTTTTGAGATAACCAAGTATCCTTCCTATTGCTTTCCAATGTTGTACACTAGGATTACTTGTGTATCTTGACATTTTGCTAATAGCAAAAGCAATATATAGCCTTATACAATGCATAGCATACATTAAACTTTCTATTGCACTTACATATTCAAGCTGTGCAACAGCTCTGCATAATTTTCTAGTATATTGATACTAAAATCATATGGGGTATTTGCTTATTTAAATTTCAAATGATTGAATTTAAAAAGCACTTTCTCAATATAATGAGATTGACATAATGAATAACACCCATTGTGTTTTTTCACTTTGATACCTAAAATAGTATCTACTTCACCAAGATCTTTCATTTTAAATTGTGAAATCAAATAATTCTTAGTATCAGATATACCTTTCATATTTGTTCCAAAGATTAGCATGTCATCAACATATAAACAAATAATCACAACACAATTATTTATAAATTTAGAATATATGCATTTATTAGCACTATTATGTTTGAAACCATCTGATAAAATAACAGAATCAAGTTCATCATGCCATTGTTTTGGTGCTTGTTTCAAACCATAAAATAACTTGACTAACTTGCAAACTTTATTTTCATTTCCAGGCAATACAAAACCTTCAGGTTGTTCAATATATATTTCTTCATCAAGATCACCATTTAAAAAGGCAGTTTTAACATCCATTTGATGCACATACAAATGATATAATGATGCAATAGCCATTAGCACTCTAATGGAAGTTAATCTAGCTACAGGCGCATGTGTATCAAAATAGTCTATATTTTTTTTCTATTTAAAATCTTTTGCTACTAATCTAGCCTTAAAAGTTTGTATAGATTCATCTGTATCATATTTCCTTCTAAATACCCATTTGCTACTTATCGGTTTTGATCTTGGTGGCAAATCAACTAAAACCCAAGTTTGATTTGACATTATTGAATCCATTTTATTATTTATTGTTTCTTTCCAAAAAGAAACATCTTTAGATGACATAGCTTCAATGAATGTTTTAGGATCTTCTTCAATATTGAGTAAAATAGGTATTTTATTAAGAACAATATTTCTATCTCCTTCTACCAAAAAGGTTAAGGCTTGAGATGAGATGAGATGAAATCTATGCCCACTGATTTTTCTTTCCTTTCACGTTGACTTCTCCTTGGTTCAAAATGTTTTTCGATTTCTTTTCTTTTACACGAAATTGAACTAGAAATTATGTCACATAATAATTTATTAACACCATCAATTAGTTGGATATAGTAAATCAATTGATTTGATGGATTCATATAATGATTTTGAAATATTAAGCCAAAAAATTCAAACTGCCATCACTCTATCTAATGGATTTGATAGATGTAATTTGAATGAAATGTTTTTCGAGGGATTTACTGACATCAGTAAAAATCTAATTATTAAACAATTCAAATTCGTTTCCATATAAAAAAAATCAACTTAATTAAAAAATATTAAATAAGTTGGCTCAGTCGAAAAGATTAATCGGAAAAAGAGATGACGATTACTAGTTTTTGGTAATGTCAACTGGCACTATAAAAGATGTAGTAATACATAAATATTTATAAAATTTATTGCAGTGGTTCAACTAAAACGATTAATGGAAAATTTGGATCATGATTACTTCATCTTTATGCCAAGTAATTATTTAAACAATATTAAAACTCAAGTAATCATTTGAAAATTTTATTAAAGCAATATTAAGTCTTATTATAGTTTCGATAAAACAAAAATTGTAAACGTTAATGGTTGATGATATCTTTTTTTTTTAAAAATTAATAGCTGATGATATGTTGTTTAAAAAATTATAATTAACCTTAATAAAGTATGAGTTAATTCAACTTTCAATTAGTCCATAAATAATAATTCACATCATTGAATACAATCAATCTGGTTTTCGATCAGTAGGTATGTTTTAGAAACACAACTCAACCACTCCATAATTACTTAAGATCAGTTTCATAAACACAAGAACTAAAGACATTATATAATTACAAAAAAAATAAATAAATAAATAAATAAAATAAAATAAAATAAAAACATGCACACACACATTTGTTCTTCTTATGATAAACACACAACAGAAAACTTTACAAATATTGATCATGAAACCAAAAAAAAGTTGCAGGTGTGATTAAACACACTTTACATAAGAGAGTAAAAAAAAAAAAATACTAAAAGTGCATCAGTCCTTCAACATATATTTTGCATTACTTAAGTCAACTACATCTCAATCAACTTCCGGTTGAACCTTCTTCATATAGTCCTTAAAAAGCGTAAACCCGTCCTCCATACCTAGATTGTACACACCAGATATATATTTTCCAATAAAATGTTTGTATTTAATTTGGTCAAGAGCAGGGTGGCGAAAAAACTGACGATCTACTGCATTTAGATTGCATTCCAATTTCTCTATAGTATGAACCATCGTCTCCCGCTTATTACGGTCGGGAAATACAATTGCTAAATGGTTGGAGTCAGTTTTCAATTTCTTTGTCGGAGTTGCTGAAAGGTTTTCCATTGTAGAGAAACAAAGAACAGAGAGAGAGAAAGAGATTAATATGGAGACAAAACGTTATTTGGTGAATATATATATAGTAAATATAAAGAAAAGTCACAACTGTTGGCATTCGGTGCCAAACATTTTATGGAATCTAAAACGGTGAGAGAAAGATTAATAAGAAAAGTTATGAAGTGATGTATATATATATATGTTGTTGGCATTTGGTGCCAATCAGACCCTTTGGAATCCAACCCGATGTGACATAATTTCATATAACTTAGTGTATAGTTCAATGATGTGTTACCATATACAATCTTACTAAACTTTGATTACTTTGCAAACATAAAATATTAAACTGTTATACCTCATACTTAAAAAAATTAATATGGGACCATGCATGAATTAAACAATTGTACACATTAGTGATAACGTACATTATAACTATTGTATGTCAATTATTCGAAACATATTGTGTGCATATAGGAAAATGCATGAATTGGGCATTCATATGACATACGTATGTGCATATGTGATATACGTATGACATAAACATTACACAATGATATACATTGGGCATAACATTGATATCCTTTATGTGCATATGAGGATAAGAATTGGATAATTAGACAACAATTTGTAGTACTACAGTTATAACTAATAAATTTCAATTATATAAATGACTATAGGAAATTGAATTGACCTAGTACACATTTAGGAATAATTCGGTAACTATTATATGTTAACTTATCAACTGTAGTATTGTGTGCATGTGGGAGGGCAATCATTTGATATAGGCATAACATTTATATCCTTTGATATAAACATTACACTATGAATGCTTAAAACACTTTATGTGCATATGGGGATAATAATTGGATAGTTAAACAACAATTTGTACTTCCGTTATAACTAATAAATTTCAATTAATATAAATTATTATGGGAAAATAAATTGACCTACTGTATACATTTAGGAATAATTTGGTAACTACTATATGTTAACTTGTCCACTATAGTATTGTCTAAATGTGGGAGGGCAATCATATAATATATGCATAACATTGATATCCTTTGATATAAAATATTACACTATGAATGCTTAAAACACTTTATGTGCATATGAGCACAAGAATTGGATAGTCAGACAACAATTTGTACTACCGGTATAACTAATAAATTTCAATTAATATAAATGACTATAGGAAAATGAATTGACCTATTGTATATATTTAGGAATAATTTGGTAACTACTATATGTTAAGTTGTCATTTATAGTGTTGCGTGCATGTGGGAGGGCAATCATATGATATACGTAATAACATTGATATCATTTGATATAAACATTACACTATGAATACTTAAAACCTAAAACTTTAAAGAACATACATAACGTTCAAAAACCCTAAAACTCTCTCTCTCTCTCTCTCTCTCTCTCTCTCTCTCTCTCTCTCAGTTTGTTGTGTACATCCATCAATCTCTAAATAATCTACACCTCCCCATGTTAGTTACATTTTTTTTCTATTATTTCACAAGTTTGGATTACTGTTTTTGTAATTTAATATATTTCAATTTTTTTGTGATGATTATTGGTTTTCATATGTAGTTAGAAGAAGTAAAGATGAAAATTTATACTCGACTGGGTTTGATAATGGTGTGATGGTTTATCGCATTCATACTTATCGCATTCATACCTAGATGGTGTAACCACGTTTTCATGACTTTTAGTTTGTTTAAAATTAATCTTGATTGTTGTATTTTTTAAAAAAAAATGTCTTAACTTATAGCTGCAGCTAAGTTTGAACTTGTTTAAATTTTATATATAATCTTATTTCGCGATATTATACTTGCGTAAGTGTTTGTATGTACTTAATCTAACTTTTAGATTGTTATTTTTGAAAATTTTATAAATCTAGATATTTATATAGCTTTTTTTTTTATTGAAAATTAGTAGTAGTTGCAAATTGTTTGTTTCTTCTCACTTGCACAATAAAAAGTTTTGTTAATGTCATCTTCCTCTTCTTCAAACGTACGTGGGTATGAGGAGGGAAAATGCAAATGTGGGCTACCACATTGAGAGAATATCTTGTCATAACACTTTGGAACTATAAAAGACTATTCGAAAGGTGTTTCAAAGGAAAGGTTAGTGAACTGTAAGTGACTATTTTAATTTATACTTATATATATTGATTTATGAATTAATATAGCTTACATTTCGGGTGTTAAACTATAGAAAGAATTTGGTAGATGCAATTACTTCAAATGGTTGAGTCCTGAAGTATCGGTTACAATTATCTCAGCTGATATATCATTGAATGAAGAATTGCAGAGGTTACAAAGGAAATTTCATAGGTCAAAACGACTTTATCGATTCTACGAAAGTGAAAATATGGGCTTAACAGATCGTGTTCGGGTGTTGGAGTTTGATTTGGCTAAGAAGAGGGCAACCATTTGGCAAACTAGAGCTTTTATATTTCTGTCTTCGATTGCCATTCTTTGGCTGTTGTGTAAATTCCCATAACGAGGTGTAATGTGGGGTAATCGGATAATATCAAATGTTATATACTTATATCCTCTGTAACGTAAAATTACTATAGTTCCTGTACTTTCATTTTGTTTAACGTGATCACATTATTTCTATAGACTTATAGTAGTGTGTTCTTCATATTAGGTTATTTATGTTGTACCTTATTAATTGACATCGAAGGTAAGGTAATTCCAGGTTTTAAGTTGGAGGATAATTTTGGTTAACTACGTATATGACAACTTTCATAATCATAATTGTGCCTTTTATAATCATTAAAAACTTATAGGCTGTCTTTTAAGCATTTGTTGGGCTTTAAACACGTAATTATTTGTTTTATAATATAATCTGTTATATTTTATTCGATCGTTGTTCTTTAAACATAATCTAAAACTTTTGCATTTATGAACCTCTTCAAACATATTGGCTGGTTGTAGCCCAGTACAAAATATACAAACAAAACTAGTTAAATTTCAATGAAAGTCATCTGAACCACATAGACACATAATTAGTATATAGAAAATTATGTGTCCATGTGGTCCAATTCAAACTTTATAAATCAAACAAAGAACATGTCAATTAAAATCATATAATAAACAACCCAAAGAGAATTATCAACACAATAAACAATAATAAAAGTAACTAACATTCATGAGAATTAAATAACAACCTAGTGACAACCAGATACATATAACAAATGACAAAATCCAAATGCATCATCAACCCAAAACACTAATGAAAGTGACTAAATGTTTGATTCTTATTTTTGGACAATTATGACAGTCATGCCCAGAAATGTGGCATATACAGCACTGATTTGGTTTTTTACGCTTCTGCATCTTGGTTGCTGGTGTAGTAGGTGTAGTCGGACCAATTGCTCTGCCTTTGGTCTTCACAACATTGGGATCTTTTAAAATTTGGCTCTTTGTACCAAAATCATCACCATTTTTGTTGCAATTATTTCAAAACTCACCATCCAACCCTTGCACAGTATTTATCAGAATATTGAGTTTCCTTTTAATCAAATTGAAACTTTTTTCAGTTTGGCTCCCACGGTGACAAAGATAGTTGCACTTTGCACTCAATGAAGCGAACCGAGCAATATCAACACTCTATCAACACTCAGTCATCATCGGGCTGGAGATGGATACGAACATCATCTGCAACTGACTTCGTCCACCTCTTAAATATCAAGAACTCTGAAATCTTTATAATGTTCTCTACTTTCATAACATAAAACATATGACAATAGGGAATTCTTTTATTTTGTAACAACTTGCATTCATTTGAAAGTACTGGCAGATTGTGCTTTAATGAATCCCAATCACCATCCTCAACGACCTACTGAAAATCAATTCTGTCCCTATGGTAAAAAACACTCACAGTCTTTTTATATGGAGAATCATATTCAGTGAGAATGTATTCGACTTTATTCTTCTCATTCCATGGTGCAAAGTGTGAATACTTTATTAAATCGTTGATCTCTTTAGTAATGTCACAGTAGATATAATAAATGTAGATGGAAAATGCATGCTTCTCCAACGACTTCATATGGCTTAAGATCACTAGACTCTTAGTGTTTGAAGCATATTCATCGGTAAAGAAATTGTTTCTTAACCTCATAAGTGCCCTATCGATTTGAGGGAATAAGTCAAACAATTTCTCATGGCTACAAACATATTCTTTCATGTAATTATTCATTGACTCTGATCTTTAAGTGCTGCACATTTCGGTAAAAAAAGGCCATTGGAAATGTTTTTGCCCATTTATGTCTCTTTTCGTACATCATATTAACCCAAACGTTGTCTTCGAGACCTTGTTTTTTTTTATCATTTCTTTCCCACATTCATCGAATTTGTCCTCGTCTATGTGGTCAAAGATGAAAGATCTAAATGCCGATGACTTTTTAGGGCTGTTAATGTAAGCACATGCGTTTCTTGCTACATGCCATCCGCATACCCTATGCCGACAGTTTGGAAATATCTCCTCGATTTCCTGTTGCATTGCTTCGTCTCCGTGTGTCATTATAGAAAGGGGATGCTTGCTGCCCATTGAATCCATGACTTTAGTAAGGGCCCATTTGTATGAAGTAAACGTCTCGTCTAACAAAAGTGAATCACCAAATACACAAGCAGCACTTTGGTTGTTTGCATCGACAAATAAAACCAAAGGCTTGCCATAGGTATTTGTCTTATAAGTGGTGTCAAAAACAAGAACATCTCTGAAGCACTTGTACTCGAATAGAGAATGAGAGTCCCTCCAAAATATATTAACAAGCCTATCATCATCATCTATGTTGAACCTGCAATAAAAGTTTGGTTCAGTAAATATCTTTGACTCGAGATACGAAATTGCTGCTTATGAATCCCTTTCAAAAGCTTTTGATTGTCTCATCTTAGCAATCTTGTTATACATGTCCTTCTGAGTGAATCCAATTTTGAGTATCCTCCTTTCTGGTCAACCATGTACTCAAATGTTTGACAACCTCTTATGAAGTTTTTGCCCATGGCGTCAATTTGGGCATAGTCACCTTCATCTAAGTTTCTATGAGATCGATGGGATAAAACCTCATGAAAAGTTGCTAGTTTGTATGAATGATCATCCATGAATACCCTTATGTTGTACTTTAATGTATCACTGTCTAGGCCAATTGAGAAACAAGCTTTGCAATTCTGTCTTGTATACAGCCTTGGCTTGCGTTTCCTATTTTTATTGGTCAAATACTCCTCCGTTCTTAATCTTTGCTTATCACAACCTCACTTTCTCCTTAGTACTCTGCCTTCACGGTCATAGTACAAGTTCGTCGCTTTTATACCAAACCCATTACCCCTAGCATAGCTAAGATAAAACGACCTTGCATCATCCATAGAATCAAATTTCATCGTTTTGATATGATTGAAATCAACATCTTGATTGCCATTGCTTTCCCATGACGAAAATTGCATAGAATTAACTCCAGTAGAACACATATTATTTGATGTGAAAAACAATCCTTCCTTGTTATCAGGCTTACTTTGCGATCCACTCTCATCCATTACTATACAAAATCAAAATAGGATGATCGAAGTATAAGTAAAATTTTAATCGCAATAAAATGTGTTGATCAAAGGATAATAAAAGTAACAGCAAACAAAAAAGTAATATTGATGCGAGGAAACATCGACATTTTGAACATGCATCATTCAGCATAGAAATTAAACACATAATATATAAAACATTATTGATATAAGGAATCACCGAGATTTTGAATATGAATCATTCAGATAAAAATTATAGAAATATCACTATAAAGATAAGATAAAGAAACAATTACAAATAGGAAAAATAATGATTCAAATAATAAATAATTTCATATTGAATTCAAAGCTAACCGAGCGGTGATAAAGGTCTAATACTTGAATTTTGATTTCGATAATTCACCATTCGTGATGGTGTCCTCTACCAATTTACAATGTGAAGTGGTTTCTTCCCTTTTCTACAAAGTAGATTTTTTTTTACCCCCGGATAACATGCATTGGTATAAATTTGATCTCATTATCTTTTAATTGTAAGTTTGTAACTAAACAACATATACAAGTGTAAGAAAGTGTGAAAAGAAAAAGAAAAAAAAAAGAATCAACAAACAAGAGATATCGGACAGTGCCTTTATTATTAGAATAAATTTCTTTATATATACTATTTTTTACATGCATATACATGCCTTACAAAGAGTCAAATGGTCAGACAGGTTAAAAATAATATTTTTAAAGTATTTTATGCTAACACATATATAAAATAAAGGAATTGTGGGCTAAAAATAGTATTTCATGATCAACACATATTGATATAAAAAAAAATAATAGTGATCGGTTTCCAGGTTACATTCATTAAAATTTTTGCTTATAAGGTTAGGAAGAGATTATGTTGATTGCCATGCAAGCCATTACGGATTAATTTATACATGTCTATATCTTGTTGATCCCTTCATCTGCCCCAATGGTTTATTCTAGCTCCCTTCCCCATCGACAGTCTAATGGAATTATGGGTAGGAAGTAAAAATAAAAATGGCGTAAAGACAATGTAAGTAATTTCGAATCCAACGATATCACACATTCACACATAATGTGCGGACATTCTTCCACCCTATTATCAAATGGTTTTCTCCAATATTTTAGTAAATTTTCCAAGTGGTATTGAATATGATCATTGAATTATTTTTTTTACAACATGATGCATAGGAATTGTACACATCTTTTGCTTCGTGATCAATGTCCAATGTCATTTGAGAAATCCTTTAAATAACAATAATATAAGAGTGACGATATTGACACCCCTTAAAAACTGTATGTACACCCCTTTCGTAAACACACCCATAAAAAATCTCTAGTTTGTAAATAAACCCCACTTAATACCAAAAATACCCCTCTTTTTTTTAATTATATAGTATTTTATTTTTACAAGTACACCCAACATACACCTATTTTGTTATCTAATCAATTTAGTTAATTTATAAATAAATAAATAATTTCTAACTTCTAAATATAAAAAGTATACTAAAATGAACTCATTTTATTTATTGTTTATAGATTAAAATAACGAAAAAGAAAAAAAGATAGTGCAAGATCCGGTATATGTGAGTGTTTGATTGGATATACTATAATACAGTAATAAGGTAAGGGATTATGGAAATAAAAATAAAAATAAATAAAAATAAAAATAAATAAAAATTCTAGGATTGTTTGAGAATTCTCTAGAAAAAAAAATACATATATAACAGTTTTTTTTTTTTTTTTTTGTTCCTTAACTGTGTTCTCCACTTCTCCCAATGTTTTTGTATTCCCTCAAGTGAAAGAACATCATTCTCAACCTTTATCCTTCCATGTTTTACTTTCACAAATAAAACTTCAATTTTTTTCTCTCTCTTCTCTCTCATCACGTCTATCAAATCTTACTTTATTCTTAAATATTTTTCGTCCACAAAAATCACTATGATCGAAGGTTTGTCTCGAGATCCATAAAAATCACTTTATAAGTAATTTGTATTCCTTAAAAGAAATTGAAAATATATTTGAAATTAATATTTAGAGAAGTTTGGGTTTGAGAAAACAGAAAGGGTTTTTATGATATATATAAATATAATATGATTTTTTTTTTAACAAATGATTAATAATTATTGATATGTGTACAATATTTACAAACTATTTATCCTTTTAGGCTTTTAGAAATTTCACTTAAATGTAAAATTGGATTTTTAAAATAATACTAATTTGGGGTTTACATACAGTTTTTAAGGGGTGTAAATATCGTCACTCATAACACAATCTCTATTAACTTTTTTTTTTTTTTTTTACAACTAGATGTTGTGTTATTGGGCCTTCCAATATGCATTTCATACTATTCAACTCATGAACGCGGCATGCAAAAGAAGCTATTACGAATTGTTTGTTATTTAATATTTATGAAGCCATTTTTATCTTCCGTTATGAGAGTAGATATCCGGACTGTACATGTATTGTTTGATCTCGACAGGTCCCGACAGTTCTATTATAATAGTTCTTGTAATATTTTTTTTAAAAAAAAAATTAAGCCATTTTGAAATTCCCTTTAAAGCAATAGTGTTTTATATCTAGAGGGGAGGTGAATATGTATAGTTCCAAATTCTTCCAATATTCAAAAAATGCAGAATATAAGAGTGAAATGAATATTTGAAATGATATAGCAATTGTATAGAAAGAATCAGTACATGTAAATTATCAATATAGAAGAGAATCAATACAAGTAAAATATGGAAGATAACAAAAACTAAAAGCGAAAATGAGACACAAAGTTTTTACGTGGCAAAACCTCAAAGAGGAAACATCCACGGATTGATACCACAACCACCGGCAAAGCAAATCCATTATACGAAAAGGACTTACACACTCAAAGCTATCAACACTATGATATCCACTTCAAGCTATCATCTCCTAATCAACCCTCGGGATAGTGATTCACAAAGCCTACTCTATATCCAAGATGTGTCCTACACCTCTAGAGAGTAACTCCCTATCCAAGGCTCTCAAGCCTCTAGGAAGATTTTCTCGCTTAGTAATATAAATCACTAGGATCCTAGTCAAGTTACCTAAGTTCAACTATCCGGAGTACACAACTCCTTGCTAAAACTTTTGCTTGACTATCCGGAACTCATTCTTAGTCAAGACTCCTTGCTCAATACAAAGCTTCACTCACTTTGCAAGAGACTTCAACCTATTACAAGACAATGATCTAAGTGATGCAAATGATGCAAATCACAAACAAATAAAGCTAGATGATCAATCAAGCTCTATGAACATGCTTTGAGAAATTCTAGAATATGCTATCAACACACAATCACAAAATCTATCTAGAAATCAAAGCATGTGAATCAACCAAGAACTAGATTATAGATGTTGACGATGATTTTTGGATTGACCCGTTCAACAATAAAGTGTTAATCAAAAGAAACAAATAAAGAAAATAAATCAATGCATGAAACACAGATTTTACGTGGAAAACCCTTGAATGGGAAAAAAACCACGGCGCCCCTTGAGGGCAGAAGAAATCACTATGAATTGCTTATGATTTACACACTTAGATCTCTCATACAATTACCTGATTATTCTCTCTCAATCCTCGAACCCCTTTTCATGGGATTTAGGGTTCTATTTATATTAGTTTTTCTAGGGTTTCCCGTGCCTATGCCGTGTTGGTAGGGGAGTTCCTATTTTCTGTTGCGTAAGGAGTCTAGGGTTTGTAAACAACTTTAGGGTTTGTTTCCTGTTTGGACTCTTCTTTGTTTAAAATCAATTGGATCCTATCCGGAGTAGGATTTGATCTTTTAGGCCTTGTACCCGGTCGAATTCTTGACGTGGAAAGTATACTTGGAATTAGATTACTTTTCTGGCTGTATGTTTCTTGGCGAACACCTTGGATCAGCGAGCACACTTTGCCTTTCTGTTGGTCGACCGACTGTGGCGAGCACACCTCTACTTCGGATCGGCGAGCATGCCAGTTGGCGTGTCTTTGACTAATCTCCTCTTGTTGACTGGTCAACGGGTGACGTGTTTATTTACTTGACCCGTCTTTATTACATCTTTTGCTGACGTGTCCTACTGCCAAATTTACACATACAACAATAGAATATCACAATCAAAGTATTCTAGCTCTTAGAACATGTAACTAAACCTAGAAATCAACAATCAAGCTCATGATCACAAAGTATTTCTAGAATCAAGTTCATGTCATTCAAGTTTATCAAAAGTATGTTTATATGAAATCACAAAAGATAAACTCTATGTTTATATGAAATCACAAAAGATAAACTCAAAGATCAATCAATCATATAACCCTAGCATGTGAATTAACATCATTCATATTACTTTTCATCAATCAAATAAGAAGATTAAAGAGATGATCAACAATGAAAGTAAGAAGAAGATGAATCACTTACAAACTCAAATCTCGGACTGAGATTGATGCACAGCAGAAAATCACGAATTCAAATAGCTGTGGAAATACTTGGGGTTTGTAGCTCTCATCAAGACCAACAATTTTGGCTTTTGAATCAAGTGATTCGAAGTTGAAATGAGAAAATTATGATTGAATCAAGATACTAAAAACTTGGAGAAAATTTTGCACACTCTTTTTTTCTTTTCAAGATTGTGTTTGGAGGGAAGGCAAATTGTATTTGAAAGAGAGAGAGAGGGAAGCAACCAACAAATGAAAGTTGGCCACGTCACCTCCACGTGTGAGGCATGTGTGTCACACGTGGACAGAGAGGTGTTCTACCCATGTGACACACGTGGCTTACAAGTGGCTATCAATGGTTGGTTTTTGGCCAACCACGCTCCTCTAGCGTTTTTCGACCGTATTAGGGCCTCCGAACTCCGATTTCGAATCCGTTTTTGGATTACAAATCATAACTCCCTCATGTACAACGAAAACTATGAAACTTTAACAAAAGGTTGAGAATTCATCTCGGAAAACAATGATGAAGACAACTCAACGAATGAGAATGCAAAGTAGCATAACTACGTCATATGGACTCTAAACTTAATGAATGAGTAACCAAAATGACCGGAACTCAATTAGAAATTAAATAAGATCATGTTCAAGTCCAAAACACAAGAAAGATAAACAAATAAATACTATGCAACACAAGCATGCCATATCTAAGTGATAGTGAAAAAACATGCAATTCTACAAGATTGTCAATAATGAGATGAATGCATGTGCATACTAAATGTGTGTGAAAGTGTTATACCAAATATTTAAACAATGATGCAGGGACACACATGTATGAATTGTGTGTGTGTGCGCCTACGCCTTGCAAGGGAAAGGAGAGTCTTGATATCTTAGGATCCAAGTAAGCAATGTTCCCCTTGAAGACGAAATTTGCACAAGATGTTATTTCTTCACCTTTGAGGCTACTTTCTTCCAAGAATCACCTAAGCAACAACTAATACAAATAAAATGAGTTTTGCAATGGAATCAAGCCAATACAAGTAAAGGATCTTACACATTTTTATAATAATCTTAAATATGGGTGACTTATAATCGATAATGACCAAAATTAGCTTTATTAAAAATGATTTTTTCGAATATGAAGCTGTAAAAAAAAATGTATTTCTCTTTTATGCCAAAATTAAGTAGTTAGAATAAAAACCTTTTAGTATATCATTAGTATTAAAACAATAATTTTTTTAGTACATTTTTGAGTATTTCAAAAAGAGAGAGAGAGAGAGAGAGAGAGAGAGAGAGAGAGAGAGAGAGAGAGAGAGAGAACCTTTTAGTATACGTAACTCATACTTTTATTTTCATAAAACACTCATATACTTTTAAAAAATGAAAACAATAATAAAAGAGAAGGGTTAATAAGTGCTACATTAATAGTAATAATTTTACCATTAATGTAATACATACCTTCAAATTACTTAATATAATCTTCTCCAATGTTTTTGAAACCTAAAATTGAAAAATATGTGTGGGAAACAATATGTTGTAGTATAGTAAAATTATTATATAGTGTTTAGTTTATTTGTTTGATAAGTTGGTTGGTAAATAGTTAGTAAAAGTAATAAATAAGGATAATAAATAGGGAAAATATGATTTTTGTCCCTATGGTTTACCCTATTATCCGTTTTGGTCCCCATCGTTCCAATATTGGTCATGCAGGTCCTAACGTTCACTATTAATCGTTTTTTTGTCCCTATCCTCAGGTTTTGTTAACAAGTGAGGGTATATTGGTGAGGACCAGGATCCTCCCCTCTCCTCACCTCACCTTATTCTCACATTTTTCTCACATGTGATTGGTTATTAATAAAGTGTAAATCATATCTTAACCATTCATTTATTGCAATGCTTATGTGTCATAAGATTAAGTGAGGTGAGGATGAGGTGAGGTGAGGAGAGGATCTTTGTCCTATTGGTAAATGGATCGTGTCACTAAATCAAATTAATAAATATAATTAATTTATATAATAAAAATTAAAACCAATTAATATCCATTCTTTCTTTCTCTCTTAACAAAACCCAAACTTAAATGGATCTTTAACATTCCATCATCATCAACAAAAACTCAAAATAAAAAACTCAAACAAAGAATTTTCATGGATTTTTTTTTTAATCAAACTCAATCAAAGAAATGGATTGATGTGGATTTGGTGGAGATCAATATCTTCAAACATCATTCAACAAACAAACCCAAATTGAAACCAAACCCAGATCTCCAACGAATCCAGAAACTCCATAACCATCACCAAGCGAACCTAGAAACACCCTAGAACCTAAAAACCCCATCTCCACCACCCAACAAACCCAAACCTAGAAAACCCCATCTTTGTCGCCTAACGATCCCCATCTCTCACCACCCATATCAAAGCCAACCATCACCCTAAATTAAAGAACCATAACCACCACGACACAACAACCCAAACCTAAGTCAAAAGAACCATGGCCACCACCTCCAATGGGCCAATAACCCTAAACTGAAATCAACAAAAAGAAACCAAAAGCAATAACCAAAACCGGCTCAAATCCAACTCAAACACAAACCCTAGCCACCAACAATTGAAATTACAAAAACTACAAACACCGATCTCATTTGGCCATCGTCGTCGCCACTTAAATCGAAGCCAATCAAACCACAAAATCATCACCACCCTCATAAACAGTCACTGCCAAATCAAAAACTAAAATCCACCACTATCATCTATCTAAAACCTGAACACCAAACATCAGTCCCACTCAAAACAAAACTAGAGCATCCATTGAAGATGAGAGAATAAGGAAAAAAAAGATTGAGGAGAGTGGTTGTTGTGAAGAAAGAGAGAAGAGAGGTAAGTGGGAGGCAATAATGGTGGCGGCGGTGGCGGTGGCGGCAACGAAAGAGGCGGAGGAGGAGAGATAGGTTGAGGCTTTCATCGAGTCGCTGCGAATGCCTGATCTGTTTCGTTCAAAAGGATTTTTTTTTTCTGTTTTGTTCTCTTTCATTATTGAGTTTAGAAGGCGTGAGAGAGATAAAATTAGGGTTTATTTTTTTATGTTAAATTAAATTAAATTTAGTTATTATTTTATTTTTAAATTGGAGGGCAAAACTATCATTTTGCCCTTTGGACATATCAGAAAGTTTATTTTTAACGGAAACCGTCACAGAAGGACTAAACGAGCCAATACTGAAATGACGGGGACCAAAACAGATAATAGGGTAAACCATAGGGACGAAAATGATATTTTCCCTAATAAATATGGTGAGTTATGAGTGAGGGCATTTTGTGAAGAATATTGTAGTTTTGCAATTGAATTTGATTTTAGGGTAGATTTGCTATTAAGCCCCTAAAATATGGCATTTTTGCTAAAAACCCTATATGAAAATAGGAAAATGATATTTGTTTTTCTCTTTTGGATTTTAAGTTGAGTAAAAAAAAAAATTCTAACGAGTAAAAAAAAATTTTAAAAATATTTTTTTGAAAAAATAATTATATGTATGTGTGTGTGTGTGTGTGTGTGTGTGTGTGTGTATAATTTTTCTAATGATGGTGATGGTTGAACATGGGTGGGACTAGAGAAAAAAAAAAAACTGATTTCAAATTTGGTTGAACTAGAAAACAGAAAAACTTATATATATATATATATATACTTGTAATGATAATAATGGAAGGTTTGATGGTGTGTGAGAAAAAAATTATTTTGAAAAGAAGAAGAAGTTATTTTAGAGTTTGTAAAACAGAAGAAAAAAAAAAAAACACACCAAAGTGGGAAAAAAAACTTGTTTTCTAAAAAAAATAAAAATGGTATGAAGTGCTTTTAGATCTTTTTTGTCATGTTTAGTAATTTTAATTTAGGTTAAAATTGTCATTAATAAAAAGAATTAAAATGGACATTAATAAAAAGAATTAAAATGGAATGTAAACAGATAATTAATGGGTTGTCAATAGCATTTCCATTGTTATTATGCAAATATCCTTTAGGCTTTTATCAATAAATTACCCTTAATTTCAACCAATATCACTGATCTTACCATTTGATGAAGATGATTTAGCTTAATGTTCTGATGAAGGTGATGGTTTCCATGATTCTCAGCGAATGAGACGATTTTTGTGATGTTTTGTTATATATTTTTATTTTATTTTACATTATTTAATAAATATTTTCTTATTTTTTAATATCCAAAAATAATATAACAAAAAAATATTTTTAAAAAATAAAATCAATTAACTTAAGGTATTTTGGATAATTCAAAATAGCGGCTATTAGAATCGATAGAAGTCGACTTGTTTGGTTGTTTGGCTATTAGAATCAATAGATATAATTTATAGCGTGTTTATTAATCGGGAATTGAGGGAATCGGAATCAAGTTCCATTGGAAAAGGAATGGAGGGGAATCGGAATTAAGTTACTAAATTTCATTCCAGTGTTTACTAACAATTTAGGAATCAGAAATTGAATCAAATTTATTTCCTTCCTAGTGTTTACTTCAACTAAGGAATTGGAATGATATATATGTGATTACAAAAATACCCTTGTGTATGTAATATGTTGAAATATATTTTTTGTTATGAAATATATTTTTTGTTATGAAAAACTATTTTTTATACCGCTCATAACACTATAACTAATAATTAACATCTTTATATTGTAAACTTTCAACTAATTATTCAATAATAATTAAAAATTGAGGAGTAAGTCAGATTCGAAAGCATATTTGATGTCAAATTAATTTCTCACATTTAGGTGCTTTTTTTCCTTTTCTCAAAAATTAAAATACAAAATAACTTAATATATACAACCATTAGCTCACACAGTATTTGATTAATTATTAACTGTATAAATGAAAACAAAAAAAATTAAATTCACTGTAGTGTATATATATATATATATGCAGTTCATGCTTTACGAAAAAAGAAAAAAAAAAAAAACTTAAACAAAGCAGTGTGTAATACTGGTTTAGTAAAAAACTTAAAGTCACTATAGTGTATACATATATATATATATATATATATGAATATGTAATACTGGTTTAGTAAAAAGAAAAAGAAAAAAAAAAAACAAAAACAAAATATTTATGAATATGCAATACATGCTTCACGTAAAAAGAAAAAAAAAATTCATGAATATTATAAGTGATGATAAAAAAGATAGTTTTATTTATTTATTTATTTATTTATTTATTTATTTATTATTATTTTTTAATATTAATTATTATAAATAAGGATATTTTAGTAAAAATACATAAATTCCCCTTTTCATTCAGGAAAGGGAATTTGATTCTTAGGGTGGGTGGGGGGAATCAAATTCCCTTTCCATCAGTAATTGAATTATTGATTTGAGAGTGGGGTCCATGTAACTTAATTCCCTAAAAATTTAGTAAACACTGGAATTTATAAATCAATAACTTAATTCCCTTTCCTAAATTTGATTGCTGATTAGTAAACACAACATTAAGGTATTTTGGAGCTGATTGGTTAGGTTTTTGAAAAATATATGTGGGTAAAAGGTCTACTACAAGTAGGTATATTATAAAAAGAGTTTTTGAAAAAAAAAATATACTTAGCCGTTGGTTGGTAGATATTTAGAGAAACATCTCTTCGTGCTTGTTTGGTTGAGCTTTCTACTAGCTCAAAAGGTCTACTAACGTCTATGTGAGTTTTTTAGAGTTGTTTGGTTGGGCTTTTAATATTGTCTATTTTAAATTGAGTAGAGGCTAGTAGAGTTTAAACCTCTACTAGGCAAAAGCTCATAGGGAGATGCTTCTTCAAATAGACCATTTTTTAAAAAAAAGTCTACCAACCAAAAACATCTATGATTTCTTTTTCAAAAACTCTATTTCTAATAGATCTTTTACCAATAGAAGTTTTTCAAAAACCCAACCAAACAAGCTCGAATTCATAAGTTTTTGTCTAACCTCTTCTAACCTCTATTCAATTTAAAATAAACAATTTCAAAAGTCTAATTAAACACCGAAAAATTTAAATAGACCTTTTGAGACGATAAAAAACACTGCCGAATAATAAGCAACAAAACTAACGGGAGGGGATGTTTGCCTGATCCTACCCATTGCCACCCCTAGTTTGGGACCCGGGGCTGATGCGTGGATAAGCCGATAAGTGGATTAGTGTACAAGTCTCCGAGACAAGGTGAGTAATTTCTACTTTTCTACTACGCTTACCAGGTACCAGCATCTTTCTGTGATTTGCTTGTCTGGTCAGGCTTGCATTTACATATAAATTTTCTAATAGATTTGTTTTTAAATTTAATCAAGTTTGCAGGATGGAAACATTTTATCAAATTTAGAATTAGAAATTAGAATGCTGTCTGGTGTGGCGCAATATGAATCTGGGTACGTTGCCTCTACAGAAATTGAGGTAAAGACCTTCGTTTGTCCAATCTTTTTTACTCCAATATTTTAATATATGCTAGTCAATTTATTATATGCACAAACTAGCTGTTTATGTTGAATTTTTTGGCTGTTATGATAATTTAGTTAGTATTTCTTCATTTTGTCACTTACTTTTTTTAGGGCTGATAATTTTGTTGGACAAATGCTTAGCCATTTACTTGAATTTTGATTTCGATAAATTCCTCATTCGTGATTGTGCCATCTGCCAATTTTGATTGATGCTAGGATTTATGTTGAGATGTTATTCAGTAATAATGAGCATTCATTAATGTCAATAATCAGGCCAGACCACACTTGCAAGCTGTGACAGCCAAGATCTTTTGATGATGGCACCTGAAGCCGTGTTTTCAGTTGCGTTACCAGGAGAAGAACAAAATATGTTGCTGCAAGAAGGGCTGCTGCTTTGCAAGGTTCCAGTCGATCTTCCAACTAAAAAATAAAGGAAGACTCCATGGAAGATCATCAGAATGTAAGGCAGGTAAAAGACTACAAAATGTCTTATTGGTGCTTTGAAGTACTTCCGTTCTTGTTGGTGCTACACTGCTACAGGATTTTGCCAGTGAGAATCAATTTAGCTATGAAACTCGAATATGTGAAAATTTAATAATAAATTTACTATAGATTTTCTTGGTTTCTCTTCATATTACTGACTTCAAATTCTTGCCTACAGAAGACAAGGTTCGCCATTGTTATAGATTCCAATAAAGTGAGTTCATCTTATTCGTTGCTGTCTGTAGGCACTATATTGCTGAATAAATTTATTTTTAATAGTTCAATTTCTGATTTAACCCTTCATCCTAAGGATATTTTATGAAATTAAAATTATCGGTATCAGTTATCTATAATTTTAAAGTGGTTTCTTCCTTTTGCTAAGGACTAGATTTTCTTTTGCCCCTGGATAACATGCATTGGTATCAATTTCTCTTCTTAACTTTTTAATTGAAAGGATAAGTGTAAACAACATAGACAAGTGTAAGAAAGTGTAACAAGAGAAAACTTCAGGTTGTCCAATGGAACTTTTACATTCATTGAAATTTTTGTTTATAGGGCTAGGAAAGATTAGGCTAGTCGCCAAGCAAACCGTTATGGATTGATTTATACATGTCTATATCATCCCTTCAGCTGCCTTGTATGGTTACTCCAGCTCCCCTCCCCATTGATAGTCCAATGGAAGTTGTCATTCTTTTGCTATAAGAGCACAACCTAAGGTCAATTCAGAAGCCGCCTTGATTCTATCAAACAACTAACTTAGGAAGTTAAAATAAAAGTTGGGGATATTATCTTAAGTCCGTGTTGTGTGATGATTCTTGTTTAGTAAATTCTGTCATTTTTCTTCACTAGTGGCCAGCTGGAGATGAGATTCAAAATAGTAAGATTTCAGATGCCAATGCAAATCATAGAAAATGAGCATGTTTTCTCTACATTTGTATTCCGCAGATGTAGAATATTGTTTCAATTTTTATTTTTTTTTAATTTTTTAATTTCTTTTTTTGAAGCAAGTTTCAATTTTAATTAGCCAAAAAGAAGTGAGATACCATGTGGCTCATCTCCTGAATGGCTGAATAACAAGATTATTCCTATATATCTTGATACGGTTAAGTGCACATCTTGTAAAAATGAAAATTTGAGAATCTATAAACCAAATTTTTTTCTTTTTAGTAAGCCTTTTTGATTTGACTACATCATTTTTTTCAATAATGTGTTTTTTTATCATTTGTGCCTTTCAACTTAGGTAGCTGCTTGTGCATTCGGATATTTCAATTGTGTGTTAATGATTCCCATAAAAGTCCATACGAAGAGAGACTATGTTGACAACAAGATCTAAGTGATTATAGTATTTCTGTTACTAAATATTTGACATTGTACCTTTAACTCGACTTTATTAGGATGAACTTTCAATGCTAGGTAAGTATTACTTGTGATATTTCCTGCAGTTTTCACTTATCTAAGCGTTGGCTACTGGGAGAATTTTTGGAAAGTATGTATCAAATAGTTTAATGTCATTTTTATTATACTCTATGACAGGGATGGAAATGTACCAGTTTCTTTTATTCATTAAGTACTTGATGCGGAAACTAGATCTCACTAGTGAATATGAGATGAGTGAATCTATCCGTGAGTTCTTGGTAAATATAATTATTAATCATAGAAAAGTTGATCCGAATGATTTTTGTTGTTTGAAAGCATGTAATCATTCTTGATTTAATATTTATACACTTCCTGTTAGCCAAAGAGTCAAGTCAAACAATTCATAGATGTATTGATCTCATCTCATGTACATGCAAGTATGTCTTGAAGAGGTAAATTGTGTTCATGAATAACATTCTAGTGTTATTGATCTCATGTACAGCTTCTTTGTAGCCCCCCATCGTCTTCTAAACTATTCACATCTTCTGAATTCAAAGCAGTTATGAGGTTCCCTCATCCTCCAATTTAAAGCCTTCCCATCATTAAAGTTGAGCATATTTCCAGTTCCACCATTTCTCAATGTTTACTTAAAGTCTCTATGTTGTAACTATATATTTCCAAACCTGAACGAGGTGAAGGCATTGACATTCCTCATAGCTTCTATTTTACTACCCTGCATTAGACTAACAGTCAGTCTACTAAGAAGCATGATAGCACGACTATGTGACTGAAAAGTGAAAC
The DNA here is from genome assembly GCA_954870605.1 of Acer campestre. Classification (NCBI taxonomy): domain Eukaryota; kingdom Viridiplantae; phylum Streptophyta; class Magnoliopsida; order Sapindales; family Sapindaceae; genus Acer; species Acer campestre. The sequence continues at coordinate 28,139,818 of OX940801.1, forward strand.
CCATAGAATGAGTGAACAAGTTATCCATATCAGGAAATTCCTAACAAAAATTTGACCCTATATAAACAGAGCTGAAAATACAAAATAAAAAAATTTAAAAAAAAGTTTCCCATAGAAAGCAGGTGGCAGGATTTTTTATTCGGCTCAATCTATTTGTTGGTAGAGGTTGGGCTTTTCCTTCGATCAAGGAGAACATTGTAATTGCATCACTGGGAAAATGGGATCTCCCCACCCAAAAGCAGTCGTCGGAAAACGCTTGATTCTTCATCAATACCTCGTAATTATTACGATATTAGAAAGATTATGATAGTAAAAAGTATCCTCGGAACAGTAAAGGGTGATTTTGTTAGAGCATTTCTTAGGGGCTCCCTAAATCCCCTCCTTAACTAAAATAGGGAGCCAATTTGGTTTTAGAGCACTCCAAGAGGCTCCCTATTTTAGAGAGTATCTTGGTGGCTCCACAAATGTAGGGAGTTTCCTATCTTTTCTCTCTTATTTTTTTAATATTTTAAAACTGATTTTGTTATTAAAAAAATGATATCAATTTTGTATTATTATTTGTTAAAAGTTTGAAGGTTGTTATTAAATAAATTTATTTATATTTTAAATTTTAAAAATATTAAAATATTAATGACTAGCTATAATTTTGAGCATGGTTGGAGTGACATCATGAGAGCATCTCCAATGCAAAAGTGGTTTGCATCCCAATAATTGTTGACATGGCAACAATGTCAAGAGACTTGCTTCCTATGTGGCATAAAAATAGACTTGATAGACAATCAACTCAAAATTTGGTCTCCAATGCTTCCATCTAAAACACAATTTTTTTAATGACATGTCCATCTTTTTTTCCTGTTTTATTTTTTATTTTATTTTCTTACCAAAAATATATGAAAAATTAATGTCAATTTTAAATGTTTGCTGAGTCAACCTAAAAAATAGCTGTGCAACAGACCGTCTGAAAGTGGACGGTCATGTTGACAATGTCTAATACTTTTTTTGCCACGTCAGCTTGAGGTTGAATATGCACGGTTGCATTGGAGACACAATTGTTAACATAACGTCTATTAATCCTACGTGGCATCTTTTTTTTTTTCACAAATCACGTTTGCATTGGAGATGCTCTGAGAAGTTGCTAACTAAAATAGCTAAAATTTAGGGAGCATGGTTGGAGATGCTCTTAGAACATCTCCAATGCAAGCGTGGGTTGTGAAAAAAAGTGATGCCCTGTAGGATAAATAAGCGTTATGTTAATAATTGTGTCTACAACGTAGCCGTACATATTCAACCTCAAGCTAACGTGGTTAAAAAAATATTAGACATTGTCAACATGACTGTCTACTTTCAAACGGTCTGTTGCATATCTATTTTTTAAGTTGATTTAGCAAACAATTAAAACTGACATTAATTTTTCATATATTTTTGGTAAGGAAATAAAATATAAAATAAAACAGGAAAAAAAAAAAAATGTATATGTCATTAAAAAAATTGGGTTTTAGATAGAAGCATTGGTGACCAAATTTTTAGTTGATTATCGATCAAGTCTATTTTTATGCTATGTAAGAAGCAAATCTCTTGACATTGTTGTCATGTCAACGATTATTGGTATGCAAGCCACTTTTACATTAGAGATGCTCTTAGTCACAATGATGGAGAAATAAGGGAGGTGATTGTAGGAGTGTTATCTAATTTAGGTGATTATCAATTAATTTTCTCCAATATTTTAGTAAAATTTTGACAATACAATGTATAGGTTTTTATTTATTTATTATATACAATTTTTTTTTTTTTTTTAACAATATGATGCATAAAAAATTGTAAACATCTTTTGGTTTGTGATCAATGTCATTTGAGAAATCCTTTAAATAACAATAATACAATCTCTATTAGCTTTCTTTTTTCCTCTAGCTGGTGTGTTATTGGAATGGTGTTGTTGGGCATTCCAATATGTATGAACAAGCTATTACGAATTGTTTATTTTATTTTTATATATCACTTGAGGTGAAGGCGACTCGAACTTGAAATATTGCTAGGTTGAACAAGTGCCTTTACCTTTTAGCCACATTGGACGATGGTTACAACGAATGATTTATTAGTCAATATTAAATGAAACCATTTTTCTTATAATTTTTAAGTAATGTTAGACGTCTCAAAATTTTTCTCCAATAGTGTCCCGAATGATGTGGTAGGTGAGATGTTAACATCACATCAGTCACCACATAATCTTATGATACTTCACGTGCAATATCATTAATGATAGAATTTGGGGAAAAAAAAATTAGAACGTCCAATATTACTCTAATTTTTAACATCAGTGATTTACAATCGGTAATCGATGCGAATTAACTATATCAAAAATGATTTTTCGAGAATATAAAACGGTAAAAGGTATTTCTCTGTTATGTCACAATTAAGTAATTAGAACGAGGTTCTTTCAAAAAAAATAAAAAATTAGAATGATATTTTAGTATATCATGAGTATTAAAACAAGAATGGCTTTTAGTATGTCGGAAGTCGGAACTCATATATATATACACTCTATATAAAAAATGTCAGTTGAGCCATATTTTTAACCCTTATATTTTGTTGTGATTTTTTTTAATTGTGAAAAGACTTATATGCCCTTACTCTTTTAAGTATTTCCTAATTAATTATAAATAGTTTATTTAGTAGAAGGGTGAAGAAGTAATTTACAAATTTAAAATTATTTTACTAATTTTTCAACAGTAAAAAGACAAAAGAAGCCTTAATATGTTTAAAAATTACATCAAACTTAAACAGTATAACTAATTATAAAGGATAACAATGTCATTTTATGTTTATAGTTGGGGTTGTTTTAGAAATTGAGTAGAGGACCTAAAACAAATTGTATATGGGGTCCACGTTATTAAACAAATTAAAAGAAATTAAAACAAGAGACAGAAGCAAGGGAGCTCTGGATTGTACGCTTCTTATCTGAGTTTTAGCAGAGAGAAAGAGGATTGAGTTGAGAAAACGTTCTTATCTTCAATCTGATTGCTGAGTATTTGCATAGCCTTGCTTGGATATCTAGCTTATTGCCACACACATACTCTACCTATTGTATAGGTACATCAGTGGCTGAATTTGAGAGCCCAAGCGCTTCTCAGTTATACCAGACAAGATTTTTGAAGCTTCAAGAACGAAGAGGTAAGGCTACTACCATGTTTCTTCGTCTATTTCTTAGTTTGGCTCTCTCCTTCTTCCCTAATTCTTTTCTCTGCGTAGAATTTTAGTGTATAGATTTTATTTTTCATCGGAAACTAGGTTTTTGAAGATACAATAATTTTATAATAATGAAAAGTTCAATTTTTTTGGGTGTTTAGTGATGTAATACGTTTTGTCAGGAATCAAATAGAACATAAATGCTATTAGGTACTTTGGTTTATTAACTCTGAATACAAATTTTTGATTTTTCTTCTTATTTAGTGTTGTGGTTTTGGCTTGTTGAACATAGTCCAGATGGGGATGTTATAGATTGTGTTCACATTCTCATCAGCCAGCTTTTGATCATCCTTATCTCAATAATGAAATCTTATTAGTTTTATAATACGGCTGTAATATTGTGATTGTATTTTAATGATTTTGATTGAAACACTGAACTAGGTTTAGTTTAGATTAAACTAAACACAGTGGAGTTTATCTCTCTTTGTAGCCTAGATCTCTCTCCCTCAATCTTTTTTATTGTTTTCTTATTACTTTTTAATTGAATATCACACTGTGAACTTATCTTCCTTTTCATTTGAATTATTCATCTGAATTGATAGTAAATTTGTACTACAACTCTGATTGTAAGATTTTATAGTAAGTCCTCTCTTCCTCTGTTTTCCATTTTCATGATGAAAATCAATCCTTTAACTTGTCATATGATACATCAAGTAACAAGCTTGTGAATTTATAAGAACCCAAGTGGGTTTTTTTGTTTTTTTTCTGTTTTTGAGTTTTGATATGAAAGTTGATGTTTTTGTGGGATGTGTTATTGTTGTAGATTGTTGTGCACTTTACTGCTTCATGGTGCATGCCTTCTGTGGCTATGAACCCTATTTTTGAAGGGCTGGCTTCTTCTTATTATGATGTTCTGTAACAGTAGTGCAGAGATAATAATTGATAGAAGATAAACATGAACGAAGATAAGAGAGAAAAAGAGAGACTAGAACCCTGGTTTGCTAGCGACGGTGGGGGTCGTTTCCAGAAAAGGCGGTGTGAAGATATCAAGAAGGACAACGGTCTGTTTTTCAGATTTATAATTTGATTTTTTCTTTTCATAAAAAATTGATTTGATTAATGTTATGTTTTGTTGATTTGATTATCTAAAACTATGCTCGGTGCACCTAAAAGGCGAGGAAAACCAAATACAATTGAAAGCTTAGCTAGATATGGGGTTGGTTTCTTTTTTTTTTAAAAATTTGTTTTTTAGACTTAATATTGAAATTTGCTTGTACGGTGGAGGTGCTTGTTTGTGTTGTACTGTTGTTGGGTGAATACTAAAAATTCTAGGTGGGTTTTCTGTTTTGAGTTTGATCCATGGCTTGGATGCATTACTTTTTTTGTTATTTTTCTAGGAACTTCTGTAATTGTTTGGTTTGATTTTATTTTTACTGCTATCACTTAATTGATCAAGTGTATTTTTTTTCACTTAAATTATTGGAACTCTGAACAATTTTACTTGATACTGGTTTGATATTTTGAAGAAAAAAAAAACCCCCTCTTTTTGGATGAAGAGAGATTGCAGGAAAACAATGGATAATGATCTTTTTTTCCTGTACCATAAAAAAGTTTTCACTTTTCAGCATCAAAACCCTAGAAAATTAATTGAGTACCAAGTTCTTGAAAATGAATCTTAGTATACTGGGTCTGATATAAAAGAAGCAAATTTTTTTATTGAATTGGGAATTTGATGTGTTTCTTTTTTGATTTGTAATCTGTTAATTGCCAGAAGCTAGAGGAAATGATGTTGATCTTAGCACTTACAAGGGAAAGGTCTTCTTGATTGTTAATGTTGCATCAAAATGGTATGGTGTAGCTCCTCTCTGCTGTCTTTTTTTCTTTTATTTTATTCTTTGAGGATTCATTGCTTCTATCATCAAATGATAAATGTATGAAAGGGGATTTTGTTGAGACTTAAATAAGGTTTAAGCTGAGTTTTTAAGTACTGATTGCTCCTTTTGCACCATGTCTCATTCATATATCTGTTGCTTATTGCTTTGACTATGAATGCAGTGGCTTGACCAATTCCAACTACACTGAGCTGAGTTAGTTGTATGAAAAATACAAAAATCAAGGGTTGGAGATTCTGGCTTTTCCATGTAATCAGTTTGGAGCTCAGGAGCCAAGAAACAATGAACAGATCTTGGAATTTGCTTGCACTCGCTTCAAGGCTGAGTATCCCATATTAGATGTAAATCAAGGGTTGGAGATTCATTTGTTGTGATTTGTGTTTTCAAGCTGTTGAAATTTATAATGAATTATGAATTGTCTTTGTGTAACATATTGTTACAAAATATGCATTTAGGAGGCACATGCCTTGCATGTGTCTCTAAACCTAGTATTCTTAAAACAAGAAGGGCCAACTGGAGATGAGATTCGAAATAGTAAGATTTCAGATGCCAATACAAATCACAGAAAATGAGCATGTTTTCTCTACATTTGCGTTCTGCTGATGTAGATTGTTTCAATTCTAATTTCTTTTTTCTGAAGCAAGTTTCGATTTTAATTAGCCAAAAAGAAGTGAGATACCATGTGACTCATCTCCTGAATAACAAGGTTATTCCTATGTATCTTGATACGGTTAAGTGCACGTATTGTAAAAATGAAATTTTGAGAATCTATAAACCAATTTTTTTTCTTCTTAGTAAGCCTTTTGATTTGACTACATCATTTTTTCAATAATGTGTTTTTATAAATTTGTGCCCTTCAACTTAGGTAGCTGCTTGTGCATTCGGATATTTCTTTTGTGCGTTAATGATTCCCATAAAAGTCCATACGAAGAGAGACCGTGTTGACAACGAGATCTAAGTGATTTATAGAATTTCTGTTACTAAATATTTGACACTGTATCTTTTGTTGGTACCAAAAACAAAAATTGGCACAGCGCAGGGGAAGGGCGGTGGGCCCGGGTTAAAAAAATGATGATTTTATCGTAAATTGAACGCTCTATTATTTAAGATCCGAATCATTTATCTAAGAGAACTATTTGTCAAACTTCATTTAAGAAAGAATGGATTCCATTTTATATATTATTATTCCCGGCAAAATATATCATTCTATTTCCAAGATGCAAAGTTTAGGTTTGACATTATGAACAAACCATACCGAGTAAGTCAAAATGCACAACTCTATAAGTAGGAGTTTGTTAAATACTTAGGATTAAGATCGTTTCATATATGGCCATCTGATTTGATAAATGGGAATACCTTGTTTAAAATGAAGATTATTAAAGATTCAAATTTACCATGTCCACCAAAGTACCTTCATTCTAATATCACTACATCAACGGTTCGGATAAGACTATTCCATTCTTAATGGGAATGAACCATACTAGTAATTTTAATTAATTAAAGATCCAAACTTTAATTATTAATTACAGACAATTAAGATTATTATATTTAAACGTAATCCTCATGTATATAACAACTTATATACTATGTTTAATATTACATTTAATAATCGTGGATTTTTATGTCATTAATACAATATTAATAATATTAAATGCATACAAATATAAAATAAAATGTAAATTTATTTATTAATTTAGCAAAAAGGTTATCAATATTTGTTCCTAGGGCACTTTCCCCAACACCTTTAACTCGACTTTATTAGGATGAACTTTCAATGATAGGTAAGTATTACTTATGATATTTCCTGCAGCTTTTACTTTTCAAAGAGTTGGCTGGTGGGAGAATTTTTGAAAGTATTCTCTGATTTAGAAAATAGTTTAATGTCTTTTTTATTTTAGGGAAAATTGCACAAACTTACCCTAACGTTTCACATTATAACATAATATTCAACTAATACATTTAATTGCACAAACAACCCCTTCTATTAGTCAACTCCGGTTAAAAATAACTATTGACCATTTTTTTTTGAAAGCCCAAAATTGCCCCTGCACTTTATTATATATATATAAAAAAAAAAATCTTAATTGCCCTTAATTTAAAACATTATCTACTTTAAATTATTAGAATAAAAAAAAAAAATACTAAATATAATCCTTTTTAAATCAAAAAAATTCAAAAATAACATATTAAAAACAAAACAATTTAGGAAAACGTTATTTTGAGAAAATACAATTTAATAATATTTAAAAAAAAACAAAAAAAAAAAAAACATTATTTTGAGAAAATATAATTTAAAATTATGCAAGTCCAATATGAATAGTGGTAATGTACTACATATTTTTTAAATTTAAAACATTTTTTTTATTTAAAAAGGATTATGTTTAGTATTTATTTATTTATTTATTTTTGAATCAAAATATAATACATAATTTATATTGAGTCAAATTATTTTGTCTTATAGAAATGAATATTGAACAAATTTTCGGTGCTACTGTATTTTATTATGACAAATGATTATATTTTTATTTCAAACATTTGATGATTTTATTTATATTTGTGTTTAGAATACTAAACATAATCCTTTTTAAATAAAAAAATAAAAAATAATATAATAAAAACAAAAAAAAATTCAAAAATATATAACACGTTATCACTATTCATATTAGACTTGCACAATTTTAAATTATATTTTCTCAAAATAACACTTTATTTTTGTTTTGTTTTTAATATATTATTAAATTGTATTTTCTCAAAATAATGTTTTCTTAAATTGTTTTGTTTTTAATATATTATTTTTGATTTTTTTTTATTTAAAAAGGATTATGCTTAGTGTTTATTTTTTATATTCTAATAATTTAAAGTAGATAATGTTTTAAACAAAGGGTTTAAGATTTTATTTTATTTTTTTTATTTTTTTATTTTTTTTGTAATAAAGTGCGGGGCAATTTTGGGCTTTCAAAAAAAATCATGGTCAATGGTTATCTTTAACCGAAGTTGACTAATAGGAGGGGTTGTTTATATAATTAAAGACATTAGTTGAATATTATGCTATAACGGGAAACGTTAGGGTAAGTTTGTGCAGTTTTCCCTTTATTTTACTCTATAATAGAGATGAACTTGTACTAGTTTCTTTTATTCATCAAGTAATTGACGCGAAAACTAGATCTCACTAGTAAATCTGAAGTGAGTGAATCTGTCTGTGACACCATGATGGAGAGGAGGTGACTACTGGAGGCTGGAGTGTTTTCTAATTTAGGTGATTATCAATTAATTTCCTCCAATATTTTTGTAAAATTTTTACAATACAATGTATAGATTTATTTATTTATTATATATATATATATTTAACAATATGTTGCACAAGAATTATAAACATCGTTTGGTTTGTGATCAATGTCATTTGAGAAATCCTTTAAATAACAATAATACAATCTCTATCAGCTTTCTTTTTTCATCTAGATGGTGTGTTATTGGAATGGTGATGTTGGGCATTCCAATACGTATGAACAAGCTATTACGAATTGTTTATTTTATTTTTATATACAAATTGAGGTGTAAGCAATTCGAACTTGAATTATTGTCAGGTTGAATAAATGTTTTTATCATTGAGCCACATTAAACAATGGTTACTACGAATGATTTATTAGTCAATATTGAATGAAACCATTAGTATGTCGGAACTCATATATGTTCTTACAAAATGAAAAGCAGAAGGAGACATGGGGGGTTCGACAAGTATACAAAGGGTATTGGGTTATTACCGAAAATGTGATGTAAAGGCGGTGGGCTTGGTAAGAATGAGCAAGGGACTGTCACTCCGATCGAACCCAAAATAGGCCCAAACATTATGGGGACAGGCTTTAATAAGACAAACCAGAAGAAGATTGTGATCACTAATCACCTCATGGTAGATTTGATGGAGAGACTTTTCTAACTCTCTTCTTGTCTTGATTTTGTATATAAAATTATGCTTCTGTAGTTATTGATTTTCTTAATTTCCAATCAAATGCTTGTTTGAATACAATTGTTAATATGTCAACACTCGCACAACAATTTCCAATCAAACTTATCACAAATTCACTCGATGTTGTCTACAAAAGATAATTGTTTGTGAGAGTAATCAAAGAGAGTTTCATTAAGAAAAAAGAAAAGAAAAAGTGAACAAGTTGTCCATAAATAAAAAAATTAGGCTAGGTTAGGGTTTTCCTTCGGTCAAGGAGAACATCCCTATATCAACTAGCATCACCGGGAAAATAGACCCCCACCCAAAAAAGTAGTAAAGTAGTCACTAGAAATGGGAGAGGTGACTGGAGTGTTTTTTTTTTAAAGCATAATATCATCAGAAGCAGCTTTTCTAATGGAAGAAGTCATGGTGGTGCAAGTAATTTAGGAGATTATTTAATTTAGGTGATTATTTGGTTTCCTCCAACATTTTAGTAATTTTTTTTACAATATAATGTATCGATTTTTTTTATGCATAAGAATTATAAACATCTTTTGGTTAGTGATAAATGTCATATGAGAAATCGTTTAAATTCTTTTTTTTTTTTAACATCCAGATGGTGTGTTATTGGAATGGTGCTGGGCATTCCAATATGTATGAACAAGCTATTACAAATTGTTTATATATATATATATATATATTTTGATATACCACTTGTGTACTTGTGTGATCATTGGAACCTGAAATATTATCATATAGAATGAGCATTTCTACTATTGAGCCACATTGAGCTATGGTTATTATGAATCGTTTATTATTCAATATTTATGAAGCCATTTTTCTAATAATTTTAAACATCAGTGACTTATAATCGATAATTGATGAGAGAATTAACCATATCAAAAATGATTTTTCGAATATAACTCGGTTATGTCATAATTAAGTAATTAGAATGATGACCATTTAGTTTATCATAATTAAATAATTAGAATTAGGTTGAGTTAGAAAAGATGGCGGCCCAACAGAAGCTTCAATTGGATAACATGGACAGAATGCTTCAACTCATCAGGAACCTTTACATTGGACCAACAACTAATGTGTTGTCCATACATATACTTCCCATATTGCAGGTTGCCTTACGAGTTAGATAGTTGTAAGTAGCGGTAGGCACCCAAACCGCCAAACCGATCAACCTGTCTAAACCAAACCAATTTAAATAGGTTGGTTTAGTTTCGTTAAATAAAATAAACCGATTGGTTGTTTTTGAGCAACTTAATTGGTTTGGGTTGGTTTGAGGGTTGCGTTTTATCAAAGTATAACCCAACCCAAACCATTACATATTTAAATATATATATATACACACAATTTTTCTATTGTCAGTTCGTTCTGATATAAAATATATCAGGACAAAGAATGTAAACCATTAGATTTACATATTTTGACTCAAAATGTATGCACTTGTCAAAACTTCTCCATAATCTATGATTCACATTTTTCATCCTGATATATTTTATATTATGACGAATTGACAGTAAAAAGACTATATATATATTAATTAAATTATTGGAGAAAACAAATAAAAACTAAAGTTAACCTAATGCAACAAGAAGTGAATTTCGAAACTTCAAAGTGGTTGCTTAGACAGTGGTAGATATTATTAATTTAGAAGCTTAAACGATTTAGTTTTATTTTATAAATTTTAGGCGTTCTACACTTGAGTATTTTTTTTAATGATTATCTTTCTGCACTTGAGGTAAATTTAGTATTATAAATTAGTATTATTGTTTATCTTATTGATAATTGGTTTAACTACTTATATTGATAATTTGATATTATTAAATTTATTCAAATAAAAAATATTGTAATTATTTTCTTAAACCATTAAACCAACCGATTTTTATCGATTTGGTTTGGTTTGGTTTGGTTTTACCTTATAAATGGTTTGGTTTGTGTTGTAAAAAATTAAACCGATTTTATAATGGTTTGGTTTGGGTATAGTCAAACCCAACCTAAACCAACCCATGCCCAACCCTAATTGCAAGTAGGTATTTGGTAAATTTCCCAAAAACAGTTTATTTTACAATTTGCTTCTTCAATAAGCAGCTTTTGAGAAGTTGGCTGAGGGTTGCTTTTTGAAACAAAAGCTAGCTTATTGCTTATGCAATGTCTAGAATACCCTCACTATTTTATTAAAAGACAATATTACCCTTATATTTAATGATAATATAATAAAAAACTAAAAAGGGAATGGTAGTGGCCACCATCGGAAGTCGATGCCAGAGGAGGACTGGCATTCATCGGCGACGATGTCGCCGGAGGAAGCTAGCTCCTCCTCCAACAGAATCCGTGGTTATAAATGATTGAAAATCTGACAACATCGACTATAACAACAGCGAAGAAAAGAGTGAGACAAAGGTGAGGTGTTTTGGCTTGGTGAACATCTTGGTGTTGCGGTTCTGGCGACGTTGATGATGGTGCTTCTGCTAGTTCTATCGCCGCAACAGCGCAACCTCCACTGCCGTTGATGCTGCTATTCTTTCTGGTAGGAATAGTCTACAACAAATGTGATGGATGAATTGGCGAGCCGAATCGGACCACACCGATGACCTAGTCACAACGAGAACCGTACAAGCTTGATGAGCAGTGGGCCTGCGCGAGTTGAACGAGCGGCGAGCCTACACAAAGTTGAACGAGCAACGGTTAGGCATGGGGTGGTAACTGGTAGGGTTTCAAGCAAACCACGTCGAAGTTACAGGTCGGGTATGTTTTAGGCCTTTGGTTTGCAATAAATCCATTTCCTCAAAGCTATTTGAAAAACCCAAAGCTATCATTTTAAAATTGCTTAACAAAGTACAAACACATTAAAATGATGTCTATTTTTGTCATTTCATCAAAAACATTTTCCATCTTTTCAAAAGCAAAGCAATTTTAAAATTTAGTTTACCAAACACCTACCCACTTTTTGGTCAAGCTAATTATTTCTAAAGTTAAGCTATAAATGGATTACTTTTTAAACAAAGTAATCTCAAACATAACCTTAATATTGCTCTTAACATCATGTCCCAGGCTGCTAATGGACTCATGCTAGAGCAGAGGCAGAAAGCAGCAACACAAGCTTGACACTTTTAGCTTCATATTAAAATAAAAAACAGTAAACTTATTTAATAAAATTTCAAATAAACAAAAAATCAATCAACAAACCCATTAAAAACTTAAATAAAAATCCATAATAAAATACAAAAATAATAATAAAAAATATCGGCCGTTTAAAACACAATATCAGCTCCTACAATTAAACATACATTCTGCACATACAACAAAATAAAAATAAACCCAAAAAAACTGAGATATCTAATAAAAATATATAGATTTATAAAAGAAAAAAAATAATTTAAATTAATACAAATATTTTTCTAATATATTAACCTTTTTTTTTTTTTTTTTTTTTTTTTTTTTTTTTTTTTTTTTGTGAAGAAGCCATGGCATTCTGTTTATGGAGGAAGCAATGGCTTCATCCAAAATGGCGAAAGAACCAACGTTTCCTCTGTCGATTTGGAGGAGGCTGACTTCCTCCAGATTCGTGGCATTTTCTAGTTTCAATCTGGAGGAAGTCTCGGCTTCCTCTGGTCCGATCACCAGAGGAAGTCGCGTGTTCCCCTGATCCAGAGGAAGCCCAACTTCTTCAAATGGAGGCCACCTTTAATGGTGGCCTTCATTATTGTTATTTATTTATATATATATATATATTTTAAAAGTTTTAAATATCTATTTTTTAATATATAATTTCATAAATATCTGATTATTATTATTATTTTTCATGGTTTTTTTTTTGAAGAGAAAGTTCTTAACCGAGACTTGGCAATCCTTCTTCTTGCAGGCCATGTCGATTTCTTTTAGTGAGCAGGTTAGGATTTTATGGAAGATAGCTATCCATGCAGTGATTTGGGGGGTGTGGACTGCCCGTAATTAGTGGATCTTTGAAGGGAATACAGTGGACTTTAGATCCGTCCTGTCTCAAGTTTGGCGTGCAGTTTCAAGGGCTAATCACCTAGAGATCGGTAGTATGTGTAATTGTATGGACGACCTTTTGATTTTTTATCGATTTGGTCTTCGGGGTCGCCCTTGTAAAGCCTCGGTGATCAAGAGTGTGGTTTGGTTGCCTCTGGCTCTTGGTTGGAACAAAGTGAATACAAATGGTGCTATTGTGGGCTCTTCGGGGGTTGGTGGTTGTGGTGGTGTATTTCGGAACTGTAGAGTCTTTGTGAAGGGTTGTTTTGCTATTCCTCTTGGTCAGGAGTTTGTATTTGAGGCCAAGCTTCTGGCGGCCTCATTGACCATTAATTTTGCTTGGAAGTATGGGTGACATCGGATCTAGCTTGAGAGCAGCTCTTCTTATGTGGTTAAGCTTCTTTCCTTTTGTTCTGAGATGGTTTCTTAGGTGTTGCAACACTGCATCTTCCAAATCTCGTAGATAAATTTTCAGGTTTCCCATAATTTTAGGGAGGGGAATCAGGTTGCAGATAATCTTTTTAAGCATGTTTTAGAGCTTTATGCTGATTCTTGGTGGTTCTCCGCCTCACCGTTATGTTCTTATTTAGTTGGCAATAACTGCATAGACTGAGAGTGTTTTTATTTGTCTTGATGCTTTCTTTTTCTTTTTGGTTTGGCTTGCATGCTTCTTTTTGTTTGGGGTTGTTTCCCCCCTAATTCTTTGTGCTTTGTTGTTTTTTTATCACTCTTTACTCTTCTTTTATCTCTCTTATATATGGATATAGCCTAGGGGTTTTTTATCATATGTTCACTTGTGATGCTTTTTCCACTTAGATTAGTCCAATTTTATTAAAAAAAATTATTATTATTTTAATTTTTACACAATTTTATTATTTTTATTTTAAGGTTTTGTAAAAACGAAAATATTTTAAGGTATTTTTCCATTGGACATGTATACATTTTCGTACATGTCATATTTTTAAAATTCTTGTTTTACAAATGTTAGCATATTTGTAAATCTAATGCATAAAATCTAAAATACCTTGGATCTATCAATTTTGACTTATTGAAGGACTAAAGTGATGGATTTAATAAAAAAAAAAAAAAAAGGAGACCAAAGTGATGAATAAGATAAAAATATTTATAAATTTGATAATCGGTGAAAAAAATATGACTTATGTGAAATTCTACCTATTTTTTTTTTTTAATTTTTTTTTTTAATTTTTAAATACAATTGTTAATCTGTCAACACGCACACAACAACTTCCAATCAAACTTTTCACCAATTTATCCGAAGTCTATTTACAAGAGAAAACCGTAAAGAAGAATATATAATCGTACAATTTACATGAGACAACAAAGCTTCATACCCCAAAAATTTATAAAAAAATTTATAATAACAAATTGACAAATATTTTGGCATGGAATTTTTTTACGTGCTTCTGTCATATGGTGCAGTAAAGGTCATAGTTGCAAAACTTGTATTTTCAGATGACAGGTTGTCTGAGCTAGATGCATTGTAAGAAGATGTATTTTTCATCTCCGAATTACTTTTCTCGGGACCTCTTACTTTGAGGTCCATGAAATCAGAAATTAATCCAGGCTTTGTTATTTTATCGCCATCTATGTCCTTCTCACCCGTTAACATCTTCACGACAGTTGACATGGATGGTCGAAGCTTGGGAGTGTCTTGGGTGCATAGAAGACCGATCTTTAGGAACCTACAAGCCTCCTCTGCATCAAAATCCCCGTTCAATGATGAGTCCACCAGCCCTACTAACTCTCTTCTCTCGTACAGTTGCCATGTCTGCAACACAACCAGCATGTCACGCAGTGTACAATCTTTCAAAATTTACAATCCATTTCAATTTAATGAACCCCAGTTTTCATGATAAAAGAAATGCACAATTTTATGGATCCAAACTTTCGTAAATTTCAGTTAACTTGAGAGGAAAACTTTCTACGAAAATGCCACTCAACCAGAAATCATTATTCCAAATTAAAAGTTTTACCACAACCATAAGGAATAAAAGATAAATACCCGTTCTAAAAGATACTGTTCTTCAATAGGCAATCGCGTATTTGTGTTACATCTCCCACTGACTATTTCCACGAGGAGGACACCAAAACTGTATATATCTGCTTTCCGTGTCAATTGACCTCTTATCGCATACTCTGGTGCTAGATAACCTCTAAACCAACAAACAAAAATGTAAATATAAAGCTGACAGTGTACTGAAAAAAAAAAAAAAAAAAAAAAAAAAAAAAAAAAGGAGAGAGAGAGAGAAAAGAGAGGAAGTTTTTGATAATGAATACCATAATTAAATTCTAGCCGTACGAGCACATGTAAATTCAAACTATTATCACTGAATACGGGTCCAAAGACTAAAAAGCTCTACATACATATATGGATATTTTCATGCATGTACAAGTGAAAGGATTTCCTCATAAAACTTGTTTTCCTCATAAAGCCTAAGGTAACACCTAGACACTAGTATTTGAACTCTATCACAAACATTGTGAAACAGCTTAGCTGCTGTAGGCAAGGATCCGGCAATATCCTATAAAATAAATAACAATATCGGATCCAACAATAACTTATTTAATGAATGCACAATATCATATCAGATCAAGTAATAACTTAATAAAAGGAATTCACAATTTTCACGATGTAACTAAAAAACTGGAACTTACATTGTTCCAGCCACACGTGTGCTGACATGAGTCATGTTGGGTGGGATAAGCTTTGCAAGACCAAAATCTGAGATTTTGGGCATCAGGTCTTTGTCAAGGAGAATATTACTGGCTTTGATATCTCTATGAACAATGTGTGGTCGTACTTCCTCATGAAGGAATGCAAGTCCACGTGCAATCCCGACGGAAATTCTAGATCTTGTCCGCCAACTGAACTGGATGCTACTGTGCCCTCCACCTGAAAGCAAAATATTTATGCAGGAATCAGATTCATTTAATTCAATGGAAAATGAAATCAATACAAGCATTGAATACATATACTGAATAGTGAATGTCTACATAACATTTAAATTTCGGATTGAAATTTATCTAATGGAGAATTCATAACATAGAAAGAAATTTATAGCAAACATATATGCTAAAAACAATTATACCCAGTATGGCAATATTAAGCATTACTGCAATAAAATATTACCTAGAAGTGTTTGCGCAAGGCTATTGTTCTCAAGGTAGTTGTAGACTAAAATTCTATGATTTCCTTCCAAACAGCATCCATAGAGCTTTACCAAGTTTTCGTGTTCTATTTCTGAGATCATATTAATCTCTGTCAAGAATTCCTTAACCCCTTGTCTTGATTCAGCTGAAAGAACTTTTATAGCAGCTAACCTCCCACCTTTAAGCCGTCCCTGACCATCAATTTTTTTTTTGAGATGTTATTTCTTGAGAAACAGAAAGAAAATAAAAAATCACTTAAAAAGACTTCATCATGTTGAGTTGATAAACTGAGCAATTCACAAAATATATTGAAAAAGTAAAAGTGCTGTTACCTTATACACACTACCAAAACCACCCTCCCCAATTTTATTGATTGGACTAAAATCATCAGTAGCAATCCTTAATTCTTTGTAAGTATAGAGCTTAGTCTTGTGAATACCTGAAAGTTCTGTTAACAAAAACACTGATTAGAAGCTTTAACATAAGAGAACCTCATCCAGTTACATGATAAATCTGTAGAAATATTTAAAAAAATTTGTCACAATTATTAACAAGAAGTTTTGCATTTACCTTCGACGACTTCAAAAGGTCTCTTTGTTGAGGAATCCGCCCTCCTACTGAATAAGCAAGAAAAGCAAGGCATAACTGTGCAATACACCACCAGCTTATCTATTCAATGGTCAATAAGTGCTTCTGAGGAAAACCACTTTCACAACCTGGGAAACTCAACCATCAGAAATACAAATGTCAGTACAAACATAATTCTGCAGAACTAAATGACAAAGCATCCATCCAGATATAAACATCAATCAATCAGCCAAACCAGAATAATTCCAAAAGGTTCACAGAATTACTAATCAGTTAATTTAATAAAATTAAAATTAAAATGTCCAACAAATTAAGCATAAACTTTGAGTAAATAGTCACACAAGAGTCCCAAACAATTACATAAAACACTCTAACAGAGCCAGAGGGAATGATTAAATAATTCTTTTTCATAATCAAAAGGTAATTTTGTAACATTTTTGAAAGGAGAAGCTTGCAGATAATATCTTACACTGACTGAAAAAAGTGCAACGGACTTGGGCCTGTTTATTGCTGTTGTGACTTCTTAAAAAAATGAATATTAGCTATACCAAAAGAAAAATCAGCTGTAAAAGAAAACAGTTGAGCATTTGATAAACTGTTCTTTAAAAAAATTACTATGAATTTCAAACGCAGCATGTATGTGCTTGATAAACTTCAACGTGTAAGTGTTGTGGCCATGGGAAATCACCAAAACGGATCAAAAATGCTTCTCCTTTTTTTTAAAAAAAAAAAAAAAAACAATTGCTTTCACATGTATTACATTCTATTTCATTACATATTGTTATACACATGCACAGACACATGTAATAATTATTTTATATATCTCAACTTTTTTACATAAGCCATTTTTATTCAAATAATTTCAAACGAGAACATGAACTTTATTATGTGTATAGTATAATGTGACGCGAAAAGTGTACTTAAAACATTGGAAACACGAAATTTTTACTTAAATGCACTATAACACAACCCCGAGTACTACCAATAGGCTTCTTAAGTGATCTAAGCCAACATAGACACAGATAACAAATAAAAATTCAATTATGTGTAGTAACTCGAACCCAAACACTTTGGGTGAAACTAATTCTGATAGTTTGATACCATGTTACGTAGCTGCTAGATCCAAGAAAGTAAACTTGCAGGTAAAAGCCTTAACAAAAATATTAAGCTTTAGCAGATACAAAAATCATATTGAACACAAAAAGAAAATACAAAAAAAGTACGCTCACAACATCTTCCAGATCAGTGCAAAACTTACTTAATTGTGAGCTAACAAAAGTTCTATACTCCCGATTACCTTAATGACCATCCTTATTACATTTAGTTATTTCATCTTCCGATAACTGTAACCGCAAATGAAGAAAGATTACCAGTACTATTATCTATTATGTACCAGCAGACTAAAGTTCCAGTCTCATTAATAGACTCTATAAACCTTCTAGCATCTAAAGTACCAACTACTTCGATGGGTCAAAAAAAAAATTAGGTTTGATAATCCACTCTCTGGTTTGCAAAATCTTTATGCCTTTTTCTTTCTGTTTTTTGATTTTTAATTTGTTCCAGGTCAGCAACATGATTTATTTCTATCTGATTACAACTCCTAATGCAACACCAAAGCCATCATATTCATCAAGAAATCTTTCATGGAACAATGGACCTTGACCTCCTTCTGGTAAGTACAGAGAGCTGAAAATTGGCAACTAATTCACCAAAAGCATCATTGATATACCTCCAAACATCACCAACAACCTCCTAGAACAAAAATTCTAATAATAAAACCTTTCCATTGAAGAATAGATTTAGATAGAAAATTGCATCGATATTACAATATTTCCCCTGCACAAGTGGATGCAGATAGGGGATGCCCATATAAATTTATTGGTTCAAAAGAACATTGTGATTGAATGGTAATACAAAATACCCTTTCATCAAGAACTGGCAACCTAAGCCAAGACTGCAGGAAGCATTACCCATACAAACTCCACCACAAATTCATACTTGATTGTGTGAGCCTTAAAGGCTTCAAAGTCATCAGGCATATTAAAGCCAATAACAAATAAAAGAGGTAGGACAAAATTTAAGTTCCAACTAGAATGGCATTGAATACATATTATTTTCACATTGCTTTGCTACGCATGGATCAGAACTCAATTAGTTCCACATTGCTAATTCATAACTTGTACAACTCAGTGATTGGCTCATAATTGACTTTATTAAACAATCATTACATGACTCCATCTATCATTGCTCTTTCACTTGTATGCTCTAGTGCAAATGTCCACAAGTCTCTCTATAATATCAAACCAAAACTCAAAATTTAATAAATATATATCTCAGAGCCACTCAACTTGTGTAAGTATCAAGATCAGGGTCAGGGTCAAAGCAAACAACCCATTTCTACAAATCACCTAACATGTACATTTCGATAATCAAAGCTTCAAAAAAATCATGGGAAGTAAAGTAAAATAACAGAAATAAATCCCCATAAAAAAGAAAAAGAAAAAGAAAGAAGAACAACTCACCTGACAAGCTGAGAAACAAAACCCAGAAGCAGAAGATCGTTTGAGAGAGTTTTGAGGGTTCGAGTCTAGATAAAGTCCACGAAGGGAGGCACACGATAAGGGGTTTGAATATTCTTGTCAAGGAAACAGAGTAAGAGTTATCGGTGGCGCTTGAAAAGTCAACTTGTCAAACGTCATGACTCGGTCCTTCACTTTATACGTGTATTATAGGTGTAATTTTTCTTTCATGGACAGAGGATTGTGAGTATATCTTAAGCCTATTAATACATATATTAATACACTTTTGCAATGTTAGTAATATAATATCAATTATAATAATACATATTGTAAAAGTATGTATTTGAAATTTATTAGTATACTCAAGATATACTCGGTGTATGTTTAGGAGAGGAAAAACTGATTAGAGCTTTTTTCTTTTCTTTTCTTTTCTTTTCTTCTCTTCTCATATTTTAAAATTATCATTTTGATTTTAAATATAATTGTTTGTTTTAGAGCTACCACGTTTTAAACAATTTTCAACAGTTTAATCTTTGAATTCCTATATCCACTACTTGTGTTCACTTTGGGGTCTAATAAAGCCTGCGTTGCCTCATCTTTTGATAATAACTAATTCATTTAATACTCTCCATGCCGATACGTATGTTTATATAGTTCTAGGCTTCTAGCTAGTATGTAAATATATATTCTATTTATTTTTTTGTTAAAAGAAAAGAACAGAACAAATAACCAACCCCCACCCCCCGAATTTTGTCATATTGTTAAGACGAGGATAGGTTTTCACCATATTGGTCGGTCTTCCCCCTGAAATGGAAAGAATATATAATATACCCCTTCTATCATATTTTCCATCCAAAATCATGTTGACCGTTAAAATCAAAGGGGCAATATTGTAAAAGCATATAATTAAAAAAAAATTAAAAAACTTCACCAAATCTAGATTCATTAGATTAATAAAAAAAAAATCTTCACAAAACTCGGAAGACTTGGTGCGATCTCCACCAAATTAAGATGATGATCATCATCATCACCACCATTCAACCAATTAGGTAACAATGTAGCCCCTACGGGCGTAACTCAACTGGTAAATAGACGAGCTTGAGATTTGGACAAATGACTCAAGTCAGAGGCTCAAATCCTACCAATAGTAAAAAACTCAAAAAAAAAAAAAAAAAAAAAAATCTATTCTAGATAGGTGGATAGATAATGTCAAAAATAAAATAAAATTTATAAGGTTGAATGTGAATATTAATTTTTCAATATTATTAGGGAAAATTGCACTAAAGTACCCTAACATTTGTTAAAATTGCAAATAGATCATTACTCAAATTATAGAAATGTACCCTTGACCATTGTGTTGACTGTTATTGTTAATTGTTGGTTTACAGTTAGAAGGGTAATAATGTACTTTTACTCTGGTTAGAAGATTAAACAATTAAAAAAAAAAAAAAAAACAAAAGAATTTTTTTATTTATTTCTAGTTCACAAAATTTTAGATATATATTTGGGTTTCTAGTCCAATAGATTTGGGTTGTTATTCTTCTTCTTCGACATCTACATTCTCCATGATTTTCGTTGTCTGGGGTGCACATCCATGTGAGGATTGAGAAGGAAGAGGAGTCGAAAGAAACCCAGACCCCTCTTCACTGCCTTCTTCAGAGGCACATCCATGGACTCCAAAAAATTATATATTTGTTGGAATTTTAAAGGGTGAGGGTATTTTAGACTTTTAAACCACCAAACTTGATCAACCGTTATATATAACAATTGTTGACTAACATGATGGTAAGTTTGTATACTTAACATCAAAGGTTGAATATTAAACCTTTATGTTATGCTTTTGGATAAGTTTTTGCAATTTTCCCTATTCTATTTTATAATTGTTTTTTGGTTTTACTTTACCACTCATGTTGTGAGAACATGGATGGATGATCACATACATAATTATCAGCTATTATCTCTAAATTATTATCCTGTATTTATTTCCCTATAATTATTCACGTATTATATATATATTTTTTAATTTAAGAGATAAATATTGATTGGTGGACTATATATATAATGTAAAGCATTTTTTGACCTGAGTTTTTTTAGCCTAAATTTTTACCACCCAAATCAGTTAAACATATTCATCATAAATATCCAAACCAATTAGGGCTTGCTTGGTGGCTTGTATTTAGGGATGGCATTTTCCCCTAAAATCTCCGTTTGGGAGAAAAAATCATCCTCAAATGAGGATGTGGATGGGGATAAGGATGAATTTCATCCCCAAGAAAAATAGGGATGGGGATGGGAATAGGTCTCCCCATCCCCATTTTCCCAAATCCTTTTTATTTTTAATAATAATTCATTTCCCCCATTTTTCTATATTTAACCTAGGTATTGTAAGTGTCTCACTTTTTTATTGGCTTATTTCGTTGACAAAACTACAATGGGATTCAAATATGTAAGGGTAGCTTAGGATTGAATAAATCCTCATCAAATGTCAAAGGACCTCATTATGGCTTTAGAGTGCTTCAAGGAAGGTAGATTACTTGTCTTGACTCTTAATTGAAGAGATTTAGTTGCACATATACACATCTCATGCACTTACTTGTCTTATACAATGTTGTGTGTTTCTTGTTGGTGCATATTCTCTTTTCATGCATGATCTCTTTATTGTATATTATTTGATCATGGCCATGCTTATTGATCTTAAAAATGCATGTCTCTTCCTTGTTGCTTGAAAATTGCATGTGACAACTCCCATGATCGTTGTGAATTTCCACAACGGTAGAGATAGCGCTCTCACGGACAAAGCGCACGCTTTCTCTACCGCTCTCATGACCGTTGTCAATTTCCACATCGGTGTCTTGCACATAGCTTACCGCTCTCGTGACCGTTGTGGCTTTCACAACAGTACCGAGAGCGGTCGATGGCTGATGCATTTTTTAAAAATGTGACCTTTCACATTCTCACACACTCCCCTATAAATACATCATATTCTCTAGTTCCTTTTTAGGTTTTGGAGTTTCAAATTAAATAGAGAGAGAGCTTAAGAGTGTCTTCAAAGAAAAGTAACCAAGATTTGATTTTTATCTTCCAAAACACAATCACCCATCATCCTTTCAAGATTCATACATCATCTAGCATGCTCTAGATATGATTTCTCTTGGGTTTTCTTCATTACTCACATGACTTGTAGTTAGAACATCATCTACATCTTTTTATATGTTCTTCCTTTATATGATAACATCTTTATTACTTGACTAGTTTCAAGATAGCTTTTTTATTGTGTTTTGTGAGTTGTTTGTGGTAGCTATTGCATATAGGGTGTTGTATTGCACATATAGCTATGTTGTATGCATGTCATATAGCAACATGATATCTAGGAGTGTTTAACATGTTCATCCATGCATAGATAAGATTAAATGTTTAACCTTGCATTTATGCTCCTTGAATATTGTACATATTCACTTTAGGTTGTTTATCTCTTCTCTTGAGAGTTAAGTCTTGTGACTACCGTATGTAGTGCTCAAGCACCTTAGGTCTAGAATTGCTATTAAAGGCCTGTTAGGTAGTAGTGGTGGGTTAGTAACCATGTAGGATTTGACTGTTGGGGTTTTTGCCTTAAAGTTTGTAATTTATAAATGTGAATTGAACATAAATAAAAGAAGTAGTTTATTCATTCAAATTGTCTCATACATTTATTTATATCATTTCTACTTAACATCCAAGATTGTGGGATGTAATCTCTAACTTAGTATATGAGTGTCATATACAGATGTATTCAGTTTGAGATGAGTAATCTAAAGAGTTCATAGATAGCAAATAGAGTTGGGTACTTTATTTGTGGTTAATCTACAGCTGCGGTCCGTTTTGTAAGGTACGATGGTCTTAACCTAGATTATTTATATGGTGATATGAAAATGGAGGCACTTTATATGATGTGATCATATAGGACTGGGCCATGATCTATATGAATCTCTCACCAAGATCCGTTACAAGATGAGATTCATATATATATCAACAAATGATGGCTATATATGGGTGATCTTAATCCCGAGTGTCTTATTGGCTCCTTCATGTTAGATCGTGGTTTTTGATATACCATGGGTGAGATCAGAATTGCATTCCCGATCAATAACTTCGTATGTTCGAATCACGGTTTGGCTTGTGGCTGGGAAGGTTTGTACATAATAGAGGAATCAACTCCTTCTTGCGAGAAGTAGATAGTAGTTCCTTTAAGGGTTGATTTGGAGCTTGAACAATATGAGCGCTCTCCTAATTCCGTAAGGAATGTAGGATTTATTGTTCATTAGAGAATCAATAGTACTTAATGGAAAGATGTAATTAGAGGGGTATAACGGGCATTATGACCCAGCTCTAATTATGAACTACTTGTGGTGGATCATACCATATGTAATAGACATATCGATGGACACCAAGAGTTATTGGTTTGTGTAAAAACGTCTACAGTTGAGAGAGTACAACTTCGGGTTTTTAGTGGAATAACACCGAAGTTAATAATCATGAAATATTAATTAAAGAGTTTAATTAATTATTTATAAAGATTATTGGAGCTCAAAATATTGTGGGTCCATTAGTGGACCCTTACTAGCCCGATCGATTTAGGTAACAAGGGTCACGGATAATTAATTGGATAGTCCAATTAATTTTGTTACAAAAGTAACAATAATTTAATTCAGGCAATTGATTAAATGATGTGATTATTTAATTAATGGATTAATAATTAATTAAATTAAATAATGTGATTATTTAATTATATTAATAATTATGAATTATTAATAGAATTAATTATTTTGTGGAGGTCAAGGGTTTGAACCAAGACCTAAGCAAAGATATAAAATAATATTGATTATTTAATCTTTAGCAGGTCATGGGTTTAAGTCATAGTGACAACATTGAATTAAATGAGATTTAGAATCCTATTTAATCTAGGTCATTTGAAACCCTAACTTGATATAAGATATTAAGATATTTTGTTTTTATTAATTGTTTTTAAAAACAGGATAATAGGTTGATATTTATTTTAAATATTTGATATTTAAAATTGATTCTATTATATCAAGTTGTCGATATCTTTTAAACCTATTTTATCTGATATCAAGTATAGGAAATACTTTAAAACACTCAATCAATTAATGTAATTGAGGTTGAGTTTATTTATTTATTTATTTATTTTTGGAGTGACATAACAGAACAAGAAAAAGTTGAAACAAAAGAGAACATGTGCGGCCACCAATTATTCTAGGTAGCCGAATTCTCCATGGAGAAAACAAGAGCTGTTTTTGGGTGTTTCTTCTACCTCCATTCAACCTCCTAAAGCCCGTGACACGCCCACACGCCGTTACCAATCCCGGGTGATAGCTAGGAAGATCTTGTGGTTCAAATCAGGAAGCAGATCAAAAAGAAAGAAGGAGCCTACAACACTGGTATGAAATCGTTTCACCTTCTTTGTTGTTTTCAATTATTATTGTACAATTAGGTTTACTTGATGATTGCATAAAAAAAATTAAAACCTTTTCGCTGCTATCTGTAACCCTGGGTTCCTACATTGACGTGGTCAACCT
This sequence comes from Acer campestre, assembly GCA_954870605.1. NCBI lineage: Eukaryota > Viridiplantae > Streptophyta > Magnoliopsida > Sapindales > Sapindaceae > Acer > Acer campestre. The sequence goes on from OX940801.1 coordinate 28,164,695, forward strand.
AGGTTGTAAACACTATTACAAGTAGTGGATTTAAGGACCGTGTGTGGCGTACATATTAGCCTATGGTTTTTCCTTATTGAAGGTTTCCACATAAAAATCAAGTGTTATTTAATTTCCGCATTTTGCATTTGATTGTTGTTTTTGACTAGATAGGGGTTTTTATCGAATATTGACTAATCAAGAAAAATTGGTAATTAACTTGATTAAAATCTATTCACCCCCCTCCCCCCTATAGATATAATTAGACACATTTTATATATATTTTTAGGTATAAATAATTATTTGTATTTTTATTGGATTTTTTTTTTTGCATATTATAAACATTAGACTTATACATATGTATATATATATATATAGAGAGAGAGAGAGAGAGAGAGAGAGAGAATAATTCTCTAGTTAGGTCAAATCTTGAAATATTGATTATTATGCTAGTTCTAATCGGTTGGAATTCTAAAGACCTGAAGAAATATTTCAGAACCGACCTGACTAGAGAAGGACTATATGTGTGTGTGTGTGTGTGAATAATTCTCTAGTCTGGTCAAATCTTGAAATTTTTTATTGTTACACTAATTCCAACCAATTGGAATTCTAAGGATCTGAAGAAATATTTCAGAACCGACCTGACTAGAGAAGGACAATATATATTTAGTCGGGTTGATTCTGAAATATTTCTTCAGATCTTTGGATTTCCAACATGTGTGTGTGGAATTTTAAAGACCTGAAGAAATATTTAAGAATCGACCTAACTATGTTGAACAAAAATGGTGACAAAGGGTCATCTTGCCTAAGGCCCCTACCAATGCCAAATTCTTTAGTGGGGCTCCCATTGACAACGATGGAGATTTTGGGAGAAGAAACATAGCTATGAATCCAACCTCTCCATTTACCATTGGATTCTCTCTTTTTCCTCTTGGTCGAAAATCACACTATGTGTAAGAGTTGGATTTATTTTACTAAGCAAAAGAAATAACTCTCAAGCTAGCATTCTGTTAGAAGAATATAAGTGCACCTTGAAGCTATCATGGAAGCCATGCAAGGGAAATAGAGCCAAGAGTTCCCAAGTCCTAGAGAAGGGCTATGTGTGTGTGTGTGTGTGTGTGTGTGTGTGTTAGGGATGGACAAATCCTCTATGGGTCCCCACCCCCACAGGGCCTCATGGGGTTTTGGGGGCAAATTTCGCCCCTAAATGGGGTTCAGGGGTGGGAGCAAATTTGACCTCCAAATCCTAAATAAGGGTAAGGGTGGGGTTAGGGGACCCATTTTCGGCATATACATATGTATATATATATATATATATTCAAGTCAGTGTGTACTGATATAAAGATATGAGGACATTGAATGTAAGTCACTCATTTTCCATGCTTTGATTTAGTGTGTATGCACTTGTCAAAACTTCTCCATAATGAGTGACTAACATTTAATGTCCTCATATATTTACATCAGTGTGCACTAACTTGAACATTTATATATATATATAATATAAATGTTCAAGTTAGTGCACACTAATGTAAATAAATGAGGACATTGAATGCGAGCCATTCATTTTCCATACTTTGACTTAGTGTGTATGCATTTGTCAAAATTTCTCCACAATGAGTGGCTCACATTTAATATCCTTATATAATTACATCAATGCGTATTGATGTAAACGAGACCATATATATATATATATGAAACAAATATTATACATGTGTCTAAAACAACCTGGGGTGGGAATGGGTTGTTAATCTGATTATTACCAATTTTTCTGATTAGTCAATATTACAAAAATAACACAATTCATACAAACAATAAAATCAAGTATAAAGTGCAGAAATTAAAGAATACTTGATTTTTACGTGGAAACCTTCAATAAGGAATGAGCTATTATGCTAGCCACACATGGTTACTGAAATCCACTATATGAATAAAAGGTTACATCCTCAAACGATACACGGACTCTCACTCTAGAAAACCTCAGGTTATGGACACTACCACTTACCACTCTTGGTTCAATCCCTAGTGATATCCCCCGATCCACTACTCTTGGCGTGAGCACCTCCTACTCTATCCATAGGTCTTTTACAGTGGCACTTGACCAATCTTGCTTATGCACTAAGCAACTTAGTTACAAGACTTACTTCTCAATGAAGATATTAACAACCTATGTGAATATGCAATGATATTCAAAATGCAATTAATGCTAGGCAACACTAAATGCTTATCTAGAGATTAAATAATGTCAATAAAATCAATCCTAGATATCATATTGCCTTATGTCATGGCATACGACTTAGCTATGTAAAGGATAACCAATCTTAGATACAATAGCAATCACATACAATCTCAATAAATCAATGAGATAAATTAGCTAGATAATATATGAACTTGAAATCCTAGCTATCACAAAACAATTCAATCATTCAATGAGATAAATTAGTTAGATGATATATAAACTTGTAATCCTAGCTATCACAAAATAACTCAATCAATCAACACAATAATCTCAATCTTGCAAATAGAATGCAATCTAAATGAATACAAGTTAAAAATGAGATTTCTTGCTAAGTAAGAACAAAAAAATAAATGGATGGCGTTCAACTTACCAAGTCATGTGTGTTGAAGAAGACCCATGCATAGATACATCCTAGATGATTCTAGATGATGCTAGATGAAGTTTGATGCACATGGAAATGAGTTTGTGTAATCAAAGGTGAGTTCTTGGATGATTTTCTCTCTCAGAAAATACAAATTAAAAATATGATTTTGAATACTTAAACACGACCTAAAGTGAAAGAGGCATATATATGATGTCCAATTGAAGCTACGATGTTTTGATAAATTTTAAAATTTTTTGCCTTGACCGCCATACACCCGCTTTACGTAGGGCAGTTGTACATCGGGTCACCTGGAAAAGCAAATTCTCTGACATCGGCTGGACAAACAACGACTTTTGGGCTAGTGTACAATGGTTTAAAAAATCAATCAGGTGTTATTGTATGTAGGGCGAGCGTACAACGGTTTGGACATAATAGTGCATCAGCTTCGGCTTCAAGCACCTTAAAAAATGACCAAATGACATTGAAACCTTTCGTATGATATACCGTTGGAAATGTATGGATTTCTACTTTCTACTTCTTTTTAAGGAATGATATTTAATGTCTTTAGAAAAAGTTATGGTCAATTGAGTGACCAAAGGTCAGAAACGGACAATAACAGAGTTGCCCTGTTTTGGTGGTCACTTTGGAAATTTCAAAACCAATCCAAATGGTAATGAAATATTACGAATAATATATTGTTGGAAAGGTATGGGTGTCTAGTTTGTACATATTTTTTCAAAACTCATTTTTAAGCCTTGTATAAAATGTTATGGCCATAAGACCATTCAAAGGTCAGTTTTGAAAATCATTTGAATCGTTGAAATCCAATCTTTTAAAACTGGACACTTTACTCCAAACAACCAAACCAAATCTAACACTTATCCAAGAGAAGAATAGGATCTTCTCAAATGGTCAACCATTGTGCTAAGACATGCACACAATTATACAAGCATGGACGTTTCCGATCACACAAACAGAAATGAATTACTAAACACTATCACACAACAAAATTCAATAAAGAGGTGCAAGTGTGAAGTGTGCATACATATAGGAATTGAAGCACAAATGCAAGATGAATAAATCATGCATGAAGAAGTGTGTGTGTGCAACTAATCTCTTCAAAAGACAAGTCAAGTGATTTACCTTTCGCTTATACTCTTGAAGTCACTGGGATGCTTCGAAGTTTGTCAACGAAAACCTAAGCTACCCATTACATAGACATTCCCAAATGTGGGTTATCAACGAAATAAGCAAATCAAAATATGAGGACCTTACAATATATATATATATATAAAATATTTTAAAGGGATGTATTGGATTGGGATTTTAATAGACAATTTTGGCAAGTAAAAGTCTGTTGTTATTGGATTGAGACTTTTTAATAAGTCAGATAAGCCTAATGATATTCGATTAGAACTTTTAAGATTTTTTTTAAAAAATCCATATTTTCTTGTGGTATTGGATCTAGACTTTGAAGAGGTAGCAAATTGTCAAGTGGTTTTTTAATATATATATAAATGTTCAAGTTAGTGCGCATTGATGTAAATATATGAGGACATTGAATGTGAGCCACTCATTTTCCATGCTTTGACTTAGTGTGTATGCACTTGTCAAAACTTCTTCAAAATGAGTGGCTCACATTCAATATCCTCATATAATTACATCAGTGTGCACTGATGTGAACGAGACCGTATATATATATATTTTATATTTTAGGGGGATGTATTGGATTGAGATTTTAATAGACAATTTTGGGAAGTAAAAGTTTGTTGGTATTAGATTGAGACTTTTTAATAAGTCAGATAAGTCTGATGGTATTTGATTAGAACTTTTAAGATTTTTTTTAAATAGTCCATATTTTCTTGTGGTATTAGATCCAGACTTTGGCAGTAAATTGTCTAGTGGTATTGGATTGAGATCAAGATTTATTGGATTTCATGAAAAACATGGATTATTCAGAATTTTCACTGATATATATATATATATAAATAGCTGGACCCCAAAATTGTCTTGCCTTCTCTTACAATACTTTCCAGACTTTTCAAGCTCGCTCAAAATCATCTTCGGTTTCCTCAACTTCCAAACCCTCATGATGGCAAATGCCTCCACGCACTCTACCTCTAATCAATGGTACCACTCTCCACCTCTCTTCAACCACTTCATCCTCATTTATTCCAGATGCGGTTGTCTCACTACAGCTTACCATGTCTTCAATCAAACCCAGTACCCAAATGTCTTCTCTTTCAATGTCCTCATCTCTGCTTATGCTAAAGAATCACGTTTGAATATTGCCCATCAACTGTTCGATCAAATTCCCCAGCCAGACTCGGTTTTGTACAACACTCTCATTTCAGCTTATGTTGTTTTTGGAGAGACTGAACAAGCTTTGCTTTTGTTTAATGATATGAAAAAGAAGGGATGGATGGCTAGACGCTATCTAGAATTATCACTTCTACTTGTAACAAAGTGCGTTTGGTTAAACAGTTGCATTGTTTCGCTGTTTGTGGTGGATTTGATAATTATACTTCAGTTAATAATTCACATCTTATGTATTATAGTAAAAATGGATGCTTAGATGAGGCAAGGATTATTTTTTCTAAGATGGGTGATGTTAGAGATGAGATTTCTTGGAATTCCATGATTGTTGCATATGGGCAGCATAGGAAAGGACTTGAGGCATTATCATTGTATCAAGGAATTGTTCATATGGGGTTTGACGTTGATATGTATACGCTGGCAAGTGTTTTGATTGCGTTTACATATTTGGAGGACATTATAAGAGAGCTTTAGTTTCATGCTAAGTTGATCAAAAGTGGGTTTCATCAATATTCACATGTAGGGAGTGGTTTGATTGATTTGTATGCAAAATGTAGCGGTGGTATGAGAGATTGTGGGAAGGTTTTCGAGGAGATTCCCTGGCAAAATGAGGAGAGCTTCAGTTTCATGCTAACTATGATTTTTGGGTACTCACAAAATGAAGAGTTCAGCGAAGAGGCTCTTGATTGTTTTAGGAAGATGCAACAAGTTGGTTATCGCCCGGATGATTGTAGTTTTGTCTTTGTGATTAGTGTATACTCCAGTTTTTCATTTCCATCACGAGGAAAGCAGATTCATGCATTCGCATTCAAAAATGAGATTCCTTCAAATCATATCTCACTGAATAATTCCCTAACAGCTATGTATTCAAAATCCGAAAACCTTGAAGACTCTACACGGATATTTGATAGGAAGCCTGAGTATAATACTGTCTTGTTGAATTCTATGATTGCAGGTTATGCACAACATGGGATTGAAATAGGACTTAAAGGCAAGAAGATTGTGAAAAAAAAAAAAAAATGGGATTTGAAGGCAAAACGAATGTGAAAAAAAAAATTCTATATGTAACCAAACACAGTTATTTGATATAAACAAATCCTAATAGTCTATGAATAAAGTCTAGATAATTCTAATAGTCTATAAATAAAGTCCATAAATAAAGTCTAGAGACTCTTTTAGAATCCTAAAAGTTTAGTACATATAATCCTAATAGTCCTTAAAATCATACAAATCCTAACACCCTAAAATTGTCTATTAAAATCCCGATCCAATACATCCCCCTTAATTTTCTTTCTAAATCCTAAGCAATATCTAAACCTACCCTTAGTTTAAATTTAACTCTAACCCTAGTAAATCTAAACCACACTAGAAGTATTTGTATTTACTTTGGATTAAATTAAACCAGTTATATATATATTTTAGATTAGATATTTAGATTATTTTTTGGATTTGATGTTGAAAGAGAGTGAAATGAGAGATTGGAATGGCTGAATTTCGAATTCTAAATTCCACATTTCAAAATTCGGATTAGGAATTAGGATTGGAATGAAGGAAAAGGGGGGAACGAGAGAAATAGGTGAGGTGGGTGAACCTCCCCCAAAACACTCCCATCCCAGTTCCCTCAATTGGGATTTCAGGACTGGGGTAAAGGAATGGGGGAGGTGGTGGGGGACCCTCCCCACCCCCATTTGCCCATACACCCATCCCTAGTGTGTATTAGGAATGGCAATGGGCTGGGTTCAGGTGGGTTTGGTAAAATCCAAATCCAAACCCAAACCCAAACCCGTGAAACTTTGTATCTACTAAACCCTCCTGTGAACTTGTGAAAATACTTTGGGTTTCACTCGTAGGTTTGGGGGACATCCAAACCCGTCCATGAACCTGTAAAATAAGCGGGTCCACAAGTCAGACCTGCGAACCCATAAAATTCACTTAATAGATTGAAATGTCTACATTTTATTCTCTATATAATTAAAGAGTTTTTATTAGAGTTTAAATTTATAATATTTTAAATAAAAAAATATTATATAATTTTTATTGTTCGCGGGTTATTCGTGGGTTTATTTTCCAAACCCACACTTGAACTTGCTGGGTTTTTACTTATATGGGTCCGTGGGTCGAAAATTCACCAACCAAACCCTCTTCAAGCAGGTTGGGTTCGGGTGGGTCCCACAGGTTCGGGTTTAATTTCTATCCCTAGTGTGTATATCGGTATATGATGAGAATTAAGGGTGTTGGAAACTCTGTGTGTGTGTGTAAGGGGTCTATGAATTACACGGATATGTTGGAAAAAAAGTAGTATGTAATGACTTGGGCCAAATTAATATTTTTATTTGTGTTCAATTTTTTCTTTGAGTGACGATATGTACACCTCATTAAAATTTCTTAAAGTGTTAGAAGTCGTAAGCACACCCCATACCAAAACCACACGATCAGCATATGGGAAATCGAGTATGAAAAGAGGTGACGTCACTTATTAGCAAAAAGAAATACTTGGCTAATGTACTTATTCGATCTAATAAGTACCTTGTGTCAGAATTGAGAAATTCTGGGGTTTTTTTTGGCTCTAACTGTGCTCTATGCAAATGATGTTCTGATCTTTTGCAGAGGCACTCAAAATAATCTTAAGCATATCATGGGTGCTTTTGAGGATTATGGTGATATTTCAGGCCAATTGGTTAACTAGGGTAAGTCCTCCATTTATTTCGGATCTTCTGTATCCCCTTATCGGATTTGCAATCTCTAGTCGGTATATAGATTAGGCAGCTTCCATTTTCTTATTTAGGAGTCCCTTTGTTTAGGGGTAAGCCTCGAAAGGTGGTGTAACAGCCTATTACGGATAAGATCTTGTCTAAATTCACTAAATAGAAGGGCAAGTCTCTCTCTCTAGTCGGTTGTGCTACTCTTATTAGGTCGGTCATCAGTGGTTCATTTTTACACTTTTTCATGATTTACATGTGACCTTATTCTATACTGTCGCTAATTAACTGCAAGTTAAGGAACTTTTTGTGGTCTAGTTCTTATGAGGAGACTAAGTTGGTTCGGGTCGCTTGAGATTGTTGTTGTAGGCCTTACTCTTAGGGTGGTTTTGGTATGAAAGATCTTGGGTTGCTAAATGACTCGCTGTTGCGAAAATTCACTTTGAAGTTTATGACCTCTGATGGTTTTTCTTTCTCATTTCTTTAGGAGAGGTATCTCAGGTAGTTGCAGAAGCCTCACTGAGGGTATGCCACCTCCTCGAGTTGGTCATCTCTTTGGACAAATTATAGTTCCTTTCTTAAGGAAGGTATTTGGCTGATTGGCGAGAACTCTCAACAGGACTTTTGGCATGATAATTGGCTGGTTCCTATTTTGGAGCTTTTAGGGATTCTGGATTATTTAGTTAATCTACTCCAGGCGAGGGTCTCAGATTTTATTCATGAGGGTAGATGGGTGCTGGACGATTGTTTATGAGCACGCTTCCCCGATCTGTGTTTTCAGATTAATCGGATTGCGATTTCTCCTATTGTGAAATCTCTGGTTTGGGCTAATTCTTGGGATGGCCGTGTTTCTTACAAGGCTGCTTATTCCAGTTTCTCCGTGATATTTCTTAGGTTGTTTGGTAGACAGATGTTTGGTCCCGTTTTATTCCCCCCTCTGCTCATCTTTGACCTAGCATCTTATATTGAACAGGCTTCCTACTGAGGATTGCCTTTATAGGTCTGGGTTCCAGTTGGCTTCTTGTTACAGTATTTGTGTGGTTAGTAGTGAATCTGCAAATCATCTTTTTCTTCATTGTCCCCTAGCGATTACTCTTTGGGAGGTTGTTTTCTTGACTTTCCAACGACGTGTCTCTACCGAAACTTGGCAATCCTTCTTCTTAAAGGCCATGTCGGTTTCCTTTAGTGAGCAGTGAAGCAAATTAAGGCGTGTTCAATATTAATCTATTTGGGGGGGGAAGGGGGGGTGTAACTGATTTTACCCAATTTTCATGGTTAGTCAAATTTACGAAAATGCTCCTATCTAGTCAATCTATATAACAAGTGTAATAAGTGCGAAATTTAAATAACACTTGAAATATACGTGAAAACCCTCAATAGGAAAAAACCACGGGCTGGTAAGTGCGCCACACTCGAACCTCGAATCCAGTAATTGTGATAGTGTCTACAACCTAATCTCGGTCTATAACCCACCACCACTACCTGCAGGCCTATAAAAGCAGACTTAGTCTAATTGCTTGTGGCCTAAGAAACCTTAGCCATAAAGACTTAATTCTCAATGAAGAGATAATAAAACCTATGTGAATATATGAGATATACAAAATGCAAATAAGAGCTAGGGAACTTTATATACTTATCTAGGATGATAATATGATAATTAATACAATCCTAGATATCACTAGCTAAATGACATGTCATAAAACTCAGCTAAACATAGATTAAGCAATCCTATGAAGCTATCACAAAACAAAACTCAATCAAATCAACACACAAATCTCTATCTTATATCATAGAATATAATCTAATAACATACAAGTAATTTAAGAGATGCCTTGATAAATAAAACACTAATTATATAAGATAATAGTGAAGAACATACGAAGGGAAGTGTGTTGAGTCAGACCCATGTAAGCAAGCATCCTAACTATGCTAGATGATATTTTGATGCATATGAGAATGGTTTTGAATGTTTAAAAATGATTTCTTGATTGATTTTCTCTCAAGTGTCTCTCTTTTGATTTTTAGGGTTCTAAGAGTAAAATAACTAAGTTCAGAGAATGAGAAGGTGGTATATTTATAGACATCAAGGACAGGGCATATGAAAAGATAAGTTTGCCCTTGAATTGCATCATCGGTGGTTTCAATCGGCAGCCAAGCCGCCGATCACAATCGCTGAATTGAACTCAAGAAGAACAGGGGAACATTGAAGGTTTCATTCAGCGGTTTCATAACTGCCAATCCAACCGTAGAATCAAACCCGAGAGAAAAAATCAATCAAGTATGATTGGCGGTTTTAAACGGCAGTCGTGGCCATCGATCATAACCGCAGAATCAGTCCAGAGGCTTCTGGACCCAAACAGCGGTTTAATTCAGCTAGGCCGCCGATCACAACCGCCGTTTCACCAAATGTGGTGATACCAAAAGAGAAGCCAAGGCAATCTCCGAGGGAGGTCCTCGTGCAAAACCAAGCACACTAACGTGCATACGTAGATGTTTCCGATCAATATTCGGGAAACAAATTACAAGACACAAACACATAACAAGATACAACAACAAAAGTGTACATGTGAAATGTGACATATGAAGAGAATGCACACATATGCACATATGCACATATGCTAAGTGTGTATGTGCTACTAAATCTCTTCAAAGAAAAGTAAGCACTAGAGATATACCTTTGGAGTGCCTGTCACCTTGAGGTCTTGAAAGGGCGTTTGAGCTTGATCCTCAATCACCTAAACTACCCTTACATTCTAAACCCTAAAATGTGGTTTGTCCAAGAAATAAGCCAATCAATAAATGAGGACCTTACAATCTCCCCCTTTGGCTATTTCATGACAAAACCACCACTCACATTGATCCTTACAACATAATTGAAGTTACGGGATAACAATGATATTCTACATTACAAAGAGATATTTAAAAAGTAAAAAACTTCAAGTCTTTAATCTCTTGTAGAACTATCAGCCCTTCAAAAAAAAAAAATTACACTTTCCAAAGCAAGTGTATGTGAGATGATCAAGTGAAAATAAAACAAGCATTTGCATTTATGAATTTAAGCATAACATCATGCAATGTATGTGAATGCAAAGCTCCCCCTCAAAGGGTTACTCCCCCTCAATATGTAATCTCCCTAACATGCACATTTTCTACTGCAATTAGCTACTCCCCTTACCTCATACTACTCCCCCTTTTTGTCATGATATAGGTAAATGAGTAGTCCTTAACCGGTTTACTTATAGCAAAGAGGGATAGTAGCATACTAGATATTTGCATAATCATATAAGCCACTTTATGCTACTCAATTAATTAGAGAGAAACATGAAGATTTATTTTATTGAAAATGTGTGAATTAAAAATGCTTTGCATACAAGACATGTTACATTCAAGTTCAAAATACAATGGTATTTGGCAAAACAAATGACAAAGGTTTCCAATAGAATTCAAACAAATTTCACCATTTGTCATGAGAGAAGTAAGGATATAGAGATTTTATTGTTTTCAATTTAAGAGCAATTATATCCAACTTTATAAGTGAAACATAGCATGAGCAACTTTGCACCCTATTCGATTTTTCCGGGAATGATACTCGTATGATAGTAGCCATGTTCAACCAATAAAGAAATAGAGACATTTGGATTATAACATCTTTTAAATGGATACAAGATCCTTTATTCATTTGAGTCTCATAAGCTTTTTCACACATTGTTTTGTATTTAAGAAATTGCAATCATCAATTTATACCTTTTCATTTGTAGCAAGACATTAGCATGTTATAAAAGAATCATCATGTCATGGAGATAACTATAAGTCATTCAAATTGTACTTCCTATATAGATCTCCTAGTCAAAAAATGCATGATTGAACATAAATATGACATGGACGTAATTAGAGCATTTCACACTTATTGAAGAAAATAACATATAATACATATGTGCATGAAGCTTACTCAAGCAATTAAAAAAGAAGCATAAAATTTTTCAAATTTTTGCATGCAACAAGTATGCAATTGCTCTCTTTGCTTGAGATCCCCACATCGGGTCAATTACCAAAATAGATCACTCCACAAGACATATCCCAATAGATCTACCAAGTGTTTTAAACCTAGTTGCATCTAAGGGTTTAGTAAATAAGTCCGCTAGTTGATCATTAGTATCTACATGTTCAAGTAATATGCATTTATTTTCAACAAGCTCTCTAATGAAATGATGACGGATGTCAATATGCTTAGTCCTAGAATGTTGTACCGGATTCTTGAAAATATTAATTGCACTCATATTATCACAAAAGAGGGTTAAAGTACCTTGATTGAATCCATAGTCGACTAGCATTAATTAAACTCTTTAATAAAAAGATTAGTGATTAATGAGAATTACCAAGTTTTTACTCCTAAAAACTAATCCCATTAATTTATAGCCAATTATGTGAATTACCCATTTTAATCAAATTAAAAAAAAAATAAACACATAATATATATGGCTATAATGCATGTATGACATATCAATATATATATATATATGTATAGACACACTTAATCTAAATGATATGTATATGCATGACAATGCTTTAATCATCTTATAATAAAAGCATACATGAGTTGACCGAGTACAATGAGTTTATCTAACTTAAAAAATATCTAATTACAAAAGTTATCCAAGGCATTCCTTGGTCTTCTTGTAATCCATATTTTCTTTAAGTCGATCTCATGCATTTTCTGGTTCCAAAATCAAGTCCAACTTGATTTATTTTAATGGATCCATCTCATGGATTAAATCCCTAAAGTCCAAATGTTACTCTAACATTTTTCGTAGAACCGGGATTTCCAAAATAAATTTTTGGCCCAAACTTGTGCAGCAGTCACGCAGAACAACAATTTTGCACAACACTTGCGCATAGATTGCATGTGTGCTACTTGCATGTGCTTTGCACATCTGATGTGCGCACGCCGCACACACATATAAATTGCACAACAATTGTGCATGGGTGTGCATGTGCTTTGCACATCTGATGTGCGCGACATTTGTTGCTGCTTTTAAGTTTTTTTTTTATTGATGTGCAACACTTGCACAAGCAACATGTTGCATAAAAAAAAAAAAAAATTCAAGTGACTTGTGCACATGTGCCACCTTTTGTGTGTCCAATACATGTCCGATTTCTTTATCTTCTTTGACTGATTTCTTCATATATATTTTAAAATAAAATACATAACAGAAATTTTACAGCAAAGAAAATACAGCAGAAAATAAAAATAATAAAATTACATCCCGAGATTAATATTACACGAGAAAAATATTACAACCTTTAAAATGAACCCTAAACCCATTGTACCATACAATTAACGATCAACCATGTTTATAATAAATAAATAAATAATTATAAACATCATACAATCATTAGAAAGTGCCTACACATTCATACATGCAATCAAGAGCAATTGAATTCGATTATGCTGTACAAAAAATGGCTCCGATACCAATTGTAGGAACCTAGGGTTACAAATTGCACAGCAGAAATGTTTTAAAATTTTTAAATGCAATCATCAAATAAACCTACTTGTATAGTAATACTCGAAAACAATAAGGAGAAGAAACTATTTCATACCAACGTTTGTAGGCTTCTTCACTTTAATACGATTTGCTCCTGATTTGAACCACTTGATCTTCCTCATTATCTCCTGGAGCTGGTAACGGTGTATAGGCGCGTCACGGTACTCAGAAACAAGAACGGAGGTAGAAGAAGAACACACAAAAAACAACTCTTGTTGTTTGTGTTAGTAGAGTTTGGCCACCATTTTTATCAAACAAAAAAAAATCTTTTATTTTCTTATTTTTCACTTTGTTGGCCGCACCCCTATTTCTCTTTTCCACTTTTTGCTTGTTTTGATTTTTTGTATCTGATACAATCTCCATCTCTATCCTTTAAAAAACATATATCATACATATATATTTTAAAAATATACTAATTAATTAAATCTTTTAAGATATCTAATATCTTTAAAGATAATAATTAATATTAATTTATTTGATTTCATTTGAATTCAAACTCTTTTAAATTAAAATTCAAATTTAAATATTTAATTTAATGAAAATAAAATAATCAAATTATCTTTTCTTCATTCAAAATTAAATATCAATCAACACCCTTCATCTAATGATTAATCACATAATTAAATAATCTAATTATTTAATTAACATAATCATTAATATTTATTAATTAAATAATCTCATTATTCAATTAATTCCTGAATAGACACGTGTCACTTTCGTAACACAATTAATTGGATAATCCAATTAATTAATCGTGACCCTTGTTACCTTAATCAATCGGGCTATCAAGGGGACCTAATGGACCCATGGTATTTTGAGCTCCAATAATCCTTAGAAATAATTAATTAAACTCTTTAATTAATATTTCATGATTGTTAACTTCGGTGTTATTCCACTAAAAACCCGAAGTTGCACTCTCTCAACTATAGACGTTTTTACACAAACCAATAACTCTTGGTGTCCATTGATGTAGCTATTGCATATGGTATAATCCTTCACAAGTAGTTCATAGTTAGAGCTGGGTCATAATGTCCGTTATACCCCTCTAATTATATCTTTCCATTAAGTACCAGTGATTCTCTAATGAACAATAAATCTTACACTCCTTACGGAACGAGGAGAGCGCTCATATTGTTCAAGCCCCGAATCAACCCTTAAGGGAACTACTATCTACTTCTCGCTAAAAGGAGTGGATTCCTCTATTGTGTACAAACCTTCCCAGCCATAAGCCAAACTGTGATTCCAACATACGAAGTTATTAACCGGGAATGTAACTATGATCTCACCCATGGCATATCAAAAACCACGATCTAACGTGAAGGAGTCGATAAGACACTCAAGATTAAGATCACCCATATATAGCCATCATTTGGTGATATATATGAATCTCATCTTGTAACGGATCTTGGTGAGAGATTATATAGATCATGACCCAGTCATATATGATCACATCATATAAGGTGTCTCCATTCTCATATCACCATATGATTAGTCTAGGTTAAGACCATCGTATATTACGGAATGGACTGTAGTTGTAGATTAACCACAAATAAAGTACTCAACTCTATTTGCTATCTACAGACTCTTTATATTGCTCATCTCAAACTAAATACCTCTGTATATGACACTCATATACTCAGTTAGAGATTACATCCGGCAATCTTGGATGTTAAGTACATATGATATAAATGTATGAGACAGGTATATAGAATGAATAAATTACTTCTTTTATTAATGTTTCATTCACATCTACAAATTACAAGCTTTATGGCAAAAACCCCAACAATTTAGGTCGTACACCGGGATTATGTGGTCACATAAGCAATTGGACTAGGTTCACTTATATCGGAATTAGGTAGGTGTGTGTGATTATATACCGAGAGTATGCTGTAATCCTTAATACATTTAGTGGATTCGAGGTTCGAGGGTGACACATTTACCAGCCTGTGGTTTTTCCCGTGAGGGTTTCCACGTAAATATCAAGTGTTATTTAAATTCCGCACATATTACACTTGTTATTTATATTGACTAGTTTGGGACATTTTCGTAATCTTGACTTAATGCTAAAATTGGGCAAAATTGTTAAAATCTATTCACCCCCACCCCTATAGATTAATATATTAGAACACACCGAGTATTTGTTTCAGTCTGGATCAGTGTTAGAAAATCCAGCAGCCTTGGCCATAATTTGATCCCGATCCCAATTAAGGGCAGCCTGCAGATCAAAAGGAGGTGGAAGAGCTTCGGCGACTTTATAAGAAGCAATTAAGTATCCATCAGCAAATGAAGAGTCCCTCCTGGCTTCCGAGGCATGCAAAGAACCCCGTAGAAAATGATTCTCCTTCAGAGCACAACCATCTCCATTTTCACACTATCCCTTTCAGTGTGACGGCGTGTTGACTTGATGGTTTTCGTATCCAGGGCATGCTTCATCTGCTTAAAATCTACTAAGGCTTTTTGCTGGCCGAATTCAGCTTCAGTGACGAACTGAACCAACGAGGTCACATTTTGCTCAGCTCGATTTAGATCGATCTTGGCTTCCTCTAGCTTAGCCTTAAGTGCAAGATTGGCTTCCTTTAG
The DNA here is from genome assembly GCA_954870605.1 of Acer campestre. Taxonomy (NCBI): domain Eukaryota; kingdom Viridiplantae; phylum Streptophyta; class Magnoliopsida; order Sapindales; family Sapindaceae; genus Acer; species Acer campestre. The sequence goes on from OX940801.1 coordinate 28,180,415, forward strand.
AGCTGCTACCTATTGACCCATGACCAGAGCAAATTTAAAACCTTGCAAAAAGGAGAGAATAGTGAGTATCTTAAAATACGTATATATAAAAATATTAACCAAGCAAGCTAGAAGATCAAAGGTCATACCTCAGCAAGTGATGAGTTGTTGTTGTGTACTCAACAAAATGATATTTAAAATGTGATCGTTTAGAAAACCGATTTTTCACCACTTAGATATTAAATTAGTAAAGTAGCAAGTGAGATTCGTTTCACAGGGAATTAGAGTGATTAGTTAAATTATTTAACTAATCTATATGCGATAAAATAAATCATAGATAAATGGATGAGTGAATGGGTTGTCAAGCCATCAAACATACATGTAAAATAAACCTAATAAAACTAATAAAATGAAATGCTCAACAAATCTAGATAAGATATATGGAATAAACAAATAATAGAAATTCTAGGGAAATGATAGAGTAGCTAATGGACAATGAGCAATTCATACATGGCTTCTTTGATGCACTATTTACACAATCAAGGACCCATCTCATTCAAAAGTGTTGTTTAGGTCGTCACTACGAACCCTAAACAACTTCCCACCGCAATGCCTAACCGATTAAGGAAAGGGGGTCACAGCGGGATCTGTTAGTGACGATCAAATGGTCTAGGCAATCGAGGTTGATCACCCATCCAAAAGCCTATCCTATTCACTATGTGCTCTAATCGATTAAGTGTGTCAATAACTCAACCAATTTTATCACAAATAAATCCTACAACATATTGTAATCAACAAGTGTGTCAATACTCATTTAATCACATAAGTGCAAGATCTAATTAAAAAGTAAATAAAACTTAAATCATGCAAACATAATATTTAAAGCTTTAATAAATACTTATGTCCAAAAGTATCTCAAATCATCCCCTAAAATAGGGGTTTTAATTACACATAATTACAAACAAGAAAAGGAAGTAAAATGGAGAGAAATCACCATTGAGTCTCTCTTGTAAGCTTGATCCTTCCTTGAGCTTTCTTGCTTGAATCTTGTGCAAAGAGTGGGTGTTGAGGATATGTCTAGATAGGTGGAGTCATATGGAAAGTGACAAAGGAAAGGGGTGGAGAAAATGGAAGGAAAGGAGTGATTTAGGTGGAGTAATCTAGATGTTGAGTTTTAGGTAGAAGAGAAATGGAGGGATTAGGAATGGTAGAAATGAGGTTTCTTGATGGTCAAGAGATTGTTCAAAAGAGGAAAAATGTGATGACTTTATAGGATTTTCAAATTAGGTCTCGGGTGGCAAATTAGCAAAACACCCATGACCATGGCAAATTACCATTTACTCCAATAGAGGGGTGCATTTTGTAATTTTCCCTACCAATCAGATTTTTATAGAGGCAAGGTCGCTCTTTGTTGTTCATGGCGACCATTGGGCGACCCAAATAGTGACAAATCTGGAGCCAAATCAACTCCTTATCGCCATGGCGACCTCGGAATGCAAACTGCAACCTCGATTTACGCGGTTTTGTCGCGATTTGGGATTGGGGGCGACTAAGGGCATTTTAGGCATAAATTGGCAGCTTGGATTCCAGCCATTTAGAGGGCCGAAAGTGGAACGATTGGGTTACCGGTCGTGTGGTCGTTAATTCCGGTCGGTTTCTGGCCACCGGTAGGTCGGTTTTGGCACATTTCCCCCCGGGGCCCCAATTTTCCCTGTCCCCATCCCTATTTGGGGATTTTGTTTTTGGGGGAAAAATGGGGAAATAGGGGGGGGGGGGATGGGGATGGGGGGACCCCTCCCAATCCCCATTTCCCCATTTCCCCCAATTATATATAATAATATAAATATAAATATAATTATAATATATATATTTTATATTTTTTTTTATTCTTTGAAAACCTAACTCCCTAACCCTAAGTATATATACAATTTTACTCATTTTAACTTCAAGAACTAAAACCTAAAACCTAAAGTTGCTCTCATTTTCTCAACAATTAGTTGTTATTGTAATGAACTTGTAAATTTTAAAACACTTTATTTTATATTTGTAATGCACTAATGAATTTTATTTTATATTTGTAATGGAATGTTTGATTTTTCAGTTTAATTTGTAATTTTTATTCAAATGGAGAAATGGGAGAAACAGAGAAACGGAGAAATGGGGAAAAACGAGGAAAAATGGGGAAAATGAGGAATTGGGGATGGGGATGGATATAGGTCTCCCCAAAATTCCCCATCCCCATTTTCCCCAAATGGGGAAATGGGGAGGGATGGGGGAAGGGTCTAGGTATTGGGGATGGGGGGACCTATATCCATCCCCATTCCCCAAACGTGCATCTCTATCGGCAAGGGTTTGGTGGGGAGGTGCCATGGCTGTCTTCACGTGGAGGGGAAGAAGAAGATGAATAGGAATGGGGTGCATTTAGTAGGGAAATGGGGTGCAATTGAGCTTATGGATGGTGAGCTCACCACATAGGATTATTGGGCATTTAACTAAACATATACACATTGGGCCTGTCAATTTAAAAAGCCCAAGTGAATGCCTATCATGAAACTCACCGTTTCACTAATGAGGTGGTGTGGGCTGCTTGGCAAATTTCGTTTTAGTCCCTAAACTCCTCTAAAATCACAATAAATTCAATCTTCCATCATAAATTACAGTTTCACCCATATTTCGCCAAAATTACACCAATGTCTCCGATTTTTAGAAATACCTGAAAACACTTAATTTACACAATTAAATCATGGGATAATGCCCGAGAATTAAGCAAAATGAGAAGGACATGAGGGCCAAAATCATACCAATTTTGGTTTGATCAGCAAGCAAAGAAGCCCCCTTAGTGACCAGGATGTTCGTAGGCAAGGAGGACATTCACTGTAAGCCTCCTTTAAGGCAAGTGGCGATAAACTTGGACATGATGTCATCTCAACTGTAATCCCGTGACCCCGATCCAGAAGGAAGATCGGAAGGGAGGGAGGTCGCGGTAGTGGCACCTTTTTCTTTCTCGACCTTTTACGGGACACCTGATGGATACTACGGGAGGAGGAGGATAGGAGGATAGGAGGAGGAGGAGATGCCATTACAGCTGGTTTGGTAACAGCAACCCATACGTGAAATTCGAGCCTTGGCAGCCCGTGCTAACATCTCGCCTAAGGATGGGCGTGCTGGAATTCGAGTGGGAAGAGAAGCAGTAGAGTGTTGAATTGACCCTACAGAAGCCGAAGGAGGGGTTGATACAGGTAACCTAGAACCGGACACGACACCGACACCCGAAGGAGGAGAAGGGACGAGAGAGGGGTTTGGAATGGGATCTGTGAGTCCTGGCCTTGGAGAAGAAGAAGAAGGAAAAGGAGGCCTGAAAGGAGTTACAGAGACTAAGGATCAGTATAAAAAAAAGAGCAAATAAAAAGGACTAAATCACATACCCGGATGAGCGATGGATATCCTGAGATACCGGTCTAACCTATCTCCTTCAAAGGGGTCATTAGCGGGATACTTTAGGTTTGTATACTCCCTTTTTTGGATTCCACTAAAATTGTTCCCTTGCCCCATTTATCCCTCATGGTAAAATGAGTAGGGACTGGGTACTCAGTTCCCCCGATATGCACCAAATGGCCCCAATCCCCCTTTACAACAACCCATTCATCCTTCTAGGTTTGGTTTTACTTCACATTGGCCTTGGGGACTATGAATCGTATCTCATTATATGCTCTCAAATAAAACTGGCCCCAAGGCACCAAGTTTGCTACCTGAAAGACGTACCGAAGTTCATCAAAGTCGGGTTCCCATGCCACATCGTCATTCTCACATTGCTCTTTCCAAAGCACTAGGAACCCTGTCAAGAGCTTCCAGAACCACCGCAAGATTTGTAAGAGGACTAGTTCCAGAGCAACAAGCGCCCTACGAAGGATAGGATGAAGAGGGAGCCTGACCCCGCATTCGAAGGCTGCTTTATGGATGAGGAGAGGGCCTTGAGAATGGGTGTACACATCATAACCCCGGTGAGGAAGTGATAGGGAGATGCTATCAATGATATTATAATCCCTCCTTAAGCTAGCCAAGGTATCAACTATGCACACGGAATCCGGGATAATCTAACCATCATGAAAGGACGGAATCCATGACCGAAGCACCATCCTTCTCATTTCCAACATCTTAATTGTCCTCCTCATCAAAGATTTGAACCGAGTCCTTTGGTTTATTGTTGAAACTCGACCCGATCCGAGGATTCCTGCCAGAGTGACGGCGTTGAGAAGACGGGCTACTATCAGTGGATTCTCCTTCCTCTCGACCCCTCTTATTCTTCCTCGTCAACTAAGAACTCTCTGTTAGGCCGACCTTCTCCATGTTTAAAAGATCATCGAGGCTATCAGAAGGGCTTGGAGAAGGCAGATGAAGGTTTTATGAAATTGGAGGAGGGTTTTGCAGGGTAGGAGGAGGACTTTGTGAAGTTGTAGGAAGATTTGGTGAAGTTGCCATCGCAAAGGGAAGAGGAAAGGAAACCTAGAAGAATTACTATGAACGAGGGAGAAGCTTGGAGAGAGAAAGCTAGGGTTTTTTGCTTTTTGAAAATTGAAATCAACGTGATAGAAGAAAGAAAATTCGTATTATTTATAGAAGGAAACAGACGGTTACCGAATCATTAAGGAAACCGAAATTAATGACCGGGAATGTGTAGGAGACGGTTTCAAGAAAGTCACGCCAAAAATGGCCCATTCAAATAAGCAGACCATTTAGGGCTTGACACATGGACTGCCCACTTATTGCGAGCGTGCTGAAGAAAGATTTGTGTATTAAAGGAGGATTTCCTCCAAGATAGTGGAAAACAGCCTGACAGGACAAGGAAAACCTTTTATGTATCCCGATATCCTGACTCTAAACCTAACATGGTATCGGTATTCAAGTCGGGGGGGGGGGGGGGGGGTGGACTTCTGTTAACCGCCAAAAATGGCAGGGGTTCAAAGAAGAATTTTCCATCTACACAAGGGAAGAATCCAGATAGAAGGAAGGACCTCCTAGTACCCTACCACAGAAATTAGCCAAAGTACACCCTCTACCGATCCAGATCAAGATCGGGGCTTCTCAAAGCTCTGGGATACCAAAGGACACAGAAACCAACCGTTACTACCAAGTCCTGGTATCCTGCTACTGTACCAGCTTGGTATCCCGATACCCTGATACATGTATACATAATATAATCAAGTAGGAAGCAAGATGCCTATGAACTCCGATCCCACCTAGACCAACTAAATCCAACAGTAAGTATCAAGACAAGATCAAGTCATATAGAAAGACAGTAAAACGCCATTGTTTTGGTAACAAGGAAGTTGATTCGTTCTTGCCACAAGAGAGTTCTATTTGAAAGAATAGTCAACTCTATCAGATTCTGCCAAATAAGGGATCGCTTGATTCCTAGAAGGAAGGCAACTATCTTTTCGTCAATCGTCATGAAACGTCTCGAAAATCTCTAGGTCACAATACCGAATTTAGAGGAGTGTTCAGCACGTATTGGGACTATATATACAACATTCTATCATACAAAAAAAAAAGGATCGCAATTTTGATTGCAAAACCCTAATTTACGTTTTACTTATCGACATGCACGAAAGCTCCACCACCATTGCCATCTGAGTTATATCCCCATCACTATAGCCATATATTTTTCTCTTTGTATTTTCATTACTCGTTTATGATCAATAAAGACTCTATTTGACTAGTTATTTTCATTCACTCTCGTTGTAATGTTTAACGTATTTTATTAAGGATCCATATGTATCGAACTACTTGATACCTCTCCGACTGAGATTTATCACAATTTCTGTCACTAAAGTTGTTAATTGGAAATATATCCCAGTGACAATTTTTGGTTAACACCTTATTTAGCGAATCTGATAGAGTTGACTTCGCTTTCAAATAAAACTCTTGAGTGGCAGGAATGAGTTAACTTCCTTGTTATCAAAACGTGACGTCTCACTGTCCTTCTGTGTAGTATGATCTTACCTTGGCACTTGTTAGTCTGTTAATCTGAAACTTACTGCTGGGTTGGTTGGCCTAGGTGGGATCGGGGTATATGGGCATCTCGCTTCCTACTAGATTATTATACTCAATATAAATGTATCGGGGCATCAGGATACTAGGATGCTAGATGGTAGCGTGGTACTAGAACCCTGCATTAGTGGAGTCCCTAGAACTTGGTTTCTTTGTTTCCCGGTATCTATGAGTCTAGGAACCTTTGACATTGATCTGGACTGGTAAGAGGTCGTACTCGATCAATTTTAAAGGCGGGGTACCGGGATGCCCTTCTACGGTATCTTTCTTTCTCAGTTATTCCCCAATGTTTGATGGAAAATTCTTCTTTGAACCCCTGGCATTTTTGGTGGTTAACACCTTCTTCTCGGACTTGTAGAATTTCTTGAACCTTACCATTTCTTCATCCGAGTCATCATTCTCCTCCTTCTCAACTTTAAAGGCTTTCAAAGCAATTCCCTTTTGCTTTTTAGGAGGTGTGGAGGTAGGACCCTTCCTAGACCCATAAGCTAGAAGTCTCCCAATCACCTCATTTGGCTTCATATCCATATAGGTGTTATTCTCCTCTAAAGCCGTTACCTTGGACTCAAACCTATCGGGGAGCAATCTCATTATCTTTTGTTTGATCCTCCTATCCAAGTAAAGGTCACCAAGTTGATGATTTTGGTTAACTACGTCCATCAACTTGATCTCGAAGTCATTGAAGCACTCATTCTCTTCCATCTTGAGCAACTCAAATTGAGTTTGGAGGACTTGAAGCTTGAAGTCCTTCACTACTTCGGTTCCCTCGTGTGCAACTTCTAGGATGTCCCATGCCTCTTTAGTGTTCCTAGTATTTTGAATCAATTTATATTGATTCTCATCTATTGCACATAGGATGGCATGCATCGCCTTCTTATTCCATTTTGATGCCTCAAACTCTTGCGCGTTCCTTCTTATTCCTTAGGCTTGAGTACATCCTCTCCTCTACTCATAGGAGTCATCATAGGAGAACCATACCCATCTTCAACCGCCATCTAGGTCATGAATTTGACATATGTATGATTTCATCTTACCTTTCAACGAGGTATAATTCAAGCCGATGAGAAGGGGAGGTCTCATGCTAGAAGCACCCTCGTTTCTACCACCGTTTCCACTCATTGTATATATTGAGTGAATAAAATGAATGCAAAATGTATGAATGTGCAAAAATCACACAAATGCACACTCCTAAAAATGAGCAAAGATCACCTAAGTATATCTAGGAACCCGTTCTGATACCAATTGAAGCAAATTAAAGTGTGTTCAATATTAATCTAGAGGGGGTGAATAGATTTTAACCGATTTTACCCAATTTTCATGGTTAGTCAAATTTATGAAAATGCCCCTATCTAGTCAATTATATAACAAGTGTAATAAGTGCGGAATTTAAATAACACTTGAATTATACGTGCAAACTCTCAACAGGGAAAAACCACGGGCAGGTAAGTGCGCCACACTCGAACCTTGAATCCATTGATTATGATGGTGTCTACAACCTAATCCCAGTTTATAACCCACCACCACAACCCACAGGCCTATAAAAGCGGACCTAGTCTAATTGCTTGTGGCCTAAGAAACCTTAGCCATCAAGACTTAATTCTCAATGAAGAGATAATAAAGCCTATGTGAATATATGAGATATTCAAAATGCAAATAAGAGCTAGGGAACTCTATATGCTTATCTAGGATGATAATATGGTAATTAATACAATCCTAGATATCAATGGCTAAATGACATGTCATAAAGCTTAGCTAAACATATATTAAGCAATCCTCTAAAGCTATCACAAAACAACACTCAATCAAATCAACACACAAATCTCTATCTTATATCATATAATATAATCTAATAACATACAAGTAATTTAAGAGATGCCTTGATAAATAAAACGCTAATTATATAAGATAATAGTGAAGAACATACCAAGGGAAGTGTATTGAGTAAGACCCATGCAAGCAAGCATCCTAATTATGCTAGAAAATGCTAGATGATATTTTGATGCATATGAGAATGGTTTTGAGTGTTTAAAAATGAGTTCTTGATTGAATTTCTCTCAAGTGTCTCTCTTTTGATCTTTAGGGTTCTAAGAGTTAAAGAACTAAGTTCAGAGAATGAGAAGGTGATATATTTATAGACATCAGGAACAGGGCATGTGAATAGACAAGCTTACCTCTAAACCGCACGATCAGCGGTTTCAATCGGCTGCTAGGCCACTGATCACAACCGCTGAATTGAACCCGAAAAGAATAGAGGAACATTAGCAGTTTCATTTGGTGGTTTCATAACTGCCTATCCAACCGCAGAAGCAAACCCGAGAGAAAAAATCAATCAGGTATGATCGGTGGTTTTGAACGACGATCGTGGCAGCCAATCATAACCGCAGAATCAGTCAAGTGGCTTCTGGACCCAAATGACGGTTTAATTTGGTATCTAGGCCACCGATCATAACCACCATTTCACCAAATGTAGTGATACCAAAAGAGAAGCCTAGACAATCTCCGAGGGCTGTCCTCGTGCAAAACCAAGCACACTATTGTGCATGCGTGGACGTTTCTGATTAATATCCGGAAAACAAATTACAAGACATAAACACACAACAAGATACAACAACAAAAGTGTACGTGTGAAATGTGACATGTGAAGAGAATGCACACATATGCAAATATGCTAAGTGTGTGTGCGCTACTAAATCTCTTCAAAGAAAACTAAGCACTAAAGATATACCTTTGGAGTGCTTGTCACCTTGAGGTCTTGAAAGGGCCTTTGAGCTTGATCCTCAATCGCCTAAACTACCCTTACATTCTAAACCCCAAAATGTGGTTTGTCCACGAAATATGCTAATCAATAAATGAGGACCTTATAAGCAGGTTTGGATTTAATGGAAGGTGGCTATCTATGCAGTGCTTTGGTGAGTGTGGACTGCCCGTAATCAATGGATCTTTGAAGGAAAGTAAGTGGACTTTAGATCCATTCTTTCTCTGGTTTGGCATGCGATTTCATAGGATAATCGCCTGGAGATTGGTTGTATGTATAATTGTATAGACGACTTTTTAATTTTTCATTGATTTGGTCTTCAGGGTCGCCCCTCTAAAGCCCCGGTGATCAAAAGTGTGGTTTGGTCACCTCTGGCTCCTGTTTGGATCAAAGTGAATATAGATGGTGCTGTTATGAGATCTCCGGGGGTTGATGGTTGTTGTGGTATCTTTTAGAACTGTAGAGCCTTTGTGAAGGGTTGCTTTGCTATTCCTCTTGGTCAGGTTTTCGCATTTAAGGCCGAGCTTCTGGCGGCCTCATTGGCCATTAATTTTGCTTGGAAGTATGGGTGGCATCGAATTTGGCTTGAGATCAATTCTTCTTTGTGGTTCAACTTCTTTCTTCTCGTTCTAAGATGGTTCCTTTGAGGATTCGTCAGGCGTAGCAGCATTACATCCTCCAAATCTCGTAGATGAATTTTCATGTTTCCCATATTTTCATGGAGGGGAATCAGGTTGCAGATGTGCTTTCTAAGCATGCTTTGGAGCTTCAGGCTGATTCTTAGTGGTTCTTCGCCCCACCATTATGTTCTTCTTTAGTTGGCAATGACTGCATGGGTCGGAAGTCTTTTCATTTTTCTTGATGTTTTCTTTTTCTTTTTGGTGTGGCTTGTGTGCCTCTTTTGTTTGCTGTTGTTTTCCCCCTAGTTCTTTGTGCTTTGTTGTTTTTTTGTCACTATTTACTTTTCTTTTATCTTTTATATATATGGATACTGTCAAGGGTTTTTTTTAGCATATGATTGCTTGTGATGTTTTTTCCTCTTAAATTAATCCAATTTTATTAAAAAATAATAATTTATTTTCTAATATTTTTTATTTTTTTTTAAAAAAATATTCATCACTTATATTCAGTTGTTATAAGAAAAAAAAAAAAAAGAAGTTATTTATGTTTCAAATTTCGGTGTGCGAGTAAAATTAAGGACTATTTAGTCTTTAAATAAAAAAACGAACTATCCCTTAGTTGATTTAAAAGAGTGATTCAATCAACAATCCACTAAATATCTTTTCACACTCCATTTAAGTTATTTTTTTATATGACAATTTTATCCTAATTAAAATTACTAAAAGGGACAAAAAATAAAAATTTCTAAATACACTACAAAACAATTTTGCTAGACTCTTCTTTTCAACAATTTTTTTTGCTAGACTCCAATATTACTTCAATATCTTTAAAGTTTTATTTGATTACGAAGTAATGAGAATGATTTACAAAAAGAAACAAACAATTTTTTTAAGTGTTGATGTTTGCAAACTTTTTGCATAAACAAATAATAAGAAAAAAATTATAGATTTTTTTTAAAAAAAAATCTTAATTGTTTTCTCTTTATATATATATATATATATATTGAGAACTAGTTAAATGAAAAAAAAAAAAAAAAAAATTTGAAGTAGCCATGGCGCTCTTTTAAGTGTCAAGTGTAGAACAAAAGTTTTGGTGCTCTTTTAAGTGTTAAGTGCAGAACAAAAAATTTCCTTCAATTGGGGTGGGGGGGTGGGCTCACCTTTTAAACATCTAGTGACATGTGGCAGCTAAACAAATGAACGGTTATGATTAATTCTTTTTTTTTTTTCTCTCCACCTAACAATTGACACAGTTTCTTTCAAAAAGTAAAAAAAAATGATAATTCATTTTTTCTCTCCTCTCTCATCATCATCGTCTTCTTCTTCTCCTCTCTCTCTCTCTCTATATATATATATCCAACTCGATCTCAATCTCTCATCTCCGGTTCAAACTTTTTTTTTTTTCTTGTTTGTTTCACAATACTTCAATATACTTTTAATTGCATAGATAATTTTTCATACCCAAAAACCCACTATTTGAATCCCTCTAAAAGCTGGGAATTTTGGGATAACTTAAGACCGATTTTAGAAACAAAATGCAAATTTTGAATAATATAGTACATAATACAGATTCCAGGTGTTTAGAATACTACAAAATACATTCTAAATAATACAATACTTTACTATGAACAAGAAGCTTCAATACCAGAAGCGATTATCATATTTGGTGAGAGTGGGAGAGAGAATAACATATATGACTTCTCAAATATGATCAAAATTTGGGACATCTATGGTTGATGTTTTCTAACCTTAACACCAGCCATTGATAATAGTTTGTGAGAAGCAATGTAAGCAATGTCCAGATCTTTCAGTCTCTTCTCCAAAAAATTTATAAGAGAAAGACAGTGATGATGAGAGAGGAGAGAAAAAATGAAAAAAAAAAAAAAAACTAACTTTTTGAAAGAAACAGTGTCATTAATAATTAATCATAACCATTCATTTGTTTGGCTATCATATGTCACCGGATGTTTAAAAAGTGAGCAAAAACGAAATGGGTAAGGGATCTGCCACATGTCACCAGATTTATGGTATTCAATGAAAAAAAATTGAAACTAAATGATTTTTTGTTTCCAAAATTTAAATTTTTATGATGAAGTGTTAAAAAATATCAAAAAATAAAAGGGTAATTTTGAAATAAATGGAATATATTTAGAATTTTTAAAAATTTAAAATTTTAGAATGAAGTGTACTTAGAAATTTAGTTTGAAAATTGGATCATAAGAAAATTGGAACATAAGGAGAAAATCTCGATTTAAAATTAGATTTAATTAAAACCCCACGGGTTCGAGTGATCGAGTCCAACAAAACAAAACCCAGAGGATACGTTAAGTAGCTACTAGCTACCGAGTTGCCGTGTGGTGTCTGCAAAATCGCAAATCAAAAAGCACTTGACCATAAATCTCCGTTGTTAGATTCGAGTGCCGAGACTTGAAGATATCATGAACAACGTTGTCTCCAAAGTTGCCGTTGTGGGAAGTGGAAGTGAGCCTCTCTGTCTCTCTCTCTCTCTCACTCATCGATTTTGCTTTCCAGTTATAAAACTGGTAAATAGAATTCATGAAATAAAAATGTAACGATTTATAACAAAATGTGAATGATGGGTAGTCTCAGGAGCCGTCTGTGCATCAACTCTGGCTAGGAATGGGGTTTCAGTGACTGTATTCGACTCCGCTAGAGGACCTGGTGGTCGTATGTCTCAGAGAAGGTTTTATTACTTACAATTTCACAAACATAATATGCTATTTTTTGCTTTTCACATGTTAATTACTACTTGATGAAATTGATGAGTTTTCCTTTTTGCTCTGTTTTGATGAGTGGAAATTAGACATCTTGAGGTTTTCCATAGCATTTTCTTTGTGGGTTTGTTGTTTAATATTTTAGAAGATGAGTAATTTTTCTTCAAACATTGATTCAATTTGATAGGTTTTATATCATATCATATGTCACTAGGCATTTCTTGTTTGGTGGTTTGACTTGAGCCACTCTCTTACTGTCTTAGAGAAATCTCTGAAGACGGTAAGGAGCTGTTGTTCGACCATGGTGCTCCATTTTTTACTGTCAGTAACGCTGATGCGTTGGCTCTTGTTCATGAGTGGGAATCAGGAGGCCTTGTTGCTGAGTGGAAAGTGAATTTTGGTTCTTACGATTGTATCTCCAAGAAATTTGTCGATGGACAACAGGTTTGCGTTTGTTCGTTTATTATATAGATTCCAAAGGCATATTTAGTTATGTTTACTTCATCATGTTTGAATTAAATGATACTGCTACTTCTTAAACTTGTGGCATATATAGAGATTTTCTTGTGAAGGGAATATGTGTTGGTATGAATTAAATTGATGAAAGACTTTAGTTGGGTTAATTATGTTGTGTGTGAGAGAGTGAAAAGATAGATATAGAGAAAAGAAAATCAGAGAATGATAGAGCCCAGGGATGGGAAAAAAGTAGAAAGGGAGGGAAAAGAGATATAGAGGGAAAGGAAGAGATAGAAGATAAAAAAGGATGAGAGAGCGCAAGAGCAAAGCTCCCTGACTGCTCAATGGTGCTCCAAGTGTAGGTGTATGGTCTATCGGCTAGCCTTAAAAATGGATATGATCTACAGGTGTTAAAAAAGTATTACCCTCTAATGAAATGTAGCAAAATATCAGCTGGAGTGCCTCTAGAACTAGATCTGTTTTTTAATGACTACTTGCAAGAGAGTGATCACAGGTTTGACCCAAAACTGACTCATCACAAGCTCTATTACTATTTGTTTAAGTTTAGAATATGTTGCTAGTCTATTTTAATGTTGATCATATCATGTTTTAGGATAGTTACATTTATAAGGGTATTTAAGTTTCTTTTACAGAGTGGGTGAGATTGTTCAAGCTCAAAATTTCACTAGGATAGGTTAACGAGTAGAGAATACTAGGGAAAGCAAAAGCTGAAATAGAATAACATAACCCAACCTAATGATAGATCAAAACTAATGGTAATGAATAAAATCAAACCAAGAATTATAGATGTTTATTTGTGTTCATTATATCAGGTAATTATCAAGTATAGAGTATAAGTGATGGTTAACACATAGAGGCTGTGGATCTTAAATGTAATGATAGAATAAAATCAAAATGGGCTAAAGCTATGTCTTAAATGAAAAATGAAGATTTGGATGTTCACTTGAGTGTTCTTTGAATTTCATGACAGCTTTGCATTATTGCTTTTTGTTTTAAGGTTTCAGTCTATATTAGCTTTTTCATAGGGTAAGCTCATGCCACAGCAAGGTGTATTTCTTTATTTTTAACTTTTTATTTTATTGAAAAATTTCCTTGTACTGTAGAGTTTCACCAAGGAAAAGAAAAGAAAAGAAAAGAAAGAAGATGTGCAAGCAATGTGTTAATCTTTACTGCACAATGGTAACAGCCAATAAAATTAGTTTTGAAACTACAATAACTGGATAGTTTGAATAAAACTTCATAGGAGTAGCAAGGTGTATTTCTTTATTTTTAACTTTTTATTTTATTGAAAAATTTCCTTGTACTGTAGAGTTTCACCAAGGAAAAAAAAAGAAAAGAAAGAAAGAAGATGTGCAAGCAATGTGTTAATCTTACAGGTAATGCACAATGGTAACAGCCAATAAAATTAGTTTTGAAACTATAATAACTGGATAGTTTGAATAAAACTTGATTGCAGCATTCAAGATTCAAATAACATTCAAATACAGGTGGGTGTTGCCACAAACTATCTTGTAGTCAAGAAAATAGAGTTAAAACAAGTTTGGAATGGGAAAATTGTGCAAAGCAAGGGTGAATTTTTTGAGTTGGGAAGGAACTAGTCGTATATGTTGTTAGTGGCTGTGATTGATCGCGTGGTGACACTTGGGATCTAAAAGAATCATCATGCAGCAGCACATGAGGTGGTAGTATTGGTTGCAGGTTGCAATGGCACATGTGGCTACATGCTAGGTTAGGTTAGATTGTAAAAGGGTTAGCTGCTGTTGATATTTCCACTATATCTAATCAGATTGTGAAAGATGTGTAGCTGAACTTGCTGCGAGTTATATGTGGTCATGTGCTTGTTTGGGAAAATGGGACTATTCTATATATTATTACTAATAAACTAATTGAAGCTATATGTTCTGCCTCTTGGTGCATAAATATAGGGTTAAGGAGGATAGGGTATGTTTACCTGACATCTCCTTCACTAGTTCTCCGTATTATTATTATTTTTAATTTTTTAATTTTATTATTATTATTATTTTTCCATTCTTATTCTCCCTTATCTTTCAACTTTGGAGGAGTTTTGTTGGTAAATATTTATGACTGTTCCGTCCTAACAAATGAAGAAAGTAGAAGCATTATTATGTCAAAAGAAAAAATCATACATATACATATTTCTCATCTTTTTTGTCAGGCAAGAGTATTTCTGAATATCAATTTCATTTAGGATGGAACAAGCAAGAAATATGTGGGTGTGCCTGGCATGAATTCTATTTGTAAAACACTATGCAATCAGCCTGGTATGTAGCAGTGCTATAATGATTTTTCTTATGTTATATTTAACATTCAAGTGTAAACATAAACATCAAAGAATTGCCTAATTTCCACTTAATATATTACTACAGGAGTTGAAAGTAAGTTTGGCATGGGTGTTGGGAGGTTGGAATGGCTGGAGGATGAAAAGTTATGGTCAGTAATGGGGTTTGATGGACAAAGTCTTGGTCATTTTAAGGGAGTGGTTGCATCAGACAAAAATGTTGTTTCTCCAAGGTTTAGACAAGTAACGGGACAACCACCTCCTCTTGGTAATAATGATTTTCCATTTATTTGTTGTGGTTTCAATATGTAAATGATTTTACAATAGGGTTGTGCCAGTCTGTAAAGGCAAAAGACCTTAGGTTTCAACGAAAAGGTCACCAGTTCAATACTGGAATGTGGTATCAATATGTAAATGATTTTACATTAGGGTTGTGCCAGTCTGTAAAGGCAAAAGACCTTAGGGTTCAATACTGGAATGCTACTTATCTGGGATAGTATATGTCTATATGCCATGATTTCCTGATTGTAGAATTTATCAGTTGTCTTCATTTCATAATTTGGCAAATAAGAAAGGTTTGGGATTTTGGGTATCAAAAAAATAAAAATAAAAATAAAAACAAATGAAGCACATTGTCACGGGCTTAGAATTGCGCAGCGGAAATCCCGTGTGGCACTTAGGCAACTTCCTGGTGAACGTTGTTAAGTAAGCCTAAAAGGGTTGCTTGTCACTCTTAAAGGCAAAAGAGAGACTAGAGAAAGGTGTTGGAAGAGCTTGGTTGGAAATGTAAAGGAAACTTGTATTGCTATTAGGAAAGCTTTACAAGGTTTGAGTACAAATTGCTTGGCTTGGCTTGGATGCCTTACAAATGAGAGGGGTTGGCTATTTATAGTGTGCGACCTCCTCAATGAATGGCTAGGATCACTTTGATCCAATGGTGGAGGTTTTGCCTCCAGAACAATCTATAACTATGTACAAGTTTCTAGATTATTCCTACACATGACTACATGTATCTAGATCTTTCCTACATCTATCTACATGTATCTAATATGTACAAGAGTGCTCTAGAAAGGTCTAGAGTCTTTCCCTATCTAGAGACTTCCAGGAGCAAACCAATGCTAGGCCTATCCGGAGATCTCTAGAACCTTCCATCAACTAGAGACTTCCACTAGCAAACTATGCTTGAAGTGTGTGATATTCTCTAGAGTGTTCCAGTAGCTTGGCCTTGTTTTGGCTTTTTAGGCACCTTGGCTGGAATTCGGACCTTGGACTTCGCGGGCCGTGACAACATGCTGCCAAGTCTCTTAGTGACAAAGAGAAGCCCTCTAACTTCCTGATTTATCTTCTCTCCACTTTCTTCATGGTGTTGGAAGCTTTTCTGTTCCTATTCTTATGTTATCATTATCTGGAAGCTTCTATATTTTTCTTATCGTTGAATGTGTTTGTGTCCCTTCCTCTTGATTTTCTATGTTCACTCATGCCAGTAGCGGATTGTTCTAATCCATCATCTACACTTCCCCATTCATTTAAATATATTAATTTGGCCTTTGAAACAAATCTGTACATAAAAAATACGGCGAAGGGTTTTTTGTAGCTTATGTCTCTATTATAGAGTTGAAACTCATAAACTAATGTAGGTAGATTTTTGTGTTGCATTTTGCATGATCATTCATTTGCTTCAACTGATATAGAGTGTAAGATAAGTTTGGTATAACTATTAATAAATTGGAAACCAGAATGGTTTTTTGTTCCCTTTTGCTTTTGTAGTGACCTTAATCTGATTCTGCATTTTATATATTCTCATCTATTTGTTGGCAAAATTATATTACTGTTATGGATTTATCCTCTCCTTTTATCTGTTTACTTTGATGTCATCTTGGTGTTAGTATGTTATATAATTGGCCACTATTTCATTATTCACGGAAACAATTTGAACTTCAGTTCTTTTGTTTCGAAACAGATTTGAGTTTTGCCCTCGAGTTGGCAGTAAAGTTGGAAGATATTCCTGTCAATCCATGTTTCGCCCTAATGTTGGCATTTGCAGAGCCTCTGTCTTTGGTAGGACATTAACTATGCATTCCTAAGTAGCTACTTGGAACAATAAAAGAATTGCTAATTTATTAAAATTAACATGGTTTAATGATTTAAACGGCTTATTTCATCAATCAATCTCCACTCTATGCTTCTGTATACCTTTTTCCATTATGAACTTGTATTTTGATGCAGATTCCTTTAAAAGGCTTCTCATTCCAAAATTCTAAAGTTTTGAGTTGGGCTCACTGTGACAGCAGCAAACCTGGGCGATCCACCACAAGGCAAGTATTTTCATGTTGCATAATTAGAGAAGTAATGAATATTGCATTATCTCATCTTTGATTAATTAGAGTGTGATCAAGTTTCTGCTACATTTTGATTATCTCATTCTTTTTGCTATCTTCTCTATTGTATAGTGAACGATGGGTATTGCATTCAACAATGGAGTATGCGAAAGATATAATTTCACAAACTGGACTTCGAAAACCTTCAGATGCAACATTAACAAAAGTTGCTGCAGAGATGTTCCAAGAATTTCAAGGCACAAGTCTTAATATTTCTCTGCCGATTTTCAGAAAAGCTCATAGATGGTGAGTTATTAAGTTTAAGAACCTTAACTATCAATCATTACATTGACTGCAAAGACAAAATGTTTAGGCTCATGCCAACCTACGTTATATTTAACCTGGTTATGTTGCTTGAAAATCAAGTTTGGTTTCAAATTTACCATCCAGTTGTCCATCTGAACCGACAGAAATATTATCATGCTTGTTTAAACGTAGCTTGGCTTGGTTTAGCCATATGACTAAGATTATTTGACTTATAAGGACAAGGACAGCATTCGTGAATTGCCTTTATGTGGCATAGTTTCGTTATCAAAGTCACATGTTTTCAGTTATATTGTTTCCCTAAAAAATTCTGAATTTGAAAGCCTTCCCATACATGGCATGTCACACTTTCCGGTGTCTTCCTCTTCATAATTATCCTCTAATGCAAGAAACCAGATTTGTATCAATCTCTTTATGTTAAATAATACTCTAGAATATGTAAAAGATGCCAATATATATAATAATTTAATAAGAAAAATGGCTGCTCATGATGTTTTGTAAATTGTAACAAACATCATAAAGTGAAGCATCTTTGGTTTTACTTGGAAAAAAAATTGTTACAAACATTTCTAAATCAATTTACATTGAACAAATGAAGTCAAGGTTCTATGTTTGATTTGTACACTAGATTGTTGAGAAGATGCAATACATGATGAAATATGTAGACAACTTCATTTTCTTTTTTCTGTCTAATAGAGTAACTATATTTGAGATTTGTGTGCTTGTGGGGGAAGTGCTTTTCCAGCTGCAAGCATAGCCAAAGAGGAAAAGTGCTTGTGGGATGGAAAGAAGAAAGTAGCCATCTGTGGAGATTTCTGTGTAAGTCCAAATGTTGAAGGTGCAATACTTAGTGGCTTGGCTGCATCTTCAAAACTTATGGAGATCCTCAATTGCTTATAGTCTATTGATCCTTTAAGGTTTCAAGTTATTTACATTAAATCATGCTTATTCGCAATGTAATTTGGCATTGTTGGAAAAAATAATCCTCTTCATCTTTTTTGAATGATTACAAATGATTCAAAGTTTGGAGGAGGGGGACATGACACGAACCCACATTTTAACGGTGTAGGTGTGGGCAAATGTCGTCTTATTTAATCCTCTTCATTTTAATAATGATGTTTTGCCGAAGAATAGACGAGAGTATGTGTGTAGATTTCAGAGTTGAATGACATAAAAGCTTAAAACATCTGAGATTATATATATTTTCATGATCATGAAGAATACTTGGTCTTGATAAAGGAAGTATGTTAGTGTTTCTTATGTACCTTATTTATATAGTTGAAAAAAAAAAAAAAAAAAAAAGTTATTTATAAATAGAGTATGCTAGGTTGCTCAAAGTATTTGTCCAAATCTGTACCTAAAATTTTGTTTCTTATGTTTCATTTCTCTTTGATTTAGAATGCGTTGGAAATTAGACTTTTATTATTATACTAATAAATTGATGGGGAGTTGAATATGATCCATATCTAACCAGATTGGCTGAGTTGATTAACTCTTTTTTTTCACTTTCTTTTAATTCACGCCAGCAAAAAACTTTCATAGTTCATTAGTAAATTACAAACTTTTAATTTGTATATTTCAATGTAACTAATTTGTAAATTGAAATCCAATGATAAAGTCAGATATAGATTCACCGAGTTTACACTTTTAGAACTGATAAAGCCAGTTTTAGTACAAGGTTAATGACTATGATGATTATATACTTTAATTTTAATTCACATATTTAGCAGTTAATTATACTAATTCATCATAAGAATAAGAAGAACAGGGAAAAGCTGCCAACAGGCCAAGGGAGGTAATAATAAGCATACAAATAAGAGGCGAGTGTAATAAGAATAAAATATGGTAACCCTCCGTGTAGGCTTCCGAGTCAGACAAATAAGAGGCAGGCTGAGCAGAAGACGATGTTTCATCCATAGAAGCTCTTTCAGAAGGCCCTCTTCTTGATTTCTAATTGATAGATAGTAATCATCCTCAAGGAAATGAAAATGAGCAAGGACTTTCTCTCCTATGGGAGTGAGTTTTGTAAAATTGAGAAAGACCTCCCCTTTCGCATAAATTATTACTAGACCACCTTCATGCTCTTGCTAACTTAGAGATTAAGGTACCTCATGTTAATCTTAGTCTTCCAATAATGCGCTTGAGAGATCGGATCTGAGGCATTTGGCCTTAAACAGCACCTGGGGTGGGTCCGTCCTTCCTCAATCAAAGAAGCTTGAGCTGAATGACCGAAAAAGAAGATACGATTATACTATGCAATTAGAAGTGGCTATTGTCTTGCATGTGCTCACAGACGTGGATTCTTTCCACAAACAAGCACTACCTTTCCTTCCATAGTGGACCGTGAGAGTGGGCAGAGCCTTCCCGCGGGCTAAGTTACCATGGATTCCCAAAGATGACTCTACGTATATATATAGCATAACACAAGATGGTTTCAGACTAAAGGGCCTGTGCCAGCCTAATCGCTTCTTGCTAATCCTGCCTCTAAAGAGCAGTTGTGGGCAAGACGACTTGATTAACAAGATGATTGAGAATGCTTTCCCTAAACTAATGAATGAAAGGAATGGAGCTCTTGGTCCAGGCTTGGGGTGGCTTGCTTCCCTATCTGAATCTCAGGCTTTCAAGACGGAGATGCATATTTTTCTGTTCATAAAATAGGAGGACAAAGGAGCCCTTACTTGACCAGTTAAAGCCTCAACCTCTAGGACGAAATCCCCATTTTTATTGATCGGGACTAGCCCACGTCAGGGAATGTAATTGAAGAGAGGAGGTGAGGATGGGCAACTCAGCTTGTTTCCTTTCATTTGACTTGGCCTCTATCATTTTGAGTGAGCCAACCTTTATTGTATTGAACACGGAAACATTTTTATGAAAATGGGACCAATTCACAAGTCCGCTTTCCGGGTGGAAAGGTGACACAAACCCATACTCCTTCGAACCCTCACACCCCCGTCTCAACTTCCTGCGCTTTTATCTTCTGAGCCGTTCTTTATTCGTCTCTCTTCTTTTGAGCATTCAACATGTTCTTCTTCGGGGATTGGAATATTTGGAATATTACTTCTACTTTTGTATTCGTGGAATCCAATAAGGATTCTTGCAACTGCAATGTCCGGCCTAACTCAAATGCCTTTTCTTTTTAGGATTTTGCCCCCTCTTTCAGTTCCTGATAGCTCATCTTTTCTAGCCTAATTCCCTTTCAATTCCGTGCTTCCTTGGAACCGTTCTCCATTCTATAAAACCCCAACCAATTCTGTTGATCCTGACCTACCGAAAGGGGTGAATGAGGTCAGGGAAGCCCTCGTCTATGTTTCGGTGACTAGGAGAGTCAGCTGGAGATAGGTCTGTGCTTTTGTCAATAGGTAGCTCGTAAGTACAAGTACCAAGTCTTGATCAGTCATCCAAAAGAGAGGGGCTTTGAGGACCAGTTTGACATCTCATTTAAGAGAGAGTGAGTCATTCATCCAATTCTTATGTTCACAAAGGGGCCTTAAAAAGAGAGTGAGTGAAAATGATGCATTAAACCCATTTTGACCTTACGAAAGCAAGCCCCGAGCTGGTCCGTACCAACCAAGAAGATTGGCTTCATTTGCCAAGTTGAGGGCTCAGAAAAAGCTCATGTTAGAAAGTAAGCATGTGCAAGAACCAATTAGGATACAAATCCCAAGGTCTTCCTGGATGGATTGACCTACGACTGATTGACTTAAGCTCTTTTTCACTGACATCTTCCTTCATTCAGAGAAGTCATCAAGAATGGAACCAATGGAAAGTCATATGCAGAAGAGAAGTGCAAAATGGGCAAAGACAAAGACTTTGGAAGTGAAAGACACACTGAATGACTTCATCCATTGGACCTTTCGAAAGCAAGCCCTGAGTTGGTCCGTACCAAACAAGAAGATTGGCTTCATTTTCCATGTTGAGGGCTCAGAAGAAGCTCATATTGGAAAGCAAGCATGTGCAAGAACCAATTAGGATACAAATCCCGAGGTCTTCCTGGATGGATTAACCTACAACTGATTAACTTAGGCCCTTTCTCATTGACTTCTTCCTGCATTTGGAGAAGTCATCAAGAATGAAACCAATGGAAAGTTGTATGCAGAAGAGAAGTGCAAAATGGGCAAAGACGAAGACTTTGGAAGCAAAAGATGCTTTGACGCTCTTCCAGCCTAGCTGCTGTTTTTTGAGCTCAAAATGGATGAGAGAAAGGCCTTTCTCTCTATGCTATGGTCTTATCAATTGCCTAGTCTTAGTTCAAAGATAATGGAAGGATTCATCCATCAACCTTTCTATCTCCACAGCACTGACTTGCACTTTCCACCTAGTTCACTGACCTCACGAGTAAGATTTGGCTCTCTATTGTCCACCAAGGTAATTTACTTGCTTATATATATAAGGAAACTCCAAAAAACTCCACTGCGACTGAGCAATCTCATTGATCTGACCTTTCTACTTTTGACTGACTCTAAGACTCAGTCTTCTGACTTGGATTAGCATACTAGGGTTAATTCAACTATATCCTCTTGAAGCACCCTACTTCCTTTATGCACAGCTAAGGTTCTTTCACTCCAAGACTAGTTGCCTTAACGAATTGATATGTTTTTGTGACACTAACGAATGCTGAATACAATGAAATTAGAACATACATATTTCTTATAGAAATAGGATAATTCTAACTCTGAATTAGCTTTTTTGATCTATTAGCACCTTTGATAGCCAGAAAAAGGATATCATAGAAAGCATTCACAGTAGTTTCTACAGTCACTTATCAAAAGTACAGTAATTCGGTAAGGGATTTATTCTCTTAGTAGTGTAACCTAGCTCAATTCACCTCATTGATTCCTTCTACAAGCCTAAAATATCGATTCCTCTTTACAAAGCTACTAACATTCCTCCATTCTTTCTAGCTTGATTATCCTAGGTACTTCTCCACTTAGTCCTTTTTTAACTCTGGAATCCCTACTTCTACATCTTTTATGGGTGATTCTTTATCATTGGTTTCCTATAGAGGAGTACCTTTACCAGTTAATAGATAGATTGTCCCTGGTTCTATCAAAGCAGCTTCTTCAAGCCTGGTCTATTTGTACTCTGAATTGGGGAAGAAAAAGAAATTGGAGAAGTGTGCATCTTATATTCGATAAAACTATGATCTACGAGTACTACTTAAGTACTCACTATGAAAGGGACTTTGCAGCAAAATAAGAAGCCCTATTGGTATGTCCCACTTGAGGAAAGCACGAAATAAAAAGTATTATGAAGTGACTGATTAGGATTGTTTATAAGGGCAATGAAAAGAATATGACTAGCCTTTGTTCCGGCATTAGTCTTTTCTAGCTAGCTTGACTCGATGCTTGGTCACTAGCAAACTTGTCCCTCCGCACGTAAATCCATTCTTATTTATTTATTTATTTAATCTAAGGAGTTATATAAGCCCACTCTTTTCTTTGTCCAACCTTAACTTCGAGGCACTCAGCTACTGCGAGTGCTGAAGCCAGTCCTTCACTTATTGGTAACTTTAGCTCAGCCCACTTTTTGACTCCATGAGAAGAAGATTCTCCCCCATCTCGGTTAATTCCAAGATCAATGGTTGTGAACTGCTTCACATAGTCCATAACCAAGCCTGTTGAGACACATTAAACGTTGACAAGAAATGTACTCTACGTTCCTAGGAAGGAACTGAAGTTTTCCACCCTAGTCTTGTGGATCATTTGCTTACATACGTTATTATGCTGCTGAAGTGATAGAACTAACTGTATAGTCAACAGAAGCAGCTGGATCAATTGATTCAATAGCTCAATAGATCACTTTCTAAGGGAAAGAATAGACTTTCAGACCGAAACTATATGCTTTCCGAGCTTACTAGTTTGATCCTAAAGAAAATGCATTCGTTCAATTGATCGCAAGCCTTCAAACTAGCATTCGCATGTTGGTGAAAACCTGAGGACATTGTTAGTCTTTTCGATATAGTTTTTGCCTCATCTTCTTCCCATTTGATTTAGGCCCACGCTTTTGCTAATACATCCTCTATTGTTTTGCACGAGTATTTGGTGAGCTCATTGTAGAGATCGGAGTCAAACCGGAGTCCTTTTCTGAAGGTAGAGATTGTGGTAGATTGGTTGCAATGCGGGATCTGTACTTTTTCCCTGTTGAAGCGCCCAACATACGTCCTCAGGTTTTCGCTGCGCCTTTGGGTTATGGTATAAAGATTGTCTGACTGTTTCTCATGCTTACGAATTCCTCCACGAATGTATCTGTAAGTGTGTAATATGGTCATCCGAATCTGTCGTGCCTTTGAATTGCTTCATGTTTGGGAAGTTGAACTTCTTAGGCATCTCGATTAGAACGATGGCGTCGATAAAAGGAGAGTCTGCAAACCGTTCGCTGTGCTCTTCTTTATGGGGCAAGGACTCTTGTAATCCTTTGTATGAGAGCCTCCATTTCTACAAACCTTCAAGAAAGCTTTGGATTAGCAAGAACATGCAAACCTGAATTAGACTTTACCAACTCTAGGGTCGATTGGAGTGAAATTGGGGTCCTGAAAGCATTCTCTAGCTGTGGACCGCTATTCTGGTTTGGTTCCTATTGCGTTTCTGGCTTGATCAACACATTAGGTGGATTTGCTTCGGCTCGAACCGTCTAGGTCATGCCTTGATTCGCCTCTAAACCAGGATTCATCTCTGGCCATTAAAGATCTATTGTCGGTGCGAGCGAAACTATCCTGTCGATATTTTACTCGGTGTCGAGCACTGGGATCAAGGGTATTCTGGTGTAACATTATTGGGTGCTCCCTCAATTATTGCTCATAGCTTCGTGTTGTGGGTTCAGACTGCAACGTTTTCTGCTTCGAGCACCCATAGCTTATCAACATTTGCAGCTATCTAGGCAGTTCGACTAGTTCATTATGAAGTTACAATGGGCCCCATGATGGGTGCCCAATTGTAGGTGGTCGATCTATGGTTGCTATGGATTGGGTCGAATTCGAGTTTGGCCCAAGCAACTTGGTCTAACCTGTCAAACCGAAAGTGTCACCTACACTTGAAACCTGTAAAAAAGATGAAAACAGACGCAGAAAGAAAGAAAAAGATGGTGGGATGATTCTTTAGGCCTTAGGTGTGTTTGGGCTTAGCGTAAAGGCAAAACAATACGTGAAAAGATTGAACAACTGTTTCGGTGGCCGAAGTTTGTATTTTGGCAGTATTTTAGCACGTAAGAGCTTTTTTGGTAGTGAGAGAGATCTGAATCCCTTTTTTGCGAATTAGGGGTTGTATTAGGTCTTTCCAGGAGAACCAAACGTTGGAGGATGGTTGAGGATATCCTTGATATCTAGACCGGATTTCATGGGATCTTCTGGTTGTTTGACTAGTTCAAATATTTATGTCGGATAAGTGAGTTATCAATTGAGTGAAAGCGTGATAAGGTTTTCCCGGGTCGACCCATGTCAGATGGGCCTAGACCAAACCCGATATAAAAATAGTTTGGACTTTAAGCGTTGGGCCTAGACGTCATTTTTGGCCACCACACTAGGTTGCTTAAATATATTTGTCCAAATTTATACACAAAAATTTGTTTCTTATGTTTCATTCTCTTTGATTTAGATTTTAGAATGTGTTGGAAATTAGAATTTTATTATTATACTAATAAATTGATGGGGAATTGAATATGATCCATATTTAACCAGATTGGCTGAGTTGATTAACTCTTTTTTCACTTTCTTTTAATTCACGCTAGCAAAAAACTTTCATAGTTCATTAGTAAATTACAAATTTTAATTTGTATATTTCAATGTAACTAATTTGTAAATTGAAATCCAATGATAAAGTCACATAGATTCACCAAGTTCACACTTTAAGAACTGATAAAGCCAGTTTTAGTACAAGGTTAATGACTTTGATGATTATATACTTTAATTTTAATTCACATATTTAGCATTTAATTTTTTAATTACAAAATATTACATTTTATTTATATAAAAAAATAAAATGTTAGAAAGGACATTGTAAAGTATTAAGCCATGACCCATAACCCTTGTCCAAGTAATTCACATATTTAGCATTTAATTATACTAATTCATCATTCAAGTACACATATTAGTATTTCTTTCTCTTCACTTTATCAATTTTAATTTCTTAGTCATCGGTTGTAAAATACTTGTATGAGCAGTGCTTCACGATTCTTATCCTGCTCTTAAAAATTTAGGACGGTTTTGAAGAAATAATTTCAAAAACATTACAATAGTAGTTTAACTATGATTTGGTAGCCCCTGGGGGCGTAGCTCAGCTGGTAGATAGACGAGCTTGACAAATGACTTCCAAGTCAATGTCTTGAATTCTGCAAATTGGTACTGATATCCCCTGAACTATGCCCGAATTTGTACCTTACTCCCTATATATATATATATATATATATTTTTGGCCATTAAACCCCCTGAACTTTCATAAATTGACAATAGGTGATGGAATTGAAATGCCGTCCATTTTTCTGTCATGACAAATTACACTAAGTTCCCCTTATTATATAAATAATTGCATAAAACCGAAAAACTATAATAATATGACATAAATACCCCTATGACCAAATTTTAAAAATAAACTTTTAAATAAAATTTAAAATTGAAATAATTGTTAAATAATAATAAAATTCTGAACTTTTTGACAAAGAAAATTAAATAAATAGCAAAATGAAAAAGTTAAATTTATTTAATAAGTATTTAAATTCTCTTTTTTATTTAAATATCCCAAAATATAAAACCCATATGAATATTTAAATTATTTAAGGGGAATTATCATTATTTAAATATCTCTAAATATCATTTGTTCATTTAAAATAATAAGGGTATTAATAATGTCAGAAACAAAAATAAAAAGTTAAATAATAATAATAATAATAATAATAAAATAATATAAACAAATAATAATAGTAATATTATTTTTGATTCACAAATCCCTGACCTGCCTGTTTGGGTGGGGGGGGGGGGGGGGGGGGGGGGATAAAAATCATCCCCAAATTGAAATGGAATGGGGATGGGGGAGGTCCCCCATCCCCATTTTCCCCATATATATATATATAAATATAATTATAATATATATATATATATTTATTCTTTGAAAACCCTAACTCCCTAAGTATATATACACATTTTATATAAAATGCACTAATGAATTTTATTTTGTATTTGTAATGGAATGTTTGTTTTTTAAGTTTAATTTGTAATTTTTAATCAAATGGGGAAATTGGAGAACGGGGGAACGGGAAAAAGCGGAAAAAATGGGGAATTGAGAATGAAGATGGATATAGGTCCCCCAAAATTCCCCATCCCCATTTTCCCCAAATGGGGAAATGGGGGGGGGGGGGGGAGATTGGGGAAGCATCTAGGAAGTGGGGATGGGGATGGGGATGGGGGGACCTATATCCATCCACATTTCCCAAATGTGCATCTTTAGGGGTGGGTAGGGAATTTTTACCATCCTTAATGTAGATCCAGATTGGATGGTGAATCAAAATTCGCTCACTCTACCGTCCTTCGAAATTGATGGTGGAGATCTTGGATCTCCACACCCATCAAATTTTTTATTTTTTTTTTCTTATTATTATTATTATTATTATTATTATTATTTGTAATTTGATCACCACTATGAATATTTGAGATGGATGGTGGAGATCAATCTAAATATCTACCTAATTGTTTTTCCTTTTATAAATAATTTATTATTAATTTTTATATGATTATGATTATGATTATTATTATTATATTTATTTTATGATTATGATTATGATTATTATTATTATTGTTATCATTATTATTATTTTATTATTATCATTATTATTATTTAATTATCATCATCATTATCATCATCATCATCATCATTTTATTATTATTATTATTCAAATTTTTTATTTTTGTTTTTGACATTAATAATTCACTTGCTATTGTAACTGAACAAGTGATATTTAGGGATATTTAAATAAAAATGATAATTTAAATGATAATTCCTCTTTAAATAATTTAAATATTCATCTGAGTTTTACATTTAGGGATATTTAAATAAAAAAGATAATTTAAATAATTGTTAAATAAATTTAATTTTTTCATTTATCTATTTATTTAATTTTCTTTATCAAAAAGTTCAGAATTTTATTATTATTTAACCATTATTTCAATTTAAATTTTATTTAAAATTTGATTTTTAAAATTTGGTCAAAGAGGTATTTATATCATCATATTATTATATTTTTCCGGTTTGATGTAATTATGTATATAATAAGGGGAACTTAGTGTAATTTTTCATGACAGAAAAATTGACGGCGTTACAATTATGTCACCTATTGTCAATTTATGAAAGTTCAGGAGGTTTAATGACGAAAAAAAAGTATAGGGGTTAATGTGTAAATTCGGGCATAACTCAGAAGGTATCGATGCCAATTAGCCCAAAAAAAAAAAAAAAATAACCAAAAATATGATTTGGTGACACAACGAATGAAAAGAGTCAAAATCATTTGGGATGAGTCGAGGTGGCAAGTTATGTGGTAATAAGGAAGGTTGGATTGTGATAAAATCATATCCAGAAAGAAACCACTTATAGGAAGGCACGTGTCAAGGTGATAATCACTCTCTTGTGATAATATTATTAGAGTGTTGAGAGTTTGTGAAGCAATTTGAAAGTAATTGTAGAGAGATGGCAGCGTCAGTAATGGCTTCTTCATTGAGCTTGAAAGCAGCTCCTTTCAGTGTTGAGAAATCATCAGGTCTTCCTTCTCTTTCGAAGAAGACTAGTTTCAGAGTTGTTGCAAGTGGTAAGAAGATCAAGACTAGCACCCCCTATGGACCCGGAGGTGG
This sequence comes from Acer campestre, assembly GCA_954870605.1. Taxonomy (NCBI): domain Eukaryota; kingdom Viridiplantae; phylum Streptophyta; class Magnoliopsida; order Sapindales; family Sapindaceae; genus Acer; species Acer campestre. The sequence continues at coordinate 28,208,798 of OX940801.1, forward strand.
CATGAGCTTGAGGAATGGTCTTGATGCATCTGGCAGGAAGCCTAAGGTTTGTGTTTTCTTTGAAATGAAGATGCTGACTTTTCTTTCTTTGTTGTATTCTGACTAAAAAACTGAATCCAGGGGAAGGGTGTATATCAATTTGTTGACAAATATGGTGCTAACGTCGATGGTTACAGGTACTGCATATTAGTGATGTAGATTACAAAACCAAAAAGCATTGATAGTTACAACAATCAGATTTGTGATTTGTGATTTGTTTTGTTTGCAGTCCCATCTACGACGAAAATGATTGGTCTCCATCTGGTGATGTATATGTTGGTGGTACAACTGGGTTGGCCATATGGGCTGTGACACTACTGGGTCTACTTGCAGGAGGTGCACTTCTTGTTTACAACACCAGTGCTTTGGTACAGTAGAAGAAGGAAGACCAGTAACTTACCAGTCATCTTATTCTTCTTATGTTGTATTATATAGCCTGTCCCTCCCAGTAATTGCAAAACTACTTGCTGTATCTATCTGTGTAATGTTTTCAAATTAAGGCTGGTAGTAGTAGTAATCTTTTATGTGATTTGTCATACTCCACTCCCTTCCATGTCTTCTCCATTCTTCTAATTGGTATTATTATTGTTCTAAACCTTCATCAATAAACTATTTACTATTTATCATGCCATCTCGGACAACAAACCTCCACCTACTTAAAAATCGCTTGTTTTTTAGAGTGAGCTTTTCAAAGAGAGAGAGAGAGAGAGAGAGAGAGAGAGCAACAATCAACAATCAACAATCGACGAAGAAAGGATCCAAAGAGAGAGATCCATCATCACCAGAATTGTTCTTCTTCTTCCCTCCTTTGTTCTTCTTCTTCTCTCTCAGTTGTTCGTTTTTTAAAATCAAAAGCAGTTTCTGAAGAAGAAAACGAATACCAGAATTTTTTTTGATGGAATTTGATAGTATCCAGTGTGTCGACCAAGGATGGAGGAGTCGAAGAGGACGAGATCCATCACCACCTCCACCACCACCACCACAATAACACCAACAACAATCTTCATCATCATCCAAATCACACCCACCCCTGATTTAGTTGACTAGTTATGAACAATAAATTGAATGAATGAAAGAAGAAAGAACACTGTCCCATCCAATCAATTTGGTCTCGATGGGAAAAAAAAAAATTTGATGGGATTATTTTATCTCATCCCATCACCAAGCCAAACAGGGGGAAGGGACTAAAAATAGTTCCAATCCCTTCATATCCCAACTGCCACATGGCCTCAATGTAGGATAAAGCTCCTCTCCCTACCCGGGCCATTGTCGGGACCTTGATCAACAACTCGGAATCTTCTGAACTAATCATCACCCTACTCAAGTTGCCAAACTAAGACCAGTTCACTTGAAAACTCAAGTTTGAGACTTCGCCACCTGAGTTTTTTTTCTTTTTTCTTTTTTCTTTTAAGGATGTTGCAATGTATAATTGATTCAATAAAATCTGTTACTTACCAGCATATATCTCATCTATTAGTAATTAAACTAGTTACTATCATTCGACTAAACGCCTAATTGATTTCTGTTGTTTAAATAATATACTGAGGGAACTTGAGTATATAGTATGGTATGGTCACCAATCCTGAGGTAATAATTTTAGCACGACAATCTCAAAGTGCTCCGCAGGTGACAATCTAGGCTTGGTGGAACTAGGTTGGATTAGCCAACCGATCGATGGTGATGCTGTCATCCTGCTGGCATATGTAGCAATTCATTGGAAGGAACCTATCTCATTGAAATGCAAGTAAAACAATGACACAACTTTGAAAAGAAAATAAATAGATTGGATAACTAATGAACCCCTATAGGGTCTTGGAAAGTTCAAAAGATCACCTCCTCATCCCTTCTTTTGCCCTCCCACCACAATCACCAATGTGGCAAAATACAACAGAGATACATCACAATTCAATTTTCACCGGCATCAATACAATAAAGAGATCTTCAAGGTTTTCGTTCCTTGGAACTGGATCGATGAAAAGTTACCTCACAGCTACAAACCTCGACCGCCGATGCCTGCAAAAATAAGCATATCCATCCAGCTGTTGCTGCCAACAAATTTCCAGATGCTATGCTCAAACCTTAATGATTGTGAATATGCTCTCTTCTTAGATCTCTTCCAATATATTTTCATCTTCATGAGGCTCTGAAATATTCCTCAAAAATGGAGCACCCTGATGTACAGTTCCATCTGACATCATAGACCGAACTATCTGTGCATGCAAAACGATTTTTCTTTCAGATTTTGCACAACTTTCTTACATTATATGTATGATGAAGGAATACGACATCTACTAGCTTCCATTAATGTTTGAAAGAGGTTAGTTACTATCTTAATATCCAACTTTAGAAATTAATTTAATTATAGGAACTTTAAAAATTTAAAATTTTATAGTAACTAATACTTTTTTTTAATAGGAGCTTTAAAAATTATATTATAAAAATAAAAGTAGATGGCGAAGCAACGTAACCTTCTCTATTTCGTCATGAAGAAGAGGGTTGTCTCTCAAGTACTGTAAAGCCTTGTCTCTCCCTTGTCCCAACCTTTTTCTCAAACATATAACAGAGGAGAAAATTAGCCACAACTGCTTTCCAGAAAGCAAACAACATTTAAGCCATCTTTTAAGGAAAATTACTGCTTGAAGTAATTTTTTTTGAAAACTTTAGCAAGAAGGAAGGGGGAGCTGATAATTTGTGAAGAATCATTTACACATAACAAACCGGTTAATTTTACTTTCAGAGTCTTTTTGGGTAATCCTGAACCTTGAGGCTGTTTCTTCTCTTCTCTAGGGTTCTGTAATTGCTTTGGACCAAATTTTCTTCACTTTTGTAAAGGCTTTTAGACCCACTTCAGCCTTTGCAATGCCAACTCCTAAACCTAAAAATCCTTCTTTTATGATCCCTAAACATCTTTCTACTTTTAGCCATTTGCCAAATACTCAAAAGCTATCGCTAACCTGCTTTCCCAAAAATTCAGCCACTTCCACCTCCAATCTTGATCAAAATCTAACCCTAACTTGAAGTATGAGAATCCCTAAAATCATTAATGTTCCCAAGCCTAGCCCACCAAACATGAGAAATTTGGAGGTTTCAAAATAAATCTCCCATACAGAAGAAAAGACAAAAAGGAAAGATCCCCCGTAAAAATTTGAAACTACATGCATATCTGGGCCCAACAAAGTTTCTAATACTCCTCAAATTCACAATTGCAGGAGGGTTCATTTCCTGAAAAGTAATTTATAATCCCCCAAATCTGAATTCAGACATTTGTTTACATTTCTGCCCTCCTTTCCAAAGATGAAAAGCATGGCTCTGCCCTGGTAGAGTAATTAACTACATCTTAAGGAATGTTCACCAACCCAACTAGGATGAAGCAGCAGCACATGGAAATGTAGGTAGCTTTCAGGTAGAAAAATAGGAACTGTGTTTGGTTTGAGCTAGTCTTAGTTGCAACTAATCCATCTTAAACCTAATCAGTTGCCAGCCCTGCCAGTCCATATAAATATGTAGACAGAGACCCCACTTGTTTTTTATTTTTATTTTTTGAAAGAAAAAGGCCCCACTAGTTTGATCACCAATTTTATGTTGGCTAATTGACACTGATAAGGAGGGCATGAAACTAAGAGAACACACATATTTAAGTGTTTCTTCCTTCAATTTTTTCCTTTCCATAAGAGGCAAAACAGAAATGGAGTGTACTTGTACACATTTCTGGCAGAAAAGTTCTGAATGTCGATAGAATTTCAGAGCAATTAGTTTTAATAAGGTAATAATAACGTTGAGTGCACCACTGGAAATTTAAGGTTTGATTGAGCAGTAAAGGAACCATAACACTGCATATTCTTTGTCATAACATGATATTATGAAATATGCTAACATGAAATGCATGCATGGATTTTGATAAGGAACCAAAGGACCAGTGAATTAAATTCATAGAACATGATCAACAAAGTAAGATCCTGGCTAATTAGTTTATAAGATTTCAGTAACCGAGTAGTTTAATTGATTTCAGTTTCAGATAACTTATTGATTGGGTGATGATTTGGACGCATAAATTCTCAACAATGACTTCTGTAAATAAGAATAGTAGTTCATATAGACTAGAATGCAACTAGAAGTAAGCCGCAACTAAAAGGTCAAAGGCAAACCTATGGTCTCCATAACTATACCAAGCTCCCTTCTTGATCACAACATCCATCATCTCAGCACAATCCAAGATGCATCCCTGCAAATTCTTTAAAGTTAAAACAAAGACAGCAATCTGCATCTTTAATAGTAATACTTTTATATTGCAATGCTAACCAGTTTACTCACTCCTTCCCCAAATATGATTTCAAACTCAGCTTGCTTGTATGGCCTTGATACCTATGGCAACATAAAATTAAGATAAAGGATTTCTCGATATGGACAACATCAATCAGAAACACCAAATGTCAATTGGTCAGAGTAGATGATGCAAAAACTTTTGTATTATTTAAAGTAACACACAGCTGGCTCAAATCAGTTCAACATCCAAAATACCAGAGAAAAATCATGGTACAAATAAGTTCATGCAAATAGACCAGGAAGTTGGGTAAGTGGTGCCTGATAAATGGTTTGTTCAGCAAACAAACCTAGCCTCTAGAAACACAGGTCTGTTTGGAGAGACTTTTACAATTAAAAAGCCACAAACAAAAATCACACAAAAATAGTATAAAAAAAGAAGTATAAACTCTAACCATAATCCTATAACCGATATCCTCTCTTTAATCCATTTAAATCATTTAAATTAGAATTCATTACCTTACTCTTTTGTACTCTTACACGAACTCGAAGACCTATATCCTCATCTCCTTTAACCTGAAACAGTGCAAAATTTCCTAATGAGAACAACATAGAGATTAAATTTAATGAAAATAAACAAAACGGGAATACATATTGATCAAGCAGGTGTCGTGCTTACAGACTTTATCTTCCCTGTAGAACGTATTTCTAGGCGAACTGAGGCAAAAAACTTCAACGCAATCCCTCCACTAGTTACTTCTGGATTTCCATAGTAGACACCAATCTTACAAAATGTAGATAAGAAATACAATGAGTTGCTAGAAGGAAACTTTCCTGTTGGACATAAAGTAGATCGATGCATTAAATTTTCCAACAAAGAACCTAGAAATTTCCTTATGAGAAATTTTGAGAATTATCAAACTAGCATTATGACATAATGATAAAGGGCTTAAACATTATATGAAGACTTTATGGATCCTTAGAAGCAATGACATCAAACGGTTTGGGTATTCTTACTTTTATTGGCTACTTTGAAAGGAAATAGATATCAAATAGATGTGAATATGCACAAAGGATAGTAATTGGCAGAGCTTGCATCAAATAGAGTAGACTTAGGGTTTAGGGGCCATTTATAATTTTATGGAATGTTTATACCAAAATTTAAAACTATTTCCCAGGGCCCCTGACATTCAGCGCCCTAATACCCTTTCAAAAATTAGTATATCCCACTCAATATCAATCCCCAAGCTCTCTAACTCTTCTTACTGAGTCAAAATCCTCTTTTTTTTTAATTAATTTTTTCAAGCTACAACTGCTACAACAATCTCTTGAGCTGATCTACATCACGTGAAAATCAGACATACCTTATATCTGATTTGATTGAGAAAAATGAGAGTACAACCAGCTTTGGAGGCATTTCCTGACATTTTCCTCAAAGCTTGGCTCATTAGGCGAGCTTGCAGTCCCATTTGCTGCATCCCAATTTCACCCTGTAACAAGAATAAAACAAGAAAGCATTCTGACATGGGTGAGTTCCCACAATTTGATTGGTAAAACAACTGTAATCCAATGGGTAAAAATTTATAGCATACTTCAATCTCTGCTCGTGGAGTGAGAGCTGATACAGAATCAACACATATAAGATCTATGGCACCAGATCTGCACATACGATCTGCAACTGAGAGATGATACGTGAATTAGTTTATATATTTGAGCTTATGGATAACAAGTATCATCATAATCAGGGCACTTATGTCACAGTTGGTGCTGCTCATCATCACATCAAATATATACATATGAATTCCTCACAAAAATTAACATGGACTGTAAAAGATAAATTACTTTCCAGCGCCATCTCGCCATTATCAGGTTGGCAAACAATCAAATTTTCTACATCCACACCCAATGCCTTTGAATATGCCGGATCAAAAGCATGCTCTGCATCCACAAGCATAGCATTACCTCCAAGTTTCTGCATAATTACCATAGAGAAACTGCATGTCAGACATGACATATACAACAATGTATTAGAACATTCTAGCACTCTACACATTATTACAGAAGAGAGTCCAGACAAATTTAAACCTGCACTTCTGCAATTGCATGGAGTGCAATGGTTGTCTTCCCACTACTTTCTGGGCCAAATATCTGCAAAGAAAGATGCATTTGTTATAAGGCTATTTGTAACAGAATCTAATCAAAAAAAGAGGGAAAAAACAAAATTGCAATGACCATGTTTATGCAGCATTTGTCATGACTAAAAAAGACCAGCCAAACAACACCAGTCTACCAAATCAAAAAATTGTCAAATTAACATGGCCGACTTTCTTTGAAATGCATTTAGACAACCTTCTAAGGTCATGCCACACGGTGACATCAAGCAAATGATTCCACTGGGATACCGTTTCTCTAAACATGGTCAAAAGGCACATTGATACTGCTTAGTTAATTGTAATAAAAGCATCGCATGCAACGAATACCAAAAGAAAAGCAACTTTAACATAAAAAAAAAAATGATAATAATAAAAAAATGAAAAAAACAAAAAATTAATAAATAAATAAAGATTACAAAGAAGCAAAACAAATAAGTATAACATGATATTACCTCTACAATTCTTCCTTTAGGAAGTCCTCCACCCAAGGCCAAATCTAGTGTCAGACAGCCACTTGGAAATGTCTCACTGCAAGGGAAAAAAGGTACAAAGTCAAGTCTGCCTCTTTGTGTAAGTCCTACAAGTGGAGTAGAGCAATGCCACCAGATCATACTGGCCTAAATTAGAGACAGGCAGCAATATGACATTGATCATCCATTTTCTTTTTCCACTCCCGCATCAGATGTTTAACACATTAAGGAGAGATAGGATAAAGAGCAGCTGGGGACATATAGAAACAATGGTATCATTAGAAAAGAACACATACACAAGGGCTCCACCAGCACTACCCAGTCTTGTAACGCTTCCTTTTCCAAACGAATTATTTATGTCATTCATTGCTGCTTCCAATGCTTTTTGCTGGAGGAAAAATTACAATGTCAGACTTGACTATCAATGACTTTATCAATTATGCATCTCCTTAAAATCTAACAAACGAAGGGTCATAATTTAAGTCCCTGTGCTACTGCACTGGAAACAGATAGCGTAAGTGCGAAACCACAAACTACTATCAGCTTATATTGCATGATCAAAATACAAATATACAAGTGTTGCATGGGCAAACAGAGCATTGTATTTTCATGCTATCACTATCATTAACAAATTATTAAGCAACTTCTCTGAGTTTACATATGACAGATCTTAATAGAGCTGCTCATATACGGAATCCAGAGTATTACATAATATATAAAATCTTGTCTATCCCATGCTATTTTGTCAAAAGGCCAAGATTCAATACCCATGAAACTATTGACTGTTTCTTGAGTTGATATTGCAAGCCAATCCAAAATGTTATCCAACCACACAGATAAGTCCTCACCTTTAATCGTTACTCTTACAAGAATTGAAGAGGATTTGGCTGTCTTCTGAAGTAATGTAAACCGTAAATGGACTGAACTAGTTATGCCTGGAGTAGTAATAATGTCTAGTCCTATAATATTTTGAATGGATGTCATTTTAAAATTCAATTATCACACTAACGTTTTTATTTTTTCGAATGACAACCATGGGAAAAAATGAAGAGGCATAAATTTTAAAGTTTTCAATTTCCATGTATGATGTTTATCCCAAAACAAATCAAAACATTGCCTTCCTCTTTCATACTACCTTCCCAGACTTCCAGTCAAAGTGTCCACTTCACTTTATTAGTGATAAAAGAATCTACACATATAAGAATACATAATCTAAAGACTACCCAATTAATTTTTACGAGTTTCTGAGCCGAAATTTTCGCTGCCAAAATAGATGGTAGAACAATATATTAGGAGCTACATCCCAAAGACCAAGTAGACAGTTCGATTTAACATGTCAGGACCGTCCCGGCTAGTGGAAACAAGCTAACCCCATCACTTTTAAGGTTCAAACATGTCCTAAAAGCATATTAACAAGCATAACTTTGGCAAATTTTCAACTAAGAAATGCAATTTAAAACTGACCCAGTGTTTATTTAATAAGAGGACCCATTCGAAAATTTAATTGAACTGCAAAGGGAAGCATAGAATTCCAAAGGAAAGTAAGGTGTAAATAGATAATATAAAATTACCCGGTCGAGGAAGCGTGGGTCGGAATCGGAGAAGAAAGCGCCGTTAAGTTTGTCGTCGAATTCGCAGTGAATTTTTTTGATTGGTTTCCTGACGGCAGCCACCTTTGAGGAGGTGGAAAATCGAGAAGGAGAAGATGGGCATTGGAGAGGGCAAGAAGAGAGTGATAAAAGAGATGGGTTTGTTTTGGAGTGGAATGAAAAACAATGGTGGTCTAGTTTCAGCTTTAATGGCGACACTAAAGAGTCCATTGATTAATTAACTCAGAGAGAGTTTAGAGAATAAAAAGGAAGAAGGAAAAAAGAAAAAAGAAAAATGAAAAAAGCGGGAGTGTATAGAGTAGAGAGTGAAGGTAGAAGAAGAAGAAACGGGAGGGGTTTAGTTGAAAGTTGAAACCCGGGTTTCTAGCTAGAGGGTATTCGGATACTCAACCGGATCTGCTCATCATTTCCCGCTCGGATAATATCTTTGTTTTCTTTGTTTTCTTTCTTTTCTCGACTCTAAATTATGAATTTTCTACAAAATATATAACAAGACAAATCCAAAACAATTGCTCTTAGGGGGTGTATTGGATTTGATTTTAATAGATAATTTTAGGGTGCAAGGATTTTATGGATTTGTAAGACTATTATGATTATTAGGATAATTAGGATTATACTTTTAGGATTATTATGATTGGGTCAAGCTAAATCAATTTAAAATTTTGACTTCAACATCTCACCCACCCATTAGCTCTTAATCCAAGAGTTATAAATGCATTCAAATCTCAAAAGAGCCAATGAGTAGTTGAGATATTGAAGTCAAAATTTTAAGTTGATTTAGCCTAACCTATTATGATTATATGAACTAGACTTTTAGGATTATGAAAGAGACTTTAAACTTTATTTATAGACTATTAAGATTATCTAAACTTTATTTCAAGACTTTTGAGACTTTTATAAATATGGACTTTCAAGAGTAGATTGTAGTATTCAATTTTATCCCCAAGTTCCAGTGTTCTATAATCTTGTTGAGGGCAGTCACTAAAAAAAAAAAAACAGCCATAGAAGATAGACAGATGAAAATTAACAACTATACATTATTTATCTTCATAACTAATCTTGTTAGTATAAGCAAAATTTGTTGGGATTTATGCCCTAAAGCTTGTAATATGTAAATGTTATAAATTCAAAAATAAAAAAAGTAGTTATTTCATTCAAATATGTCAATTCACACACTTATATTATATATGCAAACATCCAAGATTGCTAGATGTAATTTCAAATTGAGTAAATGAATGTAATGTATAGAGGAATTCAGTTTAAGACATGTAATCTAAATAGTCTGTAGAAACCAAATAAATCTACAGATACGGTCTATTCCGTATTGTACGGTGGTCTTATCCTAGACTACTCATATGGTATTATGAAAATGGAGGTACCTTATATGATGTGATCATATAGGATTGGGTCACGATCTATATGAATCTGTCACTAAGATCCGTTAGTTGAAAATATTGATATATATCTACTAATAATGGCTATATATAGGTGATCTAAATCCTGAATGTCTTACTGACTCCTTCATGTTAGATCGTGATTTTTGATTTACCATAGATGAGATCAGAATATCATTCTTGGTCAATAACTCCATATCTTGGAATCACGGTTTGGCTTTGTGGTTGGGAAGGTATGTACGCAATGGTAGAATCCACTCCTTCTTGAGAGAAGTAGATAAGTAGTTCTTTTAAGGGCTGATTCGGGGCTTGAACGATTAAGAGCTTTCTCCTTCTTCCATAATGGAATGGAGAATATAATCAATCAAGAGAATTGAAACAAATTATACGTGTGTACAATATTAATCTAGAGGGGGGGGGGGGGGGGGGGGGAATAGATTTTATCCAATTTTACCCAATTTTCGAATAAGATCAACATTACGAAATGCCCTTAACTAGTCAATATAATATAGCAAGTGTAATATGTGCGGAATATTAAATAACACTTGATATTTACGTGGAAACTCTCATAGGAAAAACCACGGGCTAATAAATGCGCCACACTCAAATCTCGAATTCACTAAATGTGTTAAAGATTACAATCTAATCCCGGTATATAATTACACACCTACCTAATCCCGGTATAAGTGAACCTAGTCCAATTGCTTGTGATTTACGTAACCTAATCCCGAAAGCTACACAAGTCTTACTTCTCAAAGAAGAGATAAAAAGCCTATGTGAATATATAAAATATCCAAAATGCAAATTAGAGCTAGGGAACCCTATATGCTTATCTAGGATGATAATATTGCAATTAAAACAATCTTAGATATCAATAGCTAAATAACACGTCAAAAAGCTTAGCTAGGCATAGATCATGAAAACCTAGATAGCTATCACAATACAACTCTCAAACAATCAATACACTAATCTCAAACTTGTATCTAGAATATATTCTAATGGCATACAAGTAATAAATGAGATTGCTTGTTAAGAAAGACACAAAATTTGTAAGATATATGTGAAAAACTTACCAAGCAAAGTGTGTTAAAAAAACCCATGCAAAGATGACACCTAGATGATCAAGGATGATGCTAGATGATGATTGATGCTCATGGAAAAGTGTTTGAGTAAACAAAGGAGATTTCTTTAGTGAATTTTTCTCTTGGAAAAACATACTAAGTAAAATATCTGATTTTAATCTCCTTAAACTGACCTAAAGGCAAAGAGGCATTTATATAGGGTGCCAAAATGAAGTGACATCGTTTTGAAAAGTGGCACTAATTATGCCTTGGGCGCTGTACGAGTCGTTGTACATAGAACGACTTGTACAACGTTTACCTGGGAAATATGAAGAACATTCTTCATTGGCGCTGTTCATAGAGCGCTTCTAAACAGCGACTCAACAGCGCTAGAGCTCTGTTCTCTCTAGAAAACAGAGTGTCGCTGTATATAACACTGTACGTACAGCGCTTTGTACAGCAACCGATTTAGTTGCATCAAGTCTATACAACGCCTATACCAAGCCTCACCATGTCTCAGATAGGCGTTATTCGAATAGCGCTATGTACAGCGCTTTGAATAGCGCCCATCAGAATGATGCATCCTAAATGCCTAAATATGACATGGCAATAACCAACACAATATGCAATCATATGGGCAAGCATAAGAAGAGATTAATGAACATTAATGCACCTAAAGAACATACACAACATACAAGATATACATATATGTATGAGTTGTGTGTGTGTGCAACTACATCTCTTCATTTGCAAGTAAGCACTAGATATTTACCTTTGGAGTGCTTCTTCTTTTGAGGTCTTGAGAGCCTAAGCTACCTTTACATCAAAACCCCAATATGTGGTTTGTCCACGAAATAAGCCAATCAATAAATGAGACCTTACAATCTCCCCCTTTGGCTATTTCGTGACAAAACCACCACTCACATGTTCCTTACAACATAATTGAAGCTACGATATAACAATGATATTATACATTACAAAGAGATACTAAAAAGTAAAAACTTCAAGTCTTCAATCTCTTGTAGAATCGTCAATCCTTCAACATAAAAAAAAAAAAAATTACACTTTCCAAAGCAAGTGTATGTGAGGTGATCAAGTGATAATTAAAACAAGCATTTGCATTTAAGAATATAAGTACAACATCATGCAATGTATGTTAATGAATGCTCCCCCTCATTGGGTTAGTCCCCCTCAATTTGTAATCTCCCCAAAATGCACAATAGCTACTACAATAGCAACTCCCATTACCATATAATACTCCCCCTTTTGTCATGATATAGGCAAAGGAGTAGTCCTCAACCGGGTCACTTATAGCAAAGAGAGATAGTATCATACTAGATATTTGCATAATCATATTAGCCACTTTATGCACTCAATTAATTAGAGAGAAACAAGGAGATTTATTTTATTGAAAATATGTGAATTAAAAATGCTTTGCATACAAGACATGTTGCATTCAAGTCTAAAATACAATGGTATTTGGCAAAGCAAATGACAAAGGTTTCTAATAGAATTCAAACAAATTTCACCATTTGTCATGAGAGAAGCAAAGAAATAGATATTTCATTGATTTCAATTTTAAGAGCAACTATATCCAACTTTATAAGCGATACATAGCATGAGCGACTTTGCACCCTATTTCATTTTTCCGGGTATAAAACCTGTATGATAATCGCCATGTTCAACAAATAAAGAAAGAGAGACATTTGGATTGTAACATCCTTTGAATGGATTCAAGATCCTTTATTCATTTTGAGTCTTATAAGCTTTTTAACACATTGTTTTGCATTTAAGAAATTGCAATAATCAACTCATGCTTTTTTCAATTTAGCATGTCATTTAAATTTCATACTTTTCATATGTCATTAGCATGTCATTTAAGAAACATCATGTTATGGAGATAACTATAGGTCATTCAAATCGTACTTCCTATGTAGATCTCCTAGCCCAAAAATGCATGTTTGAATATAAATATGACATGGATTGTAATTAAAGCATGATTCACACTTATTGAAATAAAAGCATATATACATATGTGCAACCAAGCTTACTTTAAGCAATTAATAAGAAGCATAAGATCTTTCAAATATTTTGCATGCATCAAGTATGCAAAAGCTCTCTTTACTTGAGTTCCCCATATGGCGTCAATCACCAAAACTCATCACTTCACAAGACATATCCCAATAGATCTACTAATAGTTTTAAATCGAGTAAAATCTAAGGGTTTAGTAAATAAGTCTGCTAGTTGATCATTAGTACCTACATGTTCAAGTACTATGCATTTATTCTCAACTAGTTCTCTTATGAAATGATGGCGGGTGTCAATATGCTTAGTTCTAGAGTGTTGTACCGGATTCTTGGAAATATTAATAACACTCATATTATCACAAAAGAGAGTGAGTGTACCTTGGTTGAATTCGTAGTCTACTAGCATTTGCTTCATCCAAAGGAGTTGTGTGCATCCACTCCCCGCGGCTATGTACTCGGCCTTCGCCGTAGACAAGGAAATTGAGTTTTGCTTCTTGCAAAACCAAGAGACTAGGTTGTTCCCAAGGAAGAAGCAACCGCCCGATGTGCTTTTCCTATTATCGCAATTTCCTGCCCAATCCGTATCACTAAAGCCTACAAGACTAGCAATAATGTCAAATGAGTATCAAATCCCATAGTTGGAGGTCCCATTCACATAGCGAATGATTCTCTTAACGGAAGAGAGATGGGACTCCTTAGGATCCGATTGGTACCTAGCACACACACCCATACTAAAGAATATATCGGGCCTACTTGTGGTCAAATAAAGCAAGTTACCAATCATGCCCAGATATAGTGTTTGTTTCACACTTTTACCACTAGCATCCTTGCTAAGTTTCAAAGTGGTACTCATGTGTGTAACACAATGTTTAGCTTTTTCAAGACCAAACTTCTTCACTAAGTTTTTGGCATATTTGGCTTGGGTTATAAAAATCTCATCATTCAGTTGCCTAATTTGCAAACCTAGGAAGTAACTAAGCTTACCAACAAAACTCATTTCAAATTCATGAGACATAACATCAACAAATAGTTGGACCTTGGTGTTGTTAGTGGAGCCAAACACTATATCATCAACATATATTTGAGCTATAAAAAACTCATCATTGTCTTTCTTAATGAATAGTGTCTTGTCAACACTACCCCTTATGTAGTCATTGTTGATAAGGAATTGAGTGAGGCGCTCATACCAAGCTCTCAGTGATTATTTCAACCCATACAAAGCCTTTTTAAGGCGATAGACATGGTTAGGGTGGTGAGCATCCACAAACCCCTAGAGTTGTTCAACAAACACTTCATCTTGCAAGAAGCCATTGAGGAAGGCACTCTTGACGTCTATTTGGTGCAATTTGAACTTGCGCACACAAGAGATGGACAAGAGAAGCCTAATGGACTCTAAATGGGCAACGGGAGCAAAAGTCTCCTCAAAGTCGATACCCTCAATTTGAGAGTACCCTTGTGCAACAAGTCTTGCCTTGTTACGCACAATGTTGCTATCCTCATCAGATTTGTTCCTATATATCCATTTGCTGCCTATGATATTAGTGGTCTTAGGCCTAGGAACTAGAGTCCAAACCTTATTCTTTTCGAATTGGTTTAGCTCTTCTTGCAAGGCAATAACCCAAAATTCATCATTTAAGGCTTCATCAACCTTTTTGGATTCTATTTGAGAGGTATAGCATGTAAAGCTAATGAGATTAGCTATTTGACACCTAGTCATAACACCCTCATTAACATATCCAATAACATCATCTTTGTTATGGAGTCTCCTAACCTATTTTTACGAGTTCATTAGTGTTGAGGGTTTTTCCCTAAAGCTTGTAATTTGTAAATGTGAATTAAACATAAATAAAAGAAGTAGTTTATTCATTCAAATTATCTCATACATTTATAATAACATGTGTACTTAACATCCAAGATTGCCGGATGTATTTTCAAACTGAGTATATGAATGTCATATATAGATGGATTCAGTTTGAAACGAGCAATCTAAAGAGTCTGTAGATAACAAATAAAGCTAGGTACTTTATTTGTGGTCAATCTACAACTGCGGTCCATTCCGTAATGTACGGTGATTTTATCCTAGATCATTCATATGGAGATATGAGAATGGAGGCACCTTGTATGATGTGATCATATAGGACTGGGCCATGATCTATATGAATCTCTCACCAAGATCCGTTACATGATGAGATTCATATATATCAACAAATGATGGCTATATGTGGGTGATCTTAATCCTGAGTGTCTTATCGACTCATTCAGGTTAGATCGTGGTCTTTGATATACCATGGGTGAGGTCGAAGTTGCATTCCTGATCAATATGCTCCGTATGTTAGTGGAATCCACTCCTTCTTGTGAGAAGTAGATAGTAGTTCCTTTAAGGGTTGATTCAGGGCTTGAACAATAT